>JAHHUM010002904.1:0-24816 GCA_036173005.1 Crenichthys baileyi
GATTTCTATATGTTAAAAATATGTTTCTTTCTAAAGTTGGCCAGCATCTATTTGCTACCTATGCATACCCTTCTTTACAGTACTTTTGTGCAACATTCTTGCCACGTTGGAGAACATTACAATAGTTTTTAAAAAATTTATTTTACATATTTCACTATAAGTAAAAACTTTCAGCTCACTGTATACAATTTTAAAAAGGCACAGTAGGTTTCTGTGTAGCCTAAAAACTCAGTTTGAAGGATTTTTTTCTTATCGGGGAACTATTAAATAAGTTTACATAATTTTTTTAAACAAGAGTCTAACAATGGCATTTTTACAAGTACTTGAAGGCAAAAATTAAGTGTGCTTGAAAGGTCGGTTCCGAGGTGCTCTGGTCTTTAATATGTGTAGGAGTTCTTGCTCCTGTGCGAAGATATGACCTCTGGCACGTCATCCTGCAGGTTTCAAAATGTATCCTTAAGAAGTTCATCAGAGGAGGTGGTCAACTATTGAGCAATACGGCAAACGTGTTTGTAAGCAAACAGGACTGAGCATGTATCACTTTACCATGGGAGGGGCCCACCAGCCAAGGTAAACATGTGTCAGCTGGTCTATCTCAGCATGTCTGTGAATATTTCTCTTTCAGCCAAATCCAGTTGTGGTTTAAGATTTTCTCAGTTGATTTCCCAGCTATTTTGGACCTGCCTGTGTGGGTTTGGTTTTCATTGGCATCTCTCTCAAAGCTTCAGATTTATCATAGTGCTCCTTTTTTATCCTGACAAGAAAGCTGTATTGTTCTGTAGAGTTCTTATTTATTTCAATCCACCAAAACCGTTCCTGCAGGTCCATATTTCTCATATCAAAACAAAACCAAACGAGGTGCAGTTACATTTTAAACCCAGCTTTTATTTGATATGCATGTACACCCATCTGCTTTTATTTCTAGCTAAAATGGAGTTTGTTTGCCTTGCTGGAGCCAACTGTGAGGTGTAGAGTACTTCAAAAGACAGGTGCAGCATTTATGTGTTTGATGAATGATTGTGTGAAAACGTTCTTCTGGGTGCATGGATGGTCATAAGTTGGAGGTAAAAACACACTACTGAGCAAATAGTATCTCTCTGTAATCATTTAGATGAAGTATTATGTTGTCATTTAGGGTAATGTCTGTCAATATTTATCAGTTGCCAGAGTATATAGCTTTGCAACACTTTCACTTTGCAATGTGGGCAAAGTGGACTTGGAAATATCTGAAGTGAAACATCTCTTAGCAAGCTTTTAAGATTTATTCAGAGATCAGTCTGTCCAGTTCAAAGTATAATTTTCCAGCATTCCCATTGTATTTCCTACTAAATTCGACTTGATAAGTTAACTTTACTGCATTAAAATGAGAACTGAAACATTGTTCCTCTTGCTTGTTTTTGAAATTAAGGAATTATTAATTGCATTCAAATAGTCATATTTCATGTATTTTTTGTCTATATTTTTTCTCTTCAGCCATTTTCATTCAGTCCACCCATCCTCCAGATGACCCCTCCTTGACCCTGGTGTGTCCTCACTCCACTGTGTCCGTCCATCTTTTTGTTCTTTGCTATTCCTTTGTGCCCAGTGTGTCTCATCAGCTGCATATCTCCTCCTCTCTTTCTCCTGCTCTCCTTTTTTGTCTGTGTTTATTCCCCTTGTCGTCCTTCCAGATGTCTGAGTTCAGTGCTGCAATGTTTGTCTCCATACTTGTCCTCCTCAACGGTATCGTTTTGTCCTCTATCTCTTTCTTTCTTTCCATCTCTGTGTCTATAAATAGCATCCCAGTGGGTTGGAGGTGTTAGTCTTAAGTGACGGCACCTGATTCATTTACATTTCCAGCACAATTGCTTTCAATTGTCTTCTTTTCATTTAAATGTTTCTTCTTTCAAAAATAGTCTTTGGACTGTTAAGGGTTTCTTTAATTAAACTATCTGACTTTTAAAGTCTCACATAAACTCCAGCTTACTTTTGTTAATGCTCTAACATAAAAATAACTGCCTACGTGGAACCTAGATTTATGAATTTGTAAATGTGAAGATTCTGTGTTAGATAGGCCAGGAAAAATGGGTTGGATCTATCTGCAGCTTGAAAAGTACTCATACTCTTTGTCGTCTTCCGCTTATCTGGGACTGGGTCGTGGGGGCAGCAGACTAAGCAGAGACGGCCAGACTTCCCTCTCCCCAGACACCTCCTCCAGCTCCTCTGGTGGAAGCCTGAGGCATTCCCAGGCTAGCCGACAGACATAGTTGTCCCTCTTGTGTGTGTTGGGCCATCCCCTGGCAGTCCCCTGTGCGGGAATTGTTGTAGGAGCCTGAAACACCTCCCAGGGGAGGTATGTAGAGCTGGTCCAGTGTTCCACCACCGGGACACAAAACACACTACTCCTCCTGAAAGCGAGGTTCGACTATCAATCGGACTTTCCTCCCCAACACCCTGGCATAGGCCTTACCAATGAGGCTGAGGAGTGTGATCCCCCTGTAGTTGGAACATACCCTCTTGTCCCCCTTCTTGTGAAGGGTGATCACCACCCAGGTCTCCCAGTCCAGAGGCACTGTCCCCGACTGCCACGCAATGCTGAAGAGTGGTGTCTGCCACAACAGCCCCACAACGTCCAGAAACTTGAGATACTCAGGGCGGTTCTCATCTACCCCCAAAGCCTTGCCACTGTGGAGCTTTATGACTACCTCGGTGACTTCAGACTGGGTGATGAAAGAGTCCAACTCAGAGTCCCTAGTCTCTGCTTCAACCAGGGAAGTTGTGACTGCAGGATTGAGGAGATCCTCGGAGTACTCCACCAGCCGATGATGTCCTTGTCCATGGCCTCACTGAACTCCTCCCAGGCCCTGGTTTTGGCTCTGCTACCAACTGACCACAGCACGCTTGCCCTCACAGTACCCATCAGCTGCCTCAGGAGTCCCAAAAGGCAACCAGAGCCAACAGGACTACTCCTTCAGCTTTAAGGCATCCCTTACTGCCGGTGTTTGACACTGGGTTTGGGGATTGCCGTTGTGAAAGGTACGACACACCTTACTTCCACAGCTATGGGCAGCAGCATCGACAAAAGAGGTAGAGAACATAGTCCATTCGGACTCCCCCGTATTCTGGTCATGGCTCTCCCAGAGGTGGGAGTTGAATACATCCCTGGCCGATGCAATGGCAGACGTTCTCATTAGACCCTCACTATATGCTTGGGTCTGGCAAGTCTGTCCGGCTTCCTCCTCTTCCAGCGGATCCAACTCATCACCAGGTGGTGATCGGTGGACAGCTCAGCCCCTCTCTTCACTCGAGTATCCAAGACATGCAGCCGAAGGTCCAAAGACACAACTACAAAGATCAGCATGAAAAGTTTTTTTTTTTTTTTAACCAAGTGCCAAAACATGTGTAAGTGAAATATTAAATCGGCTTGAATGTCATTTTTTTAGATGCATTTGAACTCTTGTTTTATTAATGATTTCATAAACTAAGTAGAATTTACTATGTATTTTCCTTAATCAACGATAGGTCAAAATGGACCAAAAACCTTTTGTAGCCATCAACAACAAGCTCCCAGCATAATTCTGGCTGGAAATGAAACCCCTGTTCTTGGCAGAAATGGTAGAGCTCATTTAAACTATTTTCTCTTCAGGCTTTTAGGCATGCTTTAGAAATTGACTGTGCAGTTGAGGTTAGAGCTTTCCAGAAGCTCATTTTAAGCCTGTGTTATCTACTCCAAAAGCAGTCTTGATGAGTTTAGAATAATTGTCCTGCTGGAATATTTTTAAATCCCCAAAGACATTTGGCTTTGCCATGTAGACAGCTTTAAATTGTAAGAGGTCTTTAAGGTGTTGAGCACGTTTGAAGCATCCTTTTAGTTCATGGTGAAGTGAATACTTGACTCGGGCTGTTGACACTAGTGTTCAAGAGGTTTATAGAAAGCTTTGTTGGTTCCTGGATCATTCCTTAACATCTTAATCAAGTTCCTTTTATCTGAGGGGGGCATTCTGATGTTTGAAACTTGGACACAATTGGGTGTTCCAACAGGCCAGTGATCGTACTGCAAAATCTGGACAAATACAGCTTTCATAGTGACTGCAGATACAATGGATAAACACACATGCTCCAACCAGCCATTGTGCAAACATTGATGTTTAAATATGTTTACATATTCACTTAAATACACATACAAATAGAACATGAGAACTCACATTCATCCAACGGTCAACATGTGCATTCACATGCTGAACTGCCTGGAAACACACACATGCACTTAATAAGGGAGAGGCATTGAGGGTTCCATTGAGTAGAAGAGTTTGAGGTCAGGTTCGGGGGTCAACGTTTATTCAGAGATTCCATCAGAGGGGTCCTTCAGAATGATGACAGATTAGTTGAGACGAGCAGGAGGTAAAAAAAGTGGAAAGGAATCACATCTGACATCCTGTGCTAACTTGATAGCATGTGTGCAGTGAGTCTTGAAGTGATTGTTGGTCTGTGTGTGTGTGTGTGTGTGTGTGCATGCCAGTCCCTCACCACTCTATGACCACGCTGTGGACTGATGAGGCAGATACATGGGTAGTTTATTATAATTTCCCCTGGGATAGGTCCATGGCTATAAATCCACCTTTATTTGGTTTTATTTGTCTTTTCTGGTGTTCATTTGACACAACTTGTTTGTCTTGTTACAGAAAAAAAAATTATGTTTACGTCAAAGGTCAATCAATTTGAAAAATTATGCACACATCAGCCTACACAATCATGGCAATCTTGATTGTTTTCACCCTTCATAAGAACAGCAAGCCACAAAAAGTCACTGCTGAACAAATGCTGTTCTTAAAATGATGCACCCAAGCATATTGTCGTTATGGTAGGTTAAGTGGAAGGAAAAAGTGTGATAGAAAAAGATGCACAAAATGCCAGGATAACCACAACGTTGAGAGGATTAGGAGGCAGACATGTCAGTCTTCTGGAAAGCATGTCCAGAATGAGCATTAACACTTTTAAGGTAAGCAAGAGCTGCTCTAAAGTTTCCTGGTAGGGAGCTGCACTTACTTTAGGCTTGATGAAACAGTGGAGCAACCCCATCAGATGACATGGTTCCCCAAATCATCATGGACTGAACTTCAGGAAACATGGATTCTGTGCTTATTCTCTCTTTCTCCAAACGCTTGGACCTTAATACCCAAATGAAATGCAAAATGTACTTAATATGAAAAGAAAAGTCCTTATTCTCCTTAGCCCAAGTACGATGCTTTAGATGTTGTCTCTGTTTCAGGAGTGACTTATAAAAAGGAAAGGACGGTTGTAGTTCAGGCCTAGGATACATTTGTGTGGCTCTTAAATCTCTGCACCCAGCTTCAGTTCACACCCTCTGAAACTCTCCAAACTCTTGAATGGGTTTTGCATTCCAAAATCTGCTCAAGGCTGTAAGGCTGTTACCTGCTTTTCGATAAGTTTTTTTCTTCCACTTAACTTTCTATTAATATACTTGGATACACCTTTTGGGCAGCTGTCAAGTCAGCGGTCTTCCCCATGACCGGTGATACCATACCATGGCTATAATGAAGCGGACAATAGGGTTTGATTAAGTATAAGCTATAATTATCTAAACTAACTGAAATAAATGCTAAAATATATTGATATATGTGTGATGAATCTGAGTTTCAGTTTTGATTGCAAATTCACTTTTGGATGACATTTAGATCTATATTTAGACATACCTGTTGGAAGTATTTGTGTTCCTATCAAAATACCCAGTTGTTCTAATCGTATTCTTATCTTCTGATCAGTCACATGGACTTTCTGTTTTCACATACTGCAGTGTTTTCAATTAAAGCAGCATGTTTGTAATGCGAATGTTTATAATAGATGTGACTTTAAGCAAACCTACTGGACCGATCCTTCACAAGTACATTCAACAAGTCGTAACATTTCCAAGTAGGAGCATGTCATGTGACCAACGTTGTTTAAGAGTTCGGGAGGTTGTGGTTTGGATAAGCAAAAGCAACAAAAATAGGCTCTGGCTAATAAAAATACAATCAAACAGTTTTAAAATGGTATAAATGTGAACTAGTGGTCGGTTCCCACTTCGTAGCAGGCAATATTGAAAATGGCACGGGGTGAGGATTTGCATTCCTTGCTCAGTAGATGAACCATAGCAGTAATGTTTTCAGAGGGTTGGGGCTCAGACTGCTATGTTGGCTTACAGAGAGAGATGTTTAATTCTCTCTACCCATGATACAGTAAGTGGCTTTTGAAGAGACGCCCACTTCTGATTTGCGGGAAATGTTAAACAGCTCTTTTATGATATGATATTTTCATAATGGCCAGCTAAGTATCAGAGCACGTTTGTGAATTTTTCATTTTTCTATCAGAGAAATGAATGATTATCCCAGAATTCCAGCCACAACATTTAATGCACACTGATGTTGCTGTGTGTTTTGGCGCCGCGGTCTGTATGAGCAGGTGTGGGAAGCATTTGAAGCTTTGATGGGTCATCTAGTACTCGTGTTTCTCTCCTCGCTTCTGGGGATTTGGACCTGAATCAGTAAGAACCATCGCAATAATTCACATAATCTGCTGCGTGTGTCATAGGCAACAGGTTACTGTATTCTCTCTTATCAAAAACCAAATCAATACTTAATAGGAAACGTCGCACTTGAGCGACACTTCCGCCATCTGTCCCCCGCAAGTGCCTGAGTATGGACAGTTTGTCTTTACAGTGGCTTCTTTACAACTAACTCTGTGTCTTTCTTAACTTTTTCCTCTTGCCGTCCACCTCAGCCATGTTTTTGTGACCTCGATTAAACCAGGAGCTGATGTAACGTTTGGCTGGTGTGTATTCATCCCAGCCAGAGAGGGTAGTAGAAACATTTTTGTTGACTTTGCCCCCTCTTTTTGTGATCATTCCCTCCAGGAAAGGTTTTCTGGAAATTTGTTTTTCTCTCTACGTTTACAGTCTGTGTTTGTGCAGATTGTTGTACTTGCAGAATTCATGTTTTTTTGTAGATGTCATTTATTTTAGGACTGATAATATTGTTTCATCCAACTTATTTTTTACCTTAAAATATTCAGCTCTGAAACAGGTTTTTTTTTTGGCTCCAGCTCCCATGCCTCTCAGCTTATTGTAGCCAGATGAACTATGATGGTTTCATCCTGCAGTTACAGATTTGTACAATATTGTAATTATCCACCCTCTCTCTTTACATGAAAAGCTGAAATAACAATCCCAACTTTTTCTCCCTTAGCTTTAGGCTCAAAATGACCTGAAATGTGTTTTTGTTTCTATCAAGTGTTTTTATTAGGGCCTGGAATGGTTCAGGAAAATAGTGCATTCGGAAACGGTATGTTTGTCCCGGTTCAGGAATTTTGTGTACCATTTGGTTTTGTGCATATGCAAATAAAGTCTTGCTACAAGATCCAAAGTTGCGGTCTACATTGCATCAGAGTCAGTTCGCTAAGTCTCCAATTTGTTCAAACTGCCTTCTTTTCACATCCACAAAAAACTATTTTCCACCCAGGTTCTTAACCACTGCATATCAGCATATTTCTCTTGGTAATTATGTAGTTTGATGAGTCATGGAAATAATTATGTAAATGAAACCAAACCAAAAACGTCGGTCTGACTGAATGCAAAACCATGGCCCAAACTGAAAAACGTGAGTCTAAATCTGTAAACTAAACCAGAAACTGTGAGCCTGCAAACGTGAAACAAGCTGAATGGAAAACTGTGACACTGTGACCTAAATTTAAAACTCTGAGTCTAAATGTGTAAACTAGACAAACAACCATGAGTCTAAAACTGAATCGAATTGATTTATCTATTTGATAAATTACACCTTCATTAAATGTATTTAAGGCTAGATACATTAGTGTGTGGGCTTGATGGATAAAGTCTCAGTTATATAATGTCTCCTTTTACACTTCAGCCAGGCTTAGAGTGAACAAAGGTCCTGGGAGAACAATGGATCATGATGCCACCCTATGAATAAACGCTTTACCTTTACAGAACTGTCTTTGTTAGAAGTTTTAAACATAAAGTATAATGGCGGCTTCAGAAAGCTTTATACCAGCATGTGTAAATTGGTTTGGTCTTGATTAAGGCCTGTTGTCATTATCTTACTTATCTTTCTAGAGAATGACACTCATGGAGATATAATTGTTTAGCTTTTGGCTGCGTTGACAGCTCATTATCTATGGCGTCTTCTCTCCCACCTCATCCCATCTTTCCTTATTTCCCCTCTTCTCCAACATTTCATTTCCTACCACATACTTTTCTTCTCCCTCCTAGAGCTCATCATCTTCCCCTCATCCATCAGCATCTGTGAAGCTCCGCCTTTCCTCTCATTTTTCTTTCCACCGCCACCGTTTATCTTCCTCTGTTTTATAATTCTTTATTTTTTTCAGTCCCTTTTTGTGCTTCTCTTAGTTGCTGGTCTTCTCCTACATCATGAATTTCCTTGCCACTGCTTCCTTTTCTCATTATTTTCTGCTGTATGTCTCCAGCAGGTTAGCTGGTTGTTCACCCGTCAGCAACGTCAGTCCTGATTTTCCATGACCAAGGCAGCTTGTGTCCCTCATTGATGTAACTGTTGGGCCGACTCAGTCTTTGTGACATTGACATCTATGCTCTCAGAGAGGCTTACTAGAGACAGACTGGCACCTCTGCAGAAACACAACACCCTGTGTGTCCAAATGTGTGGGTCGGTGCATGATGTTCTCACACTACTTGCATCATTATGCCATTCATCTGTTTTTTTTCCTTCACTCTTTATCTTCTTCCTTTGTTCTGCTGGAGTTGCTTTGACAGACTGTAGTGATCAAGGGACACAGGGTTCACAGAGTCTGGACAAGTATGGAATTTAAGTTTTATCCTGAAATTTATATTTTTTCTATTATTAGTCTTTATTACCATATTAATCTATTATCATATTGTCTAAAAGCTTTATCCGTCCATCCATTATTGATCCTATCTTCTTTCCTTCTAGTTCTGATTAGGTATATAAAGCCTGAGTCATAGTCATAATGTCATAGTCAGCTTTGCATGTTAATTTGTGAGTGAAACATTATTAAATGTTTACATAAATAACGTGTTTAAACTCTGTACACTTGTACTGTTTTTGGTTTTTCTCCTCTCTGTTTATCTTGACTTTTTCTGTCGAGGTTTATAAGGCCAATAACCCAAGGCATTTCTCCCTGTTGATGAGTATTCAGCTTGTGGAATATTTTGGTATCGTTGCAGGAAAAACTTCCGAAGAAGAGGAAATGTGCCCATTTCCTCTTCCTGTGACCTCACCTCTGTCCTAGGGTCTTCCCCTGCTTCTCACTTTCTGTTTAGTCATCCAATCAGTTTAACATCTGTACAAACAACTGAAGGGTTTTACACTTATTACATTTATGTTAGAGAACAACGTAAGGTATATTTGTTTATAGAGCAGGAGTTTGCCTACACTTTTGAAAATATAGATTCATAATTGCCTCTATTATATATATTTTTTTCAAACAGCTTCTAGAAAGCACCATGATGGAAAAACACACACAAATAAAATATTCTAGCATCTCATAACAGCCTGTGCTTTGGCACTCATGCCTTCAACATCTGGAATGAATTAACCTCCAATGCACCCTGTAACATAACCACAGTCACTCATCACACACATGCACATTGACATACACATAGATTTGCTTGCACACAGAGGTTTGGCGGCTGGTCGCCCTGGCACTGACCCAGTTGTTTCTCACAAATTATTTTTGCTTCTCTTACGCGACTCCATCGGTAGGCTGTATCTGTTTAAGTGCTCCGGTTACCCTGCAGGACTGGAGCCTAAATCAGGTTCCTCCCCTTCATTTCAGCTGAGCAGATGCAGAGAAAACATAGGCCACTATGAGGGGCGGAAAAGGCCAGACGAAGAAAAGAAAAACCCACAATGGTCACAGAAATAACTTGAATCTGACAAAGGTAATAATGAATAAAAATTCCATGAAAATGAACAAATGAAAGTCAGACATTGCTTTTCAAACATGCTTCAAAAGTATTATTTAAAAACATAAACTCATGAAACAGGCCTGGACAAAAATGATGGTACCCCTGAAAATAATGTGACCAAAGGGACGTGTTAAATCAAGGTGTGTCCATTAATTAGCATCACAGGTGTCTACATTCTTGTAATCAGTCAGTGGGCCTATATATAGGGCTACAGGTAGTCACTGTGCTGTTTGGTGACATGGTGTGTACCACACTCAACATGGACCAGAAGGAAAGAGTTGTCTCAGGAGATTAGAAAGAAAATTATAGACAAGCATGTTAAAGGTAAAGGTTATAAGATCATCTCCAAGCAGCTTCATGTTCCTGTGACTATAGTTGCACATATTCAAAAATTTAAGATCCATGGGACTGTAGCCAACCTCCCTGGACATGGCCACAGGAGGAAAATTGATGACAAAACAAAGAGACGGATAATGCGAATGGCAACAAAAGAGCCCAGAAAAACTTCTAAAGAGATTAAAGGTAAACTTCAAGCTCAACGAACATCAGTGTCAGATCGCACCATCTGACGTTGTTTGAGGCAAAGTGGACTTAATCGGAGACAACCAAGGAGAACACCATTGTTGAAAACAAATCATTAAAAATCCAGACTGGAATTTGCCAAACTACATGTTGACAAGCCACAAAGCTTCTGGGAGAATGTCCTATGGACAGATGAGACACAAATTTAACTTTTTGGCAAGGCACATCAGCTCTATTATTGCAGAGGGAAAAATGAAGCATACAAAGAAAAGAACACTGTCCCTACTGTGAAACATGGAGGAGGCTCTGTTATGTTCTGGGTTGCTTTGCTGCATCTGGCACAGGGTGTCTAGAATCTGTGCAGGGTATAATGAAATCTCAACACTATCAAGGGTGCTGCCCAGTGTCAGAAAGCTTGGTCTCAGTTGCAGGTCATGGGTCTTGCAACAGGATAATGACCCAAAACACACAGCTAAAAACACCCAAGAATGGCTACGAGGAAAACATTGGACTATTCTGAAGTGGCCTTCTATGAGCCCTGACCTAAATCCTATTGAGCATCTTTGGAAGGAGCTGAAACATGCCGTCTGGAAAAGGCACCCTTCAAACCTGAGACAACTGGAGCAGTTTGCTCATGAGGAGTGGGCCAAAATAATTGCTGAGAGGTGCAGAAGTCTCATTGACAGTTATAGGAATCGTTTGATTGCAGTGATTGCTATTAAGTTAAGGGTACCATCATTTTTGTCCAGGCCTGTTTCATTAGTTTTTTTTTAAAATAATTCTGTTGAAGCATGTTTGAAAAGCAATGTGTGACTTTCATTTGTTCATTTTCGTAGAATTTTTATTCATTATTACCTTTGTCAGATTCAAGTTATTTCTGTGACCATTGTGGGTTTTTCTTTCATTAACCGAGGGGTACCAACAATTTTGTCCACGTGTGTATGTGGAAGGATGAGGAATGATTCACAATAGTCAGTGTTGGTGTTTTTGTTCCATCATTTCCTCTCATCTCCCGCTCCACTCTGCGTTTTGATGGTTACTTCTATAGATGGAAATTGTGATCAGAATCAGAATTGCCTGTTTTTGCAGCTCATTATTGTGAAGCCATTGTTAGTTTGTGCCAAAACAACACTGTGTTCATTTAGACACACAATTGGTTACACTCAACCTCAAGTGGATGTTTCAATGACACAGCATAAATATTGAAGACTGTAAATATAGAGGACACAACTTTAATTGCTGTCTGATGGTCTCCTCCCTCTAAGTGACCATAAATATATTTTTTTTCTTCACAACTCCCAACTGATGTGTCTTTAAAACAAAATAAGGGGAAAATCCCTGGGGTCCAGTTCTGCACAAAATTATGTTTATTGTAGCCATTCCTTAGTTTGATCCAGACCAGAGATTTTATAGTACATCTTCATTTCTATAGTAACAGATAAAACCAGATATTTACGTACTGTATAAAAAGACACATTTTTTTCTCACTGTCGGAGTTAACTTCTCTGTTTTTGGTCAGTTGGGATGACCAATCTTAGCTTGTCATAATGGATAGGAAGATGGATGCACCTTAGTATAGGAAAATCCAAAAAGAAAACCTGTTGGAGCACGTAACCGATGTTTGTTTAAATCATCTATAGGAATGGTCCAGTCGAAGTCCCGGCCTAGATCCAATTAAGAATCCGTGGCAGGACTTAAACTGATGACAGCAGACGCTCTCCAGTCTGTACTGTCTGTCAAAGATGGGTCCTCCAGAATTTGACCAAAATCCCTTAATATCTGTACTTTATTTATTTATTAGATGACATTCTCTCTTTGCAAATGGAACGTCCTTAGATCTGAGGTGATTGGGAAGACTCTGGGCTTTCTGCAAACCATATTGCCTCACCGAGCTAACTAACCATCTCCATTTTTTCAGCCATCGGTATTGTTCCCTACCGTATATTAAATGCACAAAGTGCAGCTATGAGATTCGATGCTGGTGGCTGCTAGTGCTCTTTGAATTGAAACTTGAGAAGTGATAAGGGTTGAGTTTAGGGGTTAATAAGTGCAGCCCTATATTTAATGGAGTGTAAAAAGATAGCCCACCCAGGTTATGTAATAGCCTTATCTGGGACGACCCTTATCCTTTTTCTTTCGTTCAGATACAATTCCTATGTTTCCCACTGGTCAGATCACCAGTCACTGTGACAGTTTGAAGGTGCAAGTTGTCATTTACACGCTGCAGAATCCAGCCATGCACATGAACACACAGAAACACCCGCCAGAAAACAACACACTGACATGGGTGTAAGGTTTCCTGGTAATGAACTCCTGCTGGTAGCATCTGTCCGCATTTTCACAGGCTTTAGTCAGGATTTTACCCATGATCCTCCTAGAGTCTCTGGGATGTTTCTACTAATCTAGAAATACTGCAGATTCACTAATCTCTTCTGTTGAGTTTTGTTTTTCCTTCCTTTTTCTGGTACTGGACGTGTAACTCAGTCAGCTGAAGAGGGGAAAAAACACGATCTCAAGCTCTGAGCCATGTCCAGACACTATTGGAATGGCTGGTGTCCATCTGCATATCATCCTCGCTGATCTGTTTGTTTATGATGTGTTAACAGAGAGGCAGGTGGATGTGCACTATTTTAGGAGTGTGACCTTTTGCACTCAGAAACTCTCGCACTTGCTTATGCAACACATCAAGCACGAACACTTATTCTCTGAAAAAGTCAGAGACTTGACTTCTGTTCATGCATTTAATCTTTAATCTGCAGCCGAGTCTCACGCAGCTGAAGCAGTACATTGTGGCCTCCTTAATGAAAAAAAGAGGTCAAGTCCTTAAAAAGTTCAAAGACTCTTTGGTGTGTTTCAGGCAGTCAGGAATGGTGATATATGACAGCCATTTCATTCAAGCATCTTGGGTTTCAAATTAATCTTTGTTGCAGTTCAAACAAAGTTTCACAGCTAAACCAATCAAACAGAACCTGGGGAAAGTGAACATGTGGCTGGCGGGGACAGGGGTGGGGGATTTAAGTGATCATAATAAATTAATCGTTATCAGAAAGAAGACATGGATCAAACTAAATCATGCTGGGGTTGTTTCCTCTTTTATAACACATTGATGGATTTAAAACATGGACAGTTAGACAACATGGAAAAATCTGAGGTAAAATGTTTCCTTCTGCTTTCATTGGTAGGATCTTAGACAGTTGTGCATTTTTCCTAGTGAAGTTGTCAATGTCTGCAGCATTGCTCACAACGTGGCTTTCTTGGAAGTTAGTGGTACTAAAGTTTTACATCCGAGAAAAATACATTTGTGATCTCCAACTATTAGTACTTGCGTCAGTTTTGGATTACTTGTTATAGTTTGTCTGTACAGCACACAGCAGTGTCTGGTAAAAGTATTTGTGCCCTGTAAACTCTTCACATTTTCTCAGCCACAAACTAGGAGCCTCTGACGGGTCTTCTTCCCTGTCCCTGCTAAAGAAAAGGATGATGCTGCCACCACCATGTTTCACATGGATGGATGATGTGTTCAGGGTGATTTGCACCCTGATGATCTTCTTGCCAGTCTTCCATAAGGGCCAGCTTTACACAGCTAATAGTTGTGCTGTTAACAGATTCTCCACCTGAGCTGTGGGTCTCTGCAGCTCCACCAAAGTGACCGTGAATCTCTTGGCTGCCTCTCTGGTTAATGGTCTCCCTGTTTAGGAGGAAGTCCATGTCTTGGTTGGTCTACACGTGTGCCCTTCACCCTCCATTTTCACATGATGGTTTGAATGGAACTCTGTCAGATGTTTAAAGCCTGGGTTATTGTTTTAAACTTCCCAATAACGTTTCCCTGACCTGTCTGCTGTTTTGTCCTTGGTCCTTAGCACTTCTTTGTGTTGGTCTGTTGTATTAATCACATCACAAATCTGTATATTTGTCGTATTATCGTTGCAAGACAATGTACTTCTAGAAGAAAGTCTTCTATGGTCTCCATTAATAAATTCAAACTTCCTTTTCATCCCTTGATGCCTGTTTTAGTCATGCGACGTTCAGAGCTGCGTTTCCTTTTCATTGACAAAGGACACCATTCATGGGTCCTAATTATTTAACTGAAAACTGTAATCTGTGAGTAAGACCTTTTATTCCTGGTTGTACATATCAGCTCATCTGATTTAGGGTTAGTAAGTTAGTTTGGTTTTAGATTGCCACAAAGAAAGATGTTGTATGGTTACAGCAACTTGAATGTAGAAAACCATTCACTTGAACTTGGGGAACCTGGCATTTCAGCATTTTGCTCATTAGCTCCTGGAATCAGGATTATTTCAGGTATAATCAGACCCTTTGTGTGCAGCGTGCTGTTAAGGATTAACACTTTACTCCAGAAGTTTCACTCATTATCTTCAGATTTCCTCTTATTACGCCCCGGATCAGGATGACCGGATTGAATGGGGTCTGAAATAGTTTTTATTCTTAGAAACGGAAAGGTGGAAGTTAGAAGACGACCACAGTGAGAAAGAAGGGCAAGGGAGATGAAGCGTAACCATCAGAGCAGAGGGTAACGACTCCACTGGTGAACGGTTGGTTTGCATTGTGCAGCCAGGCACAGACTTGAAACAATAGTGCACAATGAGTGACAGGCTGGGATGGCAGCTATTGTTAGAAGATGAGTATAAATGTCCACATGGCCTTGTTGAATCAGTCCAAAAGAATGGCTTTGTTTGTAGTGCCCGCTGCTGTTCAGGACAACAGACCCGCAAAACAAAACATGATAGCCTTTATACCCAAATAGCAAATGTCAAAAAACCTGTTTTACATCATCAAACAAATTTTAATGTAAAAGATCATCTGGGTTTATCCAAAAAGCTGTTTTCAAATGAAGATTTTGCTTTGGAAAATTGTATCCAAATCAACCTGGCACTATTGAAAAGTATAAGCAACAAGAGCTGCAACTAACGATTGTTTGGCTATTCGATTAATCTGTCGACTATTTTTTTTTTTATTAATTAATTAATAATCGAATAGCAAAAGGTGCTTATGGGGAGATTTCTTACAGAATTTGAACCAGGTGAAGCTAAAGCTGTGGCCAGGTCTGATTAGTGCCAGATCTGTAGAGTCAAGAAATCACTTGAACAGAACCCATCTGGCAGCATGAAGTAAGGTGAAAAAAATTCACATCATGCCTCAATCTAAATAAATTCAAGTAAAGATGAGAAAGAAAGCCAATGACATCCATCTTGCTGTAAACGATTAGAAAGTCATTTTAAAGATCAAAACCACTGTTGATCAAAAATAATTCAAAGTCTCGTTTTTGTCAAAAATAAACATCTTGAGGATCCCCAAGTCTTTTGGGAAATTATGCTGTGGACTGAAGAGACAAAGGTTGAACTTTTTGGAAAATGTGCATCCTGTTAAATCACGAAACTAAGGCAACCTTTCAAAAATGAACATTATGCATACGTTCAAACATGGTGGTGGTAGTGTAATGGTCTGGGATGGCTTTGCTGCTTCAGGACATAGACAAATTGTTGTAAGTCATCTGCAGTTGGGTTATGCCTAGTCCTATGCAGCCTAGTCAAAGTCTGGACTTAAATCCAATTACGATTCTGTGGCGGGATGTTACTCAGGCTGTTAATGTTGAAAAACCCTCATTGTGGCTGAACTGAAATAATTCTGCAAAGAAGAGTGGATCAAAATTCCTCCACAGTAGAAAAGTTGTGTTTATTAATGCATGATGGCAGCCATAGTCACAAAAGGTGGTACAAGGAGTTATTAGCTTAAAGGGAATTGTGGACAGCTTTTTCCCCTAATAAGTTAAATAGTCATTTAAAAACAGATTTTTTATTTATCCTGATTATCTTTATCTGACATTAAAATTTGTTTGATGATCTGAAACTGTTTAACTGTGACAACAAAGCAAAAACTGAAAAAAAGCTAATACTTTTTGACGGCACTGCATGTCTCACCCCATTTCCTACAGAAACAACCGCTTTTCAGCCACATCCAGTCCAGATACACATGCACTAACACATGCATGGTGAGACATGGCCCCTGTTACTCCAGTATGTGGAGTAGTGATTGATGGGAAACCAAAAACCTTCTAAATGGGAGGCATGAGGGAGGGAGGAATGGAGCGTTGTGACAGGGAAACAAAGAGTGAGTTAGGGACTCAGAAAGACGGGCAACAAGGAGGGGAAATAAGATCAATGTGCCATATGATGGATGTACGAAAAATTTGTGACTAAAGCGACGCAAATCTTGGTGTGTTCCTCCACTTTTGGCATAAATCGCAAAACTGTCGTCAAATGATGATCTCAATCACTTTCTCTCGACCATCTCACTTTTACTTGAACCTATTCCTACTCTCTTCAGTCGGTCTTATTCACAACAGATGCTCTCTCGCTCCATCAATCTGTCTCTCTCTTTCTCAGCCTGGCTAACCATAACAAGCTGTGGTGAAGCTCTTAGTTTGTGTGTGCAAGTAAAGGACTATGTGGGTCTTTTTGTTAACATATGTAGTTGCGTATGTGTGCTGCAGGAGGGTTGTGCTTTGTTGCAGGAAAGCGTTTCCAGACCTTGGGGGGTCTGAGGAGCACACGACTCTTTTTAAAAAAAAAATTTATTTTATTTTGGGCCCCACCATGAGTTTACAAAAAACCAACTCATTCATGCAGCCAGGATGTGATTACGATTTACAGGTCTTGATTTTGGAGTAAATTGGGTCGATAAAGTTTACGGTTTGGTTTGGCTTTCAGAACTGTTTTGTGATGCTACATTAACTGTTGCAATTAAGGAATAAACTTTTCCTCTTGCTTTCATGTCTCGTACTCATAGATTTAGTGCTCTTGTAAAGGACAAACATTTATTCATTTCAAGTGCAAATGCTGTTTTAAATCCGTGACAAATAGTTTTTATCCTCTTCAATACAGAGTATATGTGCTACTATTTAAGTAATGTGCATGAGTGTAGCTTCAGCTGTAACATTTTAATACCTTTAAAAATTTCAAACATTAGGCTATGTTTTACCATAATAGACTTGCTGAAGATTTGAGGTTTGCTGAGACTTTTTAATCTAGCATTTATCGGATTTTAACTGCACACCTTTTATTATAAGTCAACCTTTAAATGTGCTTTAAGCTTAATTTCTAGTTTATGAATATTTTATTTTGTACTTTCCCTGCTTTTTTTCATTTGGGCTGTTATCTTTTTTTTCAGAATACTATAGTTCTAGTTTTTTTGCCATTTTTGTGTTTGCACCTATCAAAATTTTTTATTTCAATAGTTTTATTTATTAAATTCTTTATTTTTCTGTTCCTTGTATGCATTTACATTATAGTTCTTTCTTTGGTTTGTTTCTTTTGTGGATTCAGGGAAATCCACAAATCCACAAAAAAATGATACGGTTTCTTCCACAACAATCTTGCTCATGTCTGTATATTCAAGGACATGGTTTACCTGTATTGTATGAAAGATGCTACAATGTTGCATCATATTTGTGCGCCAGGGACGCAGGAAGCCATTTCTTGCTG
This sequence comes from Crenichthys baileyi, assembly GCA_036173005.1. NCBI lineage: Eukaryota > Metazoa > Chordata > Actinopteri > Cyprinodontiformes > Goodeidae > Crenichthys > Crenichthys baileyi. The sequence continues at coordinate 17,983 of JAHHUM010002904.1, forward strand.
ATTAAAAGTCAATCTGATGTATAAATTTCAAAAATAATTCTGTTAGATTTTGTCAGGGATGCCAGTAAGTGTGGCATGTGTTCAGTGTAGTTAATTTGTGTTAAATGAGGTTTAACAGCTTCCTCTCATCCTTCCTTCATGGACCTTTTCAGTCCCTCATGTAAATAGGAGATAATTGCTTTAGTATCATGGATACCCTGAGAAACACATGTCTTTGGACACAGATAAGCAGATGCACTTATTTGTTCTAAATTTAATCTCCCTGGGAGAGATCCCAGTTATTACTCTTGAACTTTCAGTTATATTGTTATTCTTTGCTCAAGTACCAGTTTGCCGTGAGAGACTTGTTGTTTTCTGGCAAATGTAGTAAAGCGGTCAGCTGTAGCCCCAGTCCATCTGCTGTTGGGATCGCTGCATACTGGTTGGTGTGCAACAGACCAGAGAAGGCCAGAGCAGATGATCACAGAGTGTTAAAACTCAGTGGGACATCCAGACCTACATGGGCTGATCAGTGGGTATCAGCTTTCCGCTTCTCCGCAGGAAACGGCATAATACTGTAACAGCGCAGATTGTGTTTCTGCCAGCCTCTCTGCCTGTTTGCTTGTTTGTCAGCCTATCTGCGTGCCCGTGTGTGTTGTGTGTGCTGTCCTTGGTTGGCTTCTGCCGAGCAGAAATAGGCCAGACAAAATTAGAGCCGTCACATACTCATGGATGTATAGGAGGCTTCTTTGAAGCCCTCAGATTGGCTGAGGGAAGGCAGTGACAATGCAGAGTCAAGGATTATAGAGTGTGAAGTCCTTATATCGAAAAGAAGTGTCTGTATGCGAGTGGCAGATAAGAGGCTGCAGATTTAAGTGGGCAAGCATGTCTGTGTGAGGTGGAAGGGATTTATGGGAACCTGGAAGATATTTTTGAGTCTGACAAACTCAAATCTCATGATGTTTTTGAAGCGAGAGAGTGAGGGAAAGGGAGAGGGAGAAAAACAACCACACTCAACAAGAGAATCTATGTATTATGGATCAGATTTACCCATATCTTGACATGACTAGTTTTTTGTTTCATTCAGATAGTGCCTTGCAAAAGCACTCATTAAAATTTAATCTTTTTTTACTTGTTTTGTCGTTACAACTACAAACCTCAATGTATTTGGAGATTTTATTTGATAGAGGAACACAAGTAGCTCATTATTGTTCGATGCAAGAAAAAATACAAGGTTTAAAACATATCTTAAAAAATCTGAAAAGCCCCCTTTAGTCTGATGCCCTTATACAAACGTGGGAGCAGTTGCTCTGCTTATACGAGACCAACTTTGTAGTTTTGGTCCACATGCTAAACACTATGTGAGGCAGAAAACTAACCCTACACATCACCTTGAACACACTATCCCCATTATGGAGCATGGTGTTGGCAGTGTTGTGTTGTGGGAATGCTTTTCTTTAGCAGGGATAGGGAAGCTGGTCAGAGCTAATGTGAAGATAGATGAAGCTAAATACAGGGTATGCCTCAAAAGACCTTGAGACTGGAGTGGAAGTTGACCTTCCAGCAGGAAAATAATAAGTGCTCCCACTTCACAAATGTGCACTACTCTGTGTCTATCACACAAAATCCCAATGAAATGTGTTGAAATTTCTGGCTATAATGTGACAAAATGGGAAAAGGTTAAAATAGCAGGATGCCTTTGCAAGAGACTGAACTGGGTGCCTCCTTTAAACTCTCTGCTGTTTCTATGTCCATTTATAGACTAAAAAGCAAACATTAATATTGGATTAGTTAGTACCTCTCAGACTTTCTGTCTGCTGTCTCTAGTCATGTTTGTGGACATACAAATATGCACACATGTGGTCATATTTCTGTCACTTCAGTGGACATTAAGTTGACCCACACTGGAGACATGCTGCTACCCTAATCATAGGCACTACTTGTTCGATTTAATGTGCATATATTTACAACAAGGATGGTTGTGGTCAGGTTTAAGCCTATTTCTTACTGCTTAACAGATTTATTTATGAGTAATATACACATACGACATGAAGGGCTGAATGATTAGAGTGAAGAAAATACAAGAATCATCCAATGCCCAGAGGAGGGGTTCTAAGCATTATGGGTCATCAGGGTCTTTACTAAGTGCTGCTCGGAAATGTAATGTTGTCTTCCAAGCAGTCAGGTTACTGGCGGCCACAGTCATGTGACCATGAGATCGGATCATGTGATCGCAGCTGGGAAAAACAGCCGAAGAAGAATAGAATAGGAGTAAGCTTAGTGGGCCTGCCGGTGGATGATTCGTGTTGTCGGCTGCTAATGGGCTATCATCAGGAGGAGTGGATTCAGCAGCAGCAGGATGATGAAGGGATAAGCTGCTTCAGGCTGTCTCTTCCATGCACATGCATTATTTCTGAAAGCTTCAGTGTGATTCAAAGCCCCTTAATGTCTTGGTGAGTGAATAAGTCATATGATGGAGATGGAACTCTGGGTCATACAAATATGAGCTCATCACCTCAGATATTCCTCTAATCTTTGAGGCTGCTCACAAGGTTTTCTAGAAGCTTAAAACATTTCAGGAGACTTTTCCACATTGTGGCTCTGTTTCCCTGAGTTGGTTATGGGGCTTTCGGAGTGGTCCATTCAGAGCCCTAACTAGATTCTGATGGAGAGTGATTAGAGTGATGGCAAAGAGGTCATTGCATAAAATGAATATTCCAAAATACCAGTGGAAACATGCTAAACACTGATCAGCAATTGCAAAAAGGTGTTGATAGCTGTAATGCCAATAAAGGTTTAGGTTAGTTCCACTAACATTCTTGCATATAATTCTGAATATGGTGGCATACATTCAGCCCTCCTGAGTCAATTCTTTCTAGCACCACCTTTCGCTGGATTTACTGTTTCATGTCTTTTAAGCTCTGTCTATACCATCAATAAGAAACTGATTTTTTTACCCATTCTGCTTTGCAAAATATTTTATGGTCCATCAGATTAGATGGTGTGAGTCGGTGAAGTTCTACCTTCAAGTTTTACCACAGATTCTCAATTGGAGTCTGGGCTTTGACTGGGCCATTCTAACTCCCGAAAATGCTTTGATCTAAACCAGGGGTGTTGATCTCCAGTTTTTAAGGGCCAATCTCCTGCAACTTTTAGATGTGTCCCTGGTCAATTGGTGGTTTAGGATTTTTTTTTAAGGATTAAATGGGGGCTGAATACAAACCCACATGGCACTTTATCATTTTATTTTTCATTTGAAAAGAGTCTGCTACTTTCTGTAGGTCTATCACATAAAAAAGCATTGAGGTTTGTGGTTGTAAAGTAAAATTTTATAGATTCCCTTTAAATTCCAGGAATAAACTGTATCTTTCAATAATTCACATTAGGGATTTTACCTTAATCTCAGATAATCCACTGAATGCTTTGTTTTTAATGTTTAATTCATTCAGTGTCAGTCGGTCATGTTACTCCTTCTGTGTTCTTCTGTCCGCTACTCCCCTGCAGTTTCTAAAGGGGTCACAGACATTCATTGGCATAAACCATTCTGAATGTTTGTACTAGGTCAGTTTAATCATTAGTTTTATATATTTTAAAACCTTTTTTGGCCCTCCCCAAATCTCGTGCAGCCCTGTTCAACTGCTGTTGGAGGGATGCATCTTAATCATGTGGAGTCATCAAGGTTTTTGAAGCTTTATTTGCACACAAATCCCCTCAGAATTGAGGATTCGTCACCTTACTCTGCTGTTGTTAGGCAGCAAAGATTATGTTTATTTCTGGGCCAGCGATGTGCTGAATGTGTCAGTTAGCAGTTTAGCAGTCAGACTAAGTTGTTCAAACACAAATGGATGAAAGCAAGCAAAACACACACACACACACACAGGCACATTTTGCACAAATATATGAACTGCTGTGGAGGTATCTGTTTTTTTTTTAGTTGAAGACACTGATATTTGTGTACAGTTGTCCCTCAAAATTCCCTGCAAGCAATGGCCTGCCCACACAGCCGATTGCATATATTTATTGAGCTGTCAATGGTAGAGATGGAATGCCCCATTAAAGTCTGTGTATTAGGTGGAAAAAGGTAGACGGCAACTTTTCTTACTTGGCTTGTAAACCGTTGGATTACGTATTTCTGACGCAAACTGTTGATGATCTAAAATCCAGGTGGGAATTGCTGGTACTGTGCTGAATTGGTTCGGACCTTATTTGTTAGACTGGGGCTACTTTGTGTCAGTTGACGGTTGAAGATCTAAGCGAACAATTACACGTGGGGTTCCTCAAAGTGCTTTCTTTGGCACCTTATTCACTATCAACATCCTCCTTGTAGGACAGATTATAGAATTTTACAACATCTCTAACCAAATCTCACTATAGCTGGATGTGTTATCTTAGCTATTTATTTTTAAAGTGTGGTTAATTTATAAATACATGTTGCTACTATTTGTTTAATGTATTTTTATTTTTTATAATTACTATAGGTAGTTTTATACAAATAAACTTGCCCTGCCTTTACATTGAAGCTGACATTTTTATTTAAAGGATGTTTTTCATCCTTGCAGCAAGAAGGTCTTGGGTTCGATTCCCGGCCGGGGGTCTTTCTGCATGGAGTTTGCATGTTCTCCCTGTGCATGCGTGGGTTCTCACCGGGTACTCCGGCTTCCTCCCACAGTCCAAAGACATGCCTGTTAGGTTAATTGGTCACTCTAAATTGCCCTTAGGTGTTTGAATGAGTGTGTGCATGGTTGTTTGTGTGTTGGCCTGCGATGGACTGGCGACCTGTCCAGGGTGTACCCCGCCTCTCGCCCATAGACTGCTGGAGATAGGCACCAGCTCCCCCATGACCCACTATGGAATAAGCAGTAGAAAATGACTGACTGACTGACTGTTTTTCATTATATTCCAAATGTTTTCTAATATTCATAAGAGCACTAACTATGATACAAAAAAAACAGTGAGTTACAGTCCCACATCTGAAGTTTGTTTCTGAAAAATCATGATGATGAAATGATGGCTGGCAAAATACCTCTTTTATCTGTTAATACCTGTTTTAGCTTCAGAAAGCGGTTTGTTATAGACAGTCTAAACAACATGTTGCAGCCTGAAAGAGGCAGAGAAGGATGGAGCCGTAGACGCCCTCTAATGGATGTTTGTGGCTTAAGTGATGATAAAAGATCACAATGATGTGAACAGATGACTATTATTTCATGATCTGTTTTTTTTATTTTTATTTCGAAAGCATGTTTGTCTTTTTTGCTCGAAGAATGAACTCATTTTGTACAAAATCATGTTATTTCTTCAACTTCACCTTTGTGTCCTCTGCTGACTGACTCTTAATTAGATTGTTATTGCAGGCTTTATGTTAACACGTCTGATTTGACATAAAAACCTGAGTCATCCAATCAGATTTCCAATATGCATTACTGTATTTATTTTTGTTTTGCCTCCTCTTTGCCAATTGCCCCTCTCTGTCCTGTGTGCAGGACCGTAAGCTGTCCAAGTCCGAGCGCCAGCGATTCAAAGAGGAAGCCGGGATGTTGAAGGGTCTCCAGCATCCTAACATTGTCCGCTTCTATGACTCCTGGGAGGGTTTGTGCAAAGGAAAGAAATGTATTGTTCTCGTCACTGAGCTCATGACATCTGGCACGCTGAAAACGTAAGTAAAGGAGCCATAAGTGAGGCTTACAAAAGAAAAACATAAAAAAAGGTGTGTTTAAGAGTGTCTCATCTAAAAAAAATTATAGCAATTGGGATAATGAAGAGACTTTATAGTTTACATGTTCGGATGTTATAACCACTGATGACTGTCAGTCTCTGCCAGCCCCTCCCCAAAGCTCAATGTGAAGAATGGACATGCCAGCACTGAATGCCACTCTCTGCTGATGAGAATAGATGTGCATCTGTGAACGTCACTGTTACAAAAAAGGCAATAAGCCCGCGCCACATGGTGCATCATGGGACACCATCAGCCCACCTGCCAGCTGCTGCTTCTGCTGCAGATTCCTCTCATTCCTGCCATTGTTCCTCTGTACTGGGGGCAAGGGGGGGGGGCTGATATACGACTGGACTGTTACAGATAGAGGTAGATGAAAGAATCTTAGAGAGATACTGGGTATAGATTTAAAAATCACAGAGGGGACGTGACAAGCCATTGACTCACCTGTAACAGAGGAGGGAGAAATATTTGTCACACAGTACTTCTTAGGAGAGTGGCGCCCTCCGCTGGAAGACTTCAAAGGTTTCATGCAGCATTTCTGAACTAATGCAATCTGTAATCCAGTTTTATAAAATACTATTTATTAAACAGATCTTTGCTTTGCAATTTCTGAACATAAGGTAACAGTACTTTAGACTTTACATGTCCAGAACTGATATTCCCTGCTAAATTAAATCATGTAGTTCATTATCATATAATAAAATCATAAAATATTCCCTCTTTGTAAACACTAAAACCTGTGCATTTTAGCTTTAAAAGTCCCCAGTCAATATATTATCAAGATGAGAACTTATTTCCCGCAGGCAATTAACACTTTTTGACCAAACAGCCTGTGTGCGTTTATGGAAATGATGAAAGCTGCACAGGGGTTCGGCTTTAGTCCAGATGAGTCCTCAGAAAGGAGAGGTGCTGTTCTGTGCTGAGGCAGTGGAAAAAGAAAGAGAGATGACAGGAGGCGGGGGAGGAGGTGGGCCTGATAGGGAGGGAGAAAGATGGTGAAGATGGAAACGTTGAGGAACATTATAAAAGCACGTAGATGTGTTTGTAGGAGATGTTTGGCCGTTTTCTGCTGTTTAATAAATGGTATTAAAGTATCTTAAAGGTCACATACATATCTGTGTACTTGGGTTTGTGTGCTAAAG
>JAHHUM010002904.1:24826-532970 GCA_036173005.1 Crenichthys baileyi
AAATTTTGCAGAAGACAAAAGATCTAAATCCACCACATCTGAGGTGATAATTTAACCAAGCCTCCAGACATTTAAGCACAAAGTTCAGGAACAATGAGAAAGACGTTCTGTATGGACGAGTGTCTCACCCCCGTTGGGTAGCAGGGTGTAAATGAACTTCTTGGCATCTCTGACATTCAGGGGTGTCACTGGCACCAGGCCATTCGGCTGCCACACTTTGATCTTGTTGGAGAAGCTGATGAAGTTAAAATGATCAGCAGGTCTCAGATCCCTCAGGATGGTGAACAGAGCATCTTTTGTCTGTAGACAATACAGGAGATTAGGGTTTATTCTGTGCATAAATTTTAAACCATCCCTCGTTTTCTCAACCACTCCGACGCAGACAAGTCAGCTACTGTTTTTCTGTCAGGTCTGATTAAAAGAAAAACTTCAGAAACCCTGAAGAAATGTTAGATAAACCACTGCATGGCTTTATCAAATCACTCTCTTTGTTTCGCTCTTTGGAGGCGAAACAAAAAGAATTTGGGTGACCCATAACTTTTTCACAATGCTTCTTTAGATATATACCTCATACATTATCCCACTGAGCTACTGCAAGGGGCCTGAATGCCATCAGGAAGCGCTCCAGAGAACTTGTACCATCAACCAAGACAAGTTGTTAAACAAAATAACGTGTTGCTCACAGAGCCTGAAATTTCCTGATGACATCTCTTCCAAAAAGAACAATGAGTTTTTCCATCTTTTGTTCAGCCCCCCAGTAAGATACACATGATTCCTCTGGAAAACTTGAACATTTTCATGTTTCAAATGGACTCTTATACTTAAAGCTAATTAGAGATTAGTCGAATGTTCGTTGCCACTTTCTAACCGCTAAATTTGTGAAGCTTTAATCTGCAGACACCGGCTTTACTCAATTCAGATTCCTCTTTAAGAACTATAATTAAACACAGTTTAAGATATTTTTTCTACATTTCCTGTCATGAGTGGTATGTAGTTGTTTTTTTTAAGAGCCATCGTCATACTGGGGGGAGAGAGAACACGCACCTTTAATCAGTTTTACTGAAAACTGGAGATAGTTTTATTGCATGAGAACAATAAGGGAAAAATGTGACCTGCTGCTGCTGGATTTACGAAACAAAGGGTCAGGAATGTCACAAAAAGTGACACTTCCCTTCCCGTAAGGTCTGCCTAATGTTTTTGCCAATACATTTTTTGACTTTTAAAAATACAGATTGTAAACCTCATTAGCTCATTAGCACGGCAGTGCATGGTGTGTTTGTGTCCGAATGTATTTTGTACAATCCACTTTGTAAATCTGGTGCAGAAAAAAGACAAACGGTTGGTGCAAAACAGCTGCAACAAGAGAATTCATTTTCACAGCCTTCCAACTATCTGCTGAAATCCAACCCAGATTTAAAAGCGTTATAACTGCTTCCTTTGACGTGGACACCTTTCCTGATACTGAACTCTGTCTTATTCACACAATAACAGTTTTTGCACTGAAGAGGATTAGTAGCGCCTCCTGTTGGCACATCGGTGCGTTGCATTCTCTAAGCAGGAAATGTTCAATAATCAAGCTTACCTTTATAACTATTTCAATGTATAATGCAGAAAAAGGTCAGTGTAAAGGAGTTATGAAAAGTTCTGAATTTTAGCAGGGATCTGACTGCCAGAACTTCTGTCAGAACTTTCTTAAGGCCTTTGCCTTGTGACAGTTCTGACTGTCTCTGTGCAGTAATATGTGGAAAACCAGCCCTGTTCTCCAGGATAATTTGGTTGAAGGCTTCAGTGGTCATTAAACATGGCCGTCATGGTTAACTATCTTATGGCCCTGCAAAACCTTTCAGGAAGTCCATTAAAAAGACCTTCGGCACCTCCTCCTTCTCCTCTTTAGTCCTCACACTCTCATCGGAGCGGGGATGAGAGATATAATTTGGGGCTGGGGGGGGTCCAGTTGACTATCTGGGCTCAGAATGACAAACTGACCAGCTGAAACCATCTATTGTGAAGCCACATCAAAGCACACTTGTTCTGTTCCCGCGCCTCGCTGGGGGCAGTCCATGGATGGGAGGGCAGGCCGAGGGTGCTGTTGTCTACAAAGTTCCATCACCACAGAGGTTGTGACCTTCTTCCCTCGCAGCTCAACCTTCTGCTGTACTTTTCCACTTTGCTGCCTTGCTTTAAATCTGTTTTTATAGTTTCTGAGCTCTTCTGGCAGCTGCAGAGGTCGGATCAGAGGAAGGTTGACGGGATTATGGTGCTGTTGGTTGGAATTTAATATTCCAGTGTGGGACGGAGGAGGTGGCGTGCAATGCATCCTGTCCGGTGCGGCTATTAAAAATCGGCTGCTGTCGTCAGAGTCATCAGAGTTCCTCTGAGTCATTTGGAAAGAGTGTTGCGAATGATTTCATATCGACTGCTCTTGATGGAGCATTTAGCTGTTTTTGTTTGTGGCAGAAGGAACAGAAAGAAGTCCTCAGACTGTTTTTGTGTCCATTCACATTCTCTCTTGCTGTTAGCATGCAGAAATATATTGTTAAATAAAGATTTAGAGACAGTTTACAGAAATCTAGGAAATTCCTTAAGTTGCTCCAAACCTCACAGACCAAAAGGTGAAAACAGATCTCCAGGAAACCGTTCATGTTTGATATTTTTGTTTGAAACGTAAATTCCGCTTCGATGTTTGATGCTGATTACTGAAACATCATCAGATCTCAGAGAAAACCTGGCTAACCCCAGCCTAATACTTTGATTATCAGCTGAAGGTGTGAAGATAAAAATGTTCCTGTTGATGTTTATTTCTCTAGTGTTTATATTGTGTCTGGGTTGCTTCAAACTTTAACTCTTGCCTTCCATAATCTGGGCTCTAAATAACTAATATAGTTAGAAAAGGTTTCCAGGAAAGAGTTACTGCAATAAACCTCTCTGCGTTGTCAGATCTGTTACAGTCTACGCATATCCTGTTTAGTCTCCTGAGATCTTCTGTAGAACATCATTGCATCAAACAAAAAAGAACCAGAATATCTAACAGCTTGTATTCCCAGGAAATCCCACTAGCATACGCAATATTATGGGCAGTGTAGAACCTCTACATAGTTCTCTAATTCAATCCAATACTGCTAATAAACCCACAGTGCAGTTATCCAGTTATAACCGGCCTCCACTCAGTGCGCTGCTTTACCTGCCTCATCTTCTTCCCCAGCATGGAGGCGCTGGTGTCGATCACAAACACCACGTTCTTGGGCACAACAGGCAGATCTTTGGGGGCGAAGTAGTGGACAAAATGTCCATTTAAAACCTGAACACAGAATATTACAGCGGCATCAAGTACAAACTGAGGCTGGTTGGAGAAAAATAAGACAGGATGGTGACCAGAAGCCAGAGGAAGGTGGTTGGAGGAGAGTAACTAAGACCTGCTTGTAAAATATGATCTACAGATAGTAATACGTGTGCAGCTTGCCTGTGTGCTGACGTTCTCACCTGGAGGTCTCCGATCCCTGCATCTCGTTGGACGTCATAGCGGATCACAAAGTCTCCCAGGATGCCGCTTGTGGAGATCTTGGCTTGTTGGACGATGTTGGGGCTGAAGGTGATCTTCCAGACGTTCTTTTCATTCTTGACTGCAGTCGTGATGGGAACCTCTGGCTTGGCTGGACCATAAAGACAGGAAGTGTGTCATGGGTTTTTTTCTCTTCAATGGATCAAAACCAGAACTCTGGGAAAAATAAACTGGTTTGCGCTTTGATGTGCAATAGAACTGGAGCCAGAATCTGTGCTTTGTGTTGTTGACTGAGGGGAATTCAGTTTGCTCTTTGGCATGGGAAACATTGCCTCATTTTCCTTTGAACTCTGTATCCTTGTTTTGTTGACTGACTTTGAATATTCCAATCCTGACTTCTGATAGATGTACATCTATCAGAAAAGTAAAGTAGAACTCAGTATCTACGAACCTGTAATCTTTCCGTTACGGAGCGGCAGAACCTCCAGGTCAACGATGGGCGCGTGGTCGACGATGGTTATGTCCAGGCTGAGGCGGCTGACCAGCTGCAGAGGTCTCAGGCTGGTGACGTGTTTGTAACTTCCCAGCCGCCGCTGCAGAAGCTCCTCGTACATCAGCAGGAAGATGGCCCGATTCCGGCCCGGTATGCTAGCTGCTGTACTGAACACCTCCACCTCCGGCTCTGAGCTGGAGAATTCAAGATAAAGACAGAACCTTCTGTGCAAAATCCCTTATTTTCCATAAAGATAAATCTAGGAGGGCCTAGGAACTAATATTAATGATTGCCAGAGGAACTAACTCTCCTCCCAGCAGCTGCACCCTAGGCCACAAACCACGCCACGCTAAAGGTGAAGGTCATGGAGCTGCTGCTCCTTCAGACTGAAAGGAGCCTGTTGTGATGGCTCAGCCATCCAGTCAGGATGCCTCCTGGGAGCCTCCTCCATCGGTTTTCTGGGTCTGTAACTAGACTGGGCAGACCCAGAACCTGCTGGAAGTACTTCGTTTCCCTGGGCCCCCAGAATGAGCTGTAAAGTGTCGCTGGAGCAGAGGGATGTCTGGGTGTCCCTACTGGACCTTTTGCCCCTGAGACTCGATCATAGAAGACTATGGATGGATGCATAGGTTGATGGATGGATGAAAGAAAAGGTGAGGCTTTCAAACACAGGGACACAATACCAATTATCATGCATGGCAGCAGCACCATCATGTTGTGGGCCTGCTCTGCTGTCAGTGGTACTGGTTTACCCCAAACCGAATGAAAAACCGAAGCATGGGTACCTCCATCACACTTTACACCAAATATGTGGATGGAAACATCTTACAGGAACCATGAGGATGTTTAGCTGATCGCAGATTATTTCTGAACATCAAAGCAAACGAAGACACATTCTAAAGATTTCATAAAGATGAAGCAGCAATAGCGACTTTACAGCACATTTAAGCAAACTTCACATTGTTTCCATGGCAGCTGGAAATGATATGATGTAATTTTCTCCACTGCTGGGGTCAGAGGCTTCTTTGACGGTTCTGATCCGAACAGAACGCCTGCTGACTGCCTGTGTGTGACTTTACTGCTGGGAGAGGCTGCTGCTGTGTACTGAGGAGGAGATGCCAGACTGTGGGCGTTGTAGCGTGCACACACACACACACACACACACACACACACACACACACACTTTAAGGATTTTCATACCTTGTGTCACTTGACTCTCTGTTCTTGGGTTTGCCGTTCCCCTGTTTGACCCTCTGTTGCTTCGGCCTGACTTCACTCTGGTAGACACGCCCTCCGATGATCCTGGTTCAAGGGGTCAAAGTTCAGCCTTTAGAGTGCCACGCACATTCAGGACCACCATTGTCAGAGCTCAACTTGGTTTTTCTTGGACAAAGGAGCCACAAAACGCTGTCAGAACCTATTTAGAGGTATCCGTCCAGCACCAGAACGAACAGATCTGACCTTGTTATGTCAACAGTGTTATAAAACTTTTTATTTTTTCTCTTCACTTCCTAAAATCTCCATAGCAACTGAGCCCCAAGGGATAACTCCAGACATCGGATTCAGTTTGGGATCTCCAGCTAAAACGTTCCGATATGCAGTTTTCCAGGAACCAGCAAGAGACGGACCTGGATGTTTGCTCGTAGTTTGGTTTTCTTTTAAAGTTGCTTTTCAAAATGTTTTCTTTTTAACCTATTTCATGTTTTTGTTGTAATAAGAATCTAATTGAGTAAATAAAGATAAAGATCTGCATGTCCCTTTAGTTTTTGCACAGATGATAAATCTAGGAGGTCCCATCATGATTTTCATGCCCTTAAAAGATCTGCTAAACCAGAAAACCTGGAGAACTTTGATCAGGACCGCTTGGAGTGAAATACATAAATAAATTGTGATCTGGATGGTTCTTACATGGTGAAGTTAGAGATGTAGGCGCCAGCAGGGACCTGAAACTGGAAGACGCCTTCAGCAGCAGCGGGGTGTCGGTTCAGCATGGAGCAGTACACCGCAGTGAAAGCGTAGCGGGAGATGATGCTGGTCTTGATGGACAGTTCTTGGATGTGAGGTTTGTTCTCCTGTAAAAGAAAAAAGTGAGAACATCCACAGCGCAGAACCAAAGTCACTTACACGCAGTAGTTAGTTGGTGAAAAGTAATCACAACCTTGAACTTTTTCATATTATGATTCATGGTTTCCAGAATTTTAACTTATAAAAATCTGAAAAGTCGGGTATACATCTGTATTCGCGCCCCGTGAGTCAGTACTCAGAAGAACCACCTCTAGCTTCAGGTCCAGCTGCAGGTGTTTTGGGGTTTGTCTCCACCAGCTCTGCACCAGTGTGCAGAGGAAAAATGGGTCAGACTGAAGGTCCTTATAAACAAATTCAGTAGACTAGACGGAGAACATCTAACCTTAGTTTTACCACAGATTATCAGTTGGATTTAGATCTGGACTTTGATTAGGCCATTCCAATCCATGAATCTTCTTTGATCAAAACCCATCCATTGTATCTCTGGCTGTATGTTCAGGGTGGTTGTCCTGCTGGAAGGTGAACCTTAATCCCAGTCTCGGATCTTCTGCAGCTTCTAACAGGTTTTCTTCCAGGATTGTCCTGGATTTAGCTCCATCCATCTTACCATCAACTCTGACCAGCTTCCCTGTTCCTGGTGAAGAAAAATATACCAACAGCATGATGCTGCCACCACCATGTTTCACAATGGAGGTGGTCAGTTAAGGTTGTCAGCTTTCCTACACACAAACAGCTTTTCATGTTGACCAAAAATGTATATTTTGGTCTCCTCTGAGCAGAGCACCTTCTTTCACCCATTTGCTTTTTTTCCCACATGACTGCAAAACAGCCAACAGGACTTCTACTGGCTTTCTTCTTGGCGCTCCATAAAGACCAGTGGAGTGTGTGGCTAATAGTCCTGTCGACAGCATGTCAGAGGCCTTCACCACAGGTATGGATATCTGCAGCTCCTCCAGAGCTACCAGTGACCTCTTGGCTGCTTCTCTAATTATTGCTCTTTTTGCCCAGCCTGTCAGTTTAGGTGAACCTCCATGTCTTGATAGGTCTGCAGTTGGTCCATCATCTCTCCATGTTCAGATGATGGATTGAACAGAACTTTCTCCTTGTCTGCTGTGTTCCTTGGTCTTCATGATGCTCTAATGTTCTCTAAATAACCTCTGAAGAGGGTTATTCCAGATTTGTGAAAAATGTTGCAGAATCATTAATTTATATCCTCAGTGTTAGTCTGAAGCACAATGAAGTTTAAGGGGTGCGAATACTTCAGTATAACGAGTTATAGTCGCATCGCTGCCAAATAAAAATGTTTTTTATCCCGATGATTCATCTCCATGTCAGAGGCACTTTCCCACAGTCAGAGTTTCTGCTCAGGCAGAGGAATCTGTGCAGCTGAGATCCAGAACATTACAGAGACTCTTGGCGGATCTCCTGCGCGTCGCGCCCAAGTTTGGGATGACAAAACGCACTCCTGGATTTCTCCAACTAGGTCACGCATTCAATCCAAAGTTTTCTTTATTCTCCTGAACCCTGTGTTGTTTTAAAGGTATCTTTGAGGGGTTTTACATAAATGAAGATGTGTTTTATAATGAGTAATTACCTTTACAAGAATCGCTTTCACCTGCCGGGGGACCCTGCGCGGCGCCTGCAGAGACAAACAAGCTCAGAATAAAGAATCTCAAACGCCTTGCTGTGCTGCAGATCTGATCTTACAATGTCTAAATCAAAGTCTCCCAAATCCGGATCCAGATCCTCCTCCAGCTGGGGTTGTCCCGGAAAGCTCGGGCTGAAGCTGAGCAGCAGAACCAACAGCAGCATCTTGCAGTTTGTCTGCAGTTGAAGTTTTTAGGATGAATGCGCCATTATTCCCAGTGTTCCCAGTCTGAGTCCAGATCTGACTGAGCGCAGAGAGTGTGCAGAGTGAGAATATCCGCCCATCCACAGGAGGGGGAGATGCATGAAACTCATTCTGCAGCTTTCAGGGGGAGTCAGGTTTTTCCCACTTATTCCCATGATGAAGGCAAACATCCCACAGAAAGACTTTTAACTGAATATTTCTTTTAATTTTCTGTTGTCTTTTAATTCCGCAAACATCTCAGGGTCTGATTTACTAGGATCACTAATAAAGAGCGCTAAAAGTAGGGGCGTGTTGTGGGTGATTTTAAAAACATTTGAAAAGATGAAAATAATAAAAGCTGAAGTTAAAAGATTAAATATCGATATGAAACCTGGAATAGCTGACTTTGTAACGAATTACATTTCCATATCCTCCTCCCAGTATTTTGCAGGTTCTGATGCACATATTCTGCATATTCATGAAGACAAACACTACATGGATTGCGCCTGCGATTTTGCTCCTTTGACCCGATCATCGTTGCTTCTGGTTATGAGCTCAGCTTTGCGCATGCTCGTAAACCTTCGGTAAATCAGGCCCTGAATGTGCTATTTTTCTCCACTAGGTGGCATAAGACAACAACATGATTTCTGAAATGGCACAAACATCAAAAAGCCTATTTGTGATTTAGATCTGTTTCTCAGACATTGAACCTGGTAAATAAAGATTTATTTCTAATAATCATGAAAATAAGCCTAAATCAAACCCCTCTGAGTCGCCCCCTGCTGGTAGACATTATTTGTTAGAGTCATTAAACCAGTTTTCCTTACAGCAGACTACCAGTAGTAACAGAATATCAAGTCATTGATTGTCACTGCAGTTCAAAACGTCCCGTCCTGAAACTATGGGCAATGACCAGCACCCTGTTGACCTGTGACTGAACCAGGTGACCCCCTATTTATGCAGAGAAGCTCCTGTACTCTGAGCCTCCCAGGAAGCTTCTCACCTTATCTCTGAGGCTTAACCCATCCACCACCGCCTGTATCCACATGGTGATGTTAAACTGGTTTCGCTGTGGAGAGTGATGCTGGTGTTCCAGCAGCTTCAATTCAATTCAATTCAGTTTATTTATATAGCACCAATTCACAACACATGTCGTCTCAAGGCTCTTCACAAAAGTCAGGTTCATACATTCCAATTAATCTTAATCATTGAACAGTGCAGCCAGATTCTGTTATTTATTCAAATTGGATAAAAAGTTTTTCTATTTAGGGAAACCCACAGTCTGTGAAACAGGCCCACTGCATGATGCTTCCACCACCATGCTTGACAACTGAAACAGTGTCCTTAGGTTTTAAAGCTTTACCTTGACTAAGGTGTGACTCAAGTTTATAATTTTTCATCTTAAAAATAAAAATAAAATCTAAAAACTTCAGCTTAATTGCTAAAATCCGAAGTACACAGACTGTTCCTCTTTCAGTAACTTCAAGAAATCCAACCCTCCCCAGGAGCTGCTGGTCATCTTCTCCACTGCCATCATTCAGTCTGTCCTGTCTTCGTCCATCTCAGTGTCCACTAAACAGGACAGGTCCAGACTGCAACCAACAATCAGATCTGAAACTAATTCCTTGTTTGTGGACAAAATCCAGGCCACTGAAGCTGATTCTGATTAAAGCAACTTTTGTATTCTAAATTCAGATGTACTTCAGACTTTTGACATCTTGTGGTCAACATACAACATTGCATCTGTCTCTCTTTGTCTCAGATGGGTCCCATTAATCCTGCCTACCCTCCAGGTCAAGTTTCAAAGTTTGCTTCCCCTCTGTGTTCTACATGAAGCACAGCAAATATTGACCGGGCCCAGAGTCCTCTGCTTTGGTTGATTTTAACCTCCACTTCTCAGCTTGCTGCCGTTTCTCTGGCCTCTTTAGAAGACATTTATTCTCTTTTCGTTGGTTGATTTTTTTTATTTCTTATTTGTTTGTGCAGAAAATATGAGCGTGTGAGTCTGGAAGCATGAGGCGTTCGCTACTGCTTCTTCTGGGGCTCCTTGTCCTTCATCAGAGCGGCTGCTTTGAGTTTGTGATAGATGGAGAATGGGAGGATGAAGAGGTGAGTCTGATGAAGATGAACAGGTAAAATAGATGAAATATGAGGAGATTTCTCTGAGGAGGAAGTCAGTTGATGTTTTGTGCTGAGATTCATGTAGATTTTTGGTCTAATGGTTCTTGTTTGGTCTTTTGAAGACAGTGTGATTCTTATATAAATAAATACTTTTTACTCTATTATCTCATTTTACTTGATAAGAGTGTATTTGTTTTCATTTCTACATTATTCTTTCAATCTTTGTCTCTCAAAGCTCAGATTTCTGAGGTTTTTGTGTTTTATTCACTTTTTTTCCACTTTCTTTCCTTCATCAGCCAGGCGTTTACGATCATCAGGACAGACACAAGGTGACCAATCTCATATTTGTTCCATGGTTCTGCTCAAACCCCAGCATGAAATGTGGGCCTCAGCTATGATGCAACTCGTCATTGATCCTATGGGTCGATCTGCAGGATTAGAAAGAAACTGAGCTGCTGAACGCAGATTATTGAACATCTATTGCTGAATAAAAGCAGATTATGGTTCATGTGTGAGTGTTGATGTCTTGTTTGTGTTCCAGAGAGCAACGCTGACCAGCGAGGAGGAGGAAGACTTTCAGGTATGGAGTCCGTTCACTGTGACAGAGTTGAGTCTTATCTACCAATCAATAATCCGCTGTTTGAGGAGATCATCATGACAGCCAGGTTATTGACTCGTGAATCTTTCTCCAGCTCAGTTTGGTTAAATCAAGCAGGCTGCTCTTCGGCCTTTCCAGAACCTCAGTATCCGAACCAGAACTGTGTATGTAGGTTTGGGATCAATGTCCAGTTTCACCCTAAATGTGTCTGTAGTCTGCTGTCTTCATTATTCCATCCACTTAATGAAACCCAAGCCCTCAGCATGATGCTGCCAGCACCATGCTTGGCAGTGGGTACTGTGCTCTTAGTTGTGAAAGCCTCTCCTTTGTTCTCCAGAAGACATTTGGGTTGTCCATGTGGGCAGCTTCAGATTTCAGCACAACCTGAAGGTGTTGATTTTTTCCTCCTTGGTGAGCACCTTCTCAGGCCATGGTGATGTTAAACTGGTTTCCATGTGGACTGCAGCTCTGGTGTTCCATCAGTTTCCAGTTTATGACATGCCTTGATGGGTCCTGGGTTGTTTCTGAACGTCTGAACCGAGTTCCTTTCATCTGAGGGGGACAGTTTGGATCTTCCTCCAGACCTGTATTATCATGAAACATCTGAACAACTTAGGAATGTGTGAAGTCTCCTCTAAAAGGTCTTATTTGTGTTGCATTGAGAATAAAGGTTCTGAAATGGTTCCACAAGTTCTCAACACCATTTCGTCTTTGCATATGTGCATCCAGTTGCTTCTCAGTTGAGGAGCATTTGCTCATCTCCATCTCCAGAGTCTCTGAACCTTTAAAGTTGACGAGTTACAGATGAGATGCATAACTTCATACTTTTCCAGCCTTCTTAGTAATCTGGTCAAAAGACCTAAAGAAAATGAACCTTCTCCATGTTTGTTGTCTGTCTGTCAGGCCATCCGAGGAAATGACATCACCGTGAAGAGCTACAGGGTGGAGAGCCGCATCACTTCCCGCTTTGCTCACACCACCATCAGAAGCTCAGTGATCAACTCCGACTCCAGAGCTCAGAGCATCGGTTTCAGCGTGCAGATTCCCAAACGGGCCTTCATCTCTAACTTCACCATGTGAGCCCAGACTCATCCGTCCTCAGGTCTGTCAGGAAGACAGGATTCTAACTTCTTCTTCTCGCTGCAGGAATGTGAATGGCATCACGTTTGTAGGCTCGGTGAAGGAGAAGACAGTGGCCAGGAGGCTGTATGCCCAGGCCACAGCCAGAAACAAGGCAGCAGGCATCGTCAGGTGCTGATCAGCCAACATCTTCATGAAGCTCAGCAACTTCGTCCAATTAACCTGTCGATCTGCTTCATAGGACTAATTCCCAGGACCTGGAGACCTTCAACACGGAGGTCCACGTTCCTCCTGGCAGTAACATTGAGTTTGAGCTGCACTACCAGGAGATGATGGAAAGAAAACTTGGTGTGTACGAGCACTTTCTGTATCTGGAGCCTGGGAGGCTGGTCCCACAGTTCCAGGTGAGAAGATCTGGATCAATGCTCACTTCTGGTTTTGCTGGGCACTGACTTTTAACCTAATATCTCCTCAGGTGGATGTGTACATCTATGAACCGAAGGGAATTTCAAAGATAGAAACAACAAACACGCTTGGAGAGCAGTTCACAAAGCTGATTAAAGTGACATCCACCAAAGACAAGGTAGGCTGTGGAGAGATGTTCCTCATCTCTTCACAGGAACTTGGTTTGACCATCCTTCTCCATCTGTGCTGTTGGATGTGGAGTTCAGTTTGTCCTCCAGCCACTCAGTAACTCTTACAGGCCTGAAATCGTTTGGTTTTCTCTGGAGAACAAGAACTGGAAACAGTCTGCAGAAATCCCCCAGAATTCAATCTGGTCACATAAACACCAAAAATTCAATTATTTAGTTTTTATTTTATTTTATAAACTGGTGAAACATTCGTTTCTATTGACATGTTGATGTATTTAGGCAGTTTATTCAGGAGCTAAAGATTAGGTTTTCTACATTTCTTGCTGCCATAAATTTGTACCATTTGACCAAATAAATGTGTATTTATTAACATTATTAAATATAATTATTGCAATAAAATAATGAGATAATTAAATGTTTTTCATAGACTTCTGGTTAATTATATTAATATTAAATAAAACAAGTGATGTGTTTTATGTATATTAATAAATATGTATAATATCACTGTTATTATTATTATTATTGTTGTTGTAAGTAAATAATTAGGACCTAATTATTGCAATAAATGCAAGTAAATGCAGTAAATGAGTATTAAAAACATTAAAATGATCAATTCATAAAAAAATTAGAATAATCTTTTATATTCACAATATATCTATTTCTAATATTAAAAAGCAAATATTGCTGCATTGTGTAATAAATTATGATAAATGTGTTAATTTCTCTGTCTTCAGGCTCATGTTGTGTTCAAGCCAAACTTACAACAGCAGAGAAAATGTGAAAACTGCACCAGCAGCGCCATCGACGGCGTCTTTTCTGTCCGATACGACGTGACCAGAGACAGTAACGCTGGGGAACTGCAGGTCTCTCACATTTTTACTTCCCAGCAGAAGCATGATATCTACTTTGTCAGCTATAACATAAAATAGAGATCATTATGTTTGGAAAGGACAGTCTGTGTGTACTTCTGCTGTTTGTTTCAGGTTTCAGACCTTCATTTCGTTCATTTCTTCGCTCCTTCAAACCTCTCCCCTCTTCCTAAAAACATTGTTTTTGTCATCGACGTCAGCGGGTCCATGTGGGGGGTCAAGATGAAGCAAGTAAGTGGGAGCTGTTTACATTCAGATGGACATTGTCCTCTAAAAGTCTTTGTTTATTTCATTTTATATGTACAATCTGTAAAACGCTGCAACTGTTTGGCCATTTTCCAGAATGCACTCAGTTTTAAGCTTCTCTTATAGACCGTGGAAGCCATGAAGGCTATTCTGGACGACTTAAACATCGAAGATCGCTTCAGCATCATTGACTTCAACCACAACGTGCACTGCTGGAGCGAGGACCTGGTCCCTGCTTCGTCTCTGCAGATCACGGATGCCAAACGATACATCCAGAACATCAAGCCCAATGGAGGTACGACAGAGTATGACCCCACAGTCTGGCAGGAGCTGTTCCTTTAAACTGACACATGCGAGAATGTTTCTGACAGGAACAAACATCAACGAGGCGCTTATCAGAGCAGCTCAGATGTTGGTGAGGGCATCCAATCAAGGCTTCATCGACTCCAGCTCCGTCTCTATGATCATCCTGGTGTCCGATGGAGACCCCACCGTTGGTAAGACTCCACTGGAAAGAAGATTTAGGTTTTCCTGTTAGTAAAAATCAAACCAAAAAGTCAGAAAGTCAGCAGGTTCTACAAGAGGTCTGATCCAACATGGGTTTTCTCTACAGGAGAGATCAAACTCAGCAAGATCCAGAAGAACGTGAAGCGAGTGATGACGGAGGAGTTCTCTCTCTTCTCGCTGGGCATCGGCTTTGACGTGGATTATGACTTCCTGGAACGTATCGCCATGGAGAACAGGGGCATGGCCCAGAGGATCTACGCCAATCATGATGCCGCCGAGCAGATTCGGGTATGACCGCTGCAGGATATTACACATTCAGGATATTATAATACCTTTTAAAACAATGTTTTATCATTATTAACTGTTAGTGGCTGCTGAGCCCAAGTTCCTCATGATTCTCCTCATGTTCCTCAGAACAAGCCGAGGATTTCACCGGTCCAAACTGACTCTTGTTCTGTTCGATAGTCTTAGAAATCAAAGGTTTAATAATATATTGGCCATTTCAGCAAAACAAAATCTAAGTCCTAATGTTAAAAAACATTTTCTAGTCCATTTTGAGAGATGGAAGCTCATCAAACTGTCAGCTGCTAAGACTGGAGGTTGAGAGATACCAGCTGGATACAGACAGGCTCAGTCTCCTGGAGAAAGGTTGGACTTTATTCCACCCTGAAGCCTCCCTGAGTGAGAGGCAGCGAGCTAGGACTGGCTTACCTATCTCTCACCGACCAAACATTAGCATGTAGGACAGGCTGTCCCTGTGTTAGGGTTAGGTAGAGCATTCCTAAGTGCTTCACTGGAAAGCTTTATCTCCACTATGTGGCCTTTGTGTTGTGTCTTCCCGCTCTTTGCAGGCCTTTTACAGCCAGGTGTCCTCTCCCCTGCTGAAGAAAGTCACCATCCACTTCCCAGAGGGCACTGTGACCGAGGTCACCCAGAACTACTTTGATAAGTACTTCAGCGGCTCAGAGCTGGTGGTGGCCGGGAAGGTGCAGCTTTCGGAGAGCGACACGCTAACCAGCATCACCTCAGCATCGGCTGTGAGTGCAACACACAGAGGAACGCACCTCAACAGAGGACCTGTTATCTAATGTCCATGTTCTCTACCACATGTTGTCCTACAGGCCAGCCTGCAGTTCTCTTTGCAGACAGACGCTGATATGACGGAGCTGGACACGGAGCTGGCCAAACAGCAGCACTCATTTACTGGCTTTGCCAAACAGATGTGGGCTTACCTGACCGTCAAACAGCTGATCAGGGAAAGGTCAGATGGAGATGTTTTTTATGCAGCAAAATTGAATCGTGTATAAGTTTGAGTTGACAACCTCAAAGGAGCGAACAAAAAAAAGCCAAAAATCCGATAGCACCAAACAAAATCAACATTAACTATTTAAAGACATACAACATATAAAAACTACACAATCATGAAAAAGTGTAAAATGGTTTTACATTTCAAAGCAAAATAAAATAGATCTGGTCCTGTTCAGGTTCTGAAATGATCAATGTCAAGGCAGAAAAGCATCAGCAATGACCTTAGAGAACTAAGTGCTGCTGCCCATTAACCTAGGAAGGGTCATAAGGTCATCGCCAAACTATCCATCATTCTACAGAGAGAAAGATTTCTCCAAAGAGGAAAACATCTCAGACAGCTGCCAATCTTCAGCTGCCAAAAACCCTAGAGCTCCATGTCAGACTCAGTTAACAGGTTAAAGGCTAAAAGTCATGACACTGTAGTATACATATACAGTATGGCTGTTTGGAAGGGTTGAAGAAGAAAATCGCTTCTCTCTAAAAATAATATGGGGACAGGACTTAGGTTGGCAATGCTGCATCTAATGTGCCACCAGACCAGACCAAAGCAGAGATCTGTGACCATAAGGCACCATGTTTGGAGAAAACCAAACACAACATGGCAATGATCCTAAAACATCACACCATCAAGCACCTACAGGCCTGAGTGAAAGGAGACAGCGTTGCTATTATAATCTATAAATATGCAGCTACTGTTTGTGTTGTCAGTATTTAACAGCTGCACTGTGGCTTCCCCTGCAGGTCACTGGCTGCAACAGTTGGAATAAAGAGAAGAATAACCAAGCAAATCACAGACCTGGCTTTGCAGCATAGCTTTGTGACCCCACTCACCGCTCTGCTGGTGGAGAGCGAGGACGGCACGGAGAGACTGCTGGCTGATTCACCCAGGGACCCCAGGCAGGGATGCTGCATAGGTGCTCGACACAAAGTTGCATCACTTTCATACATTCACCAAACTTACAGCTGGAATGGAAGAATATTCATTAGATACTAAAAGTGTCCTGTATGCATTTGACCTTTTACCTGCAAGAACGAGTTTTCTGCAGTCAAAGATAATCCTCACCAGACTATAGGTGTCGTCAAAACAACCTCTTTCATGGCTTCCAGAAGAGTAGTTTGAATGTCTGCCAGGTTAGTGTTAGTACACTTCTGATTGGTCGACCAGTCTCTCATGGCGTCTCCTACCCCAGAACCTTGGCTCCCTGAGAGAGCTGCTAAGTCTTAAGACTGACACTGAACCATCGAACCCATTACGGCTTTGTCCAACTGCATTAAAGGGAGGACTGATTAACCTTTCGAAATGAAAAACAGAACTGAGAAGCTGCCAGAGTCAGACTGAACGGTAGCAAACAGAACCGGCTGTTGGAGCAGAAGTGGGCTGTCCCTCCAGCTGAGAGAGATAAGGGTAGGAACAGCAAAAGCAAAGGCAAAGACAAGCTGGTTTTGTGAAAGTGACACAGCTCATATGGTACTCAGTAAGGCACTGTTCCAGTTATATTGTGGTGGTTCTGGTGCTGAAAGGCTGACACGGTATCTTGGTAGGCATTAGAACTCAGGATGAAGCCATGAAACTCCCTTCTTTAGACTTCTGAGAGAACCATAGGAGGTCCAGGTAATTTTAATCAGTTTAATTAGTTTTTTAAATGTGTAATACTAAAACATTTTTGTCAGCAGTTCTAAGAGCAAAATTTGTGTTTTACTTAATTAATCAATGATGAACATTTATTTGAATGTTTATTTTGAATAAATCTTAAATTCTGTGAAATATACAGATCAGATTGTTCTATTTCTGGGAATAATATAAACATAGTTTCTTCAATATAGGGGGACAAGCTCCTTCTGGGCCTGTTAAAATAGTCTATGCCACTCCACCATCCTGGATCCAACTCTCCACTTCACCTCCTTCAACCCAGCATCAGAGAGGTCCAGAGGTGGAGGCTCTGCCTCCAAAAGTTAACATAGGTAACATTAACCTTCAGAGCTCCAGAAGCAAGTTTCCATATTCAGTGTTAAGCTGTAATGGTGTTTATATGTTTCAAATTCAAGTGGACAATGACCCTCACTTCATCATCCATCTGCCTGGAAGCAACATGGACATCTGCTTCAACATCGTCTCCAAACCGGGTCACATCCTCAGCCTGGTGTCCGACACTGGAACAGGTGCAAGAAAACTGGAAATGTTTGATTATTTTGGTTTGTTTTAACCAGGATTTCCTCTCTGCTGCATATGTTAAGTCCTTTTAAGACTGTTTAAAGTTTGTTTTAACAATCAGTATTTGTTTTCAAGAGCAATGTGGCGACATAAAGGTGATTTAGGCCAACATTGTGTTGTGGGAAAAAGAAAGTCTCCACGAAAAACTAAGTACACCCTTGCTACTTCCACAGGATTAAAGAAAAAAGTAGGAGGTAGATGTTACCGATCAAATGCACTGATTTGACTGATCAGCGTCATAGTGAGCATCTCTTGGCCAAGGTGAAAAGTCATCTGCAATGACCAAAGAACAGCAGCTGCTGCTGTCTATCTTGGAATGTACACTGCTCAAAAAATAAAGGGAACACTCAAATAACACATCCTAGATCTGAATGAATGAATTATTCTCATTCAATACTTTGTTCTGTATAAAGTTGACTGTGCTGACAACAAAATCACACAAAAATCATCAATGGAAATCAAATGTATTAACCAATGGAGGTCTGGATTTGGAGTCACACACAAATTAAGGTGTTCTCTGGCAAATGCCAAGCGTCCTGCACGGTGTTGGGCTGTGAGCACAACCCCCATTTGTGGACGTCGGGCCCTCATGCCATCCTCATGGAGTCGGTTTCTAACCGTTTGTGCAGACACATGCACATTTGTGGCCTGCTGGAGGTCATTTTGCAGGGCTCTGGCAGTGCTCCTCCTGTTCCTCCTTGCACAAAGGTGGAGGTAGTGGTCCTGCTGCTGTGTTGTTGCCCTCCTACGGCCTCCTCCACGTCTCCTGGTGTACTGGCCTGTCTCCTGGTAGCGCCTCCAGGCTCTGGACACTACGCTGACAGACACAGCAAACCTTCTTGCCACAGCTCGCTTTGATGTGCCATCCTGGATGAGCTGCACTACCTGAGCCACTTGTGTGGGTTGTAGAGTCCGTCTCATGCTACCACGAGTGTGAAAGCTCCACCAACATTCAAAAGTGACCAAAACATCAGCCAGAAAGCATAGGTACTGAGAAGTGGTCTGTGGTCCCCACCTGCAGAACCACTCCTTTATTGAGTGTGTCTTGCTAATCGCCAAAGATTTCCCCCTGTTGTCTTTTCCATTTACACAACAGCAGTGAAACTGATTGTCAATCAGTGTTGCTTCCTAAGTGGACAGTTTGATTTCACAGAAGTTTGATTAACTTGGAGTTATATTGTGTTGTTTAAGTGTTCCTTGATTTTTGGAGCAGTGTATTTCTCCATGTTTGGAGAAAACCAACCACAGCAGATCAGCACAAACATCTCACACCAACTGTTGAGCACAGTGGTGGAGGGATGATGGTTTGGACTTTTGCAGCCACAGGACCTGGGCTTCTTGCAGCCTTTGAGTGGACCATGACCTCCTCTGTAGACAAGAGTATTCTAGAGTGCATCTGTCCAAGAGCTGAAGCTTGGTCCAGACTGGGTCATCAACAGAACCATGATCCCAAACACAGCAGCTCATCTACAGCAGAATGGCTGAAACAAAAATAATCCAGGTGCTGCAATGGCCTAGTCAAAGTCCAGACCTCAACTTGATTCAAATGTTGTGGTGGGACTTTCATAGGGCTGCGCAGAAACCTTCATGATCTGAAACAATGTTGGAAAGAAGAGTGGACCAGAACTCCTCGGTAATTAAGTGAGAAACTGATGAAGTCACAGAGAAACAGGTGCTGAAGGATCTTCTACAAGCTGCTGAGTTATGGGGTGCACTTAGTTTTTTCCATTACTGTATACTACCTTTGTGTGTTATTGTAGCGATAAGGGTAAAGAAAGTTCAGACGGTGTCATGTTTGTCCCAGTGCTGGATCATCTACCCGGTCCAGTCCCCTTCTCCTCCAGATCTGGCCGTATAACTAATATACAAGATCTAATCATGCTTCAGGCTTCTTGAGGTACCGGCCATCATGCTTCCTTCATTTCTACCCTCCCTCCTGTCTTCAGGTGTCGTCGTGAACGGTCAGTTAATCAGCTCCAAGCAGCCTCGCAAAAGCAAACTCAGCACCTACTTTGGCATCATCTCAGTCTACTACCAACCTGAAGGAGTCAGCGTGATGGTCAGCACCGACCAGATCACCATGACTGATGGCAGAAACAGCCACTCCTTCACCTGGGGGGCCACAGCTGAAATCACACGGGATGGGTAACTCCAAGCTCCTTGAACTTCCTGGTCTGCCACTCGACTGGACACCAGGCTGAATGTTCTCTTTAACGTCTCTGTTTCAGCGTGAAGATCTCCATCGTGAAGAACTCCCATGTCTCCGTCACCATTAACAACAGCATCCAGGTGATGGTGTTGCTTCACCGCGTGTGGAAGAAACATCCAGTCAACGTGGACTTCCTGGGTATCTACATTCCCAATGACAACCAGTATTCACCACTGGTCCATGGACTCATAGGTAGGTCTTCCAGTCCAGGAAACAGCAAATCCTTGAGTCAGGCATTTATCTTCACCAACAGAGAGGGATGTATTATAAATATAACAATTCAATTCAGTTCAGAAATACTCCATTAAACCCAAAGGGACATTAAATGTTGTAACTCATATTATCCAAGGTTCTTCAGCCTTGTTGTAGATGATTGTTTCTACACCACACAAACTGGTCCACCAGCTCTCTGTGCTGAGTGCTGTTCCTAGAAGGAACAGATAATAATTACAAAGCTCAACTCTCTCATGTAATTTAATTATATCTAAGTTCTCTAAGGATTTCATGCTCCATCCTTTTTCCATTCGTTGTGGCATTGATCGGTTAGGAGTTCATCTTTTAAAATATGACCGCAGATCAAATGTTACGGATTTAGTCCATGTTCTGGATATGTCTGGGTGTGATGGCTCTTGAAGCTAAACTCTTGAATGGGCTCCGTTACACAATTCATCAATGACAGCGGTTGTCACTGTTGCTTGTGCACATTTTTCTACCACACTTTTTCCTTCCACTCAACTTTCCATTAATATTCTTGAATACAGCACTCTGAGTAGCCAGCTTGTTTTCAGCTTACACTGCTTGTAGAGGATGTGTGCTAAATGATTGTGTAGGCCATAACATTTATGTTTTAAAAATCCTGATATAATATTCAGATTTTCTCAGAAACTGAATTTTAACTGAGTCAGAAACACCAGAACTAACAGAACTTGGTCCCCCCTTCGGATATCACACCAGGATCTAGTGAACAGAACCAAACATTAAAGTTAGAACCCTTTTCCAAGGTTATCAAGCAGTTGCAGAAGAGCTGGATGACATATTTTAAAGTGTCTTGCTGAAACGCAGCTTGTGTTCTGTTGCTCTATAGTTGGGTCAGAGAACCACGGTGTCAGGCGGTCTGGGTCAGCAGACACTTAAATGGTCCTGTATAATTTCCTGTTTCTCTCAACTCATTAGAAATAAAAAGCTTGACTTCACAGGGCAGTTTTCTCGAGAGCCTGAGGTGAGTGTGTACGACATCCATGAAGGGCCCGACCCCCTGAAGAAGGAGGCAACCATGGTGGTGAAGGGCAACACGCTGCCGGTCACCAGGTACTTTATGCTCCATTCATTAGAAGCAGACAAACCTTCTGCAGGTCCAACCCTAAATATGACTGTGTGTTTCAGAGGCTGGCAGAAGGACTACAGAGATGACACGAAGCGTGGCTCCAACATCTACTGCTGGTTCATCCACAACAGCGCCAAAGGCTTCATCGACGGCCATTATACAGACTACATCCTGCCGGATCTGAACAGCTTCCTTCAGACAGTCTGAGCTCCTGCTGCAGTTCCCCAAGCTGCGATTCTCCCCCAAACAGAACCAGACAACATGAAATGCATCTACACGTTTTAATAATTTTTCCACAGAACCAAAATGTACATTTTCAACCCTGAAAAATGTCAACAAATAAAAACAATCCCACCACATATTCCAAGACTCCCTGATTGTTTCTGTCCAGATCTGGGAATAAACTCTGACACAGTAGAGTCCCGCAGCAGAAGACTGAGAAAGGCTTTTAGAAAGATGCTTTATGTCTCAGGCCAGTTTGGAAAAGTCTTCATAGGCGATGTCCACTCTGTCCCCTTTCTGTGGACCCTGAGGACACAGAAAACAAACCTTTAAGCCTCATGGTGGTCCAAATAAATGATTTCCTCATAACAAAACATCTACAGAAAAGGGATGAAGAACTTCTACTATTTCTGGATCATTTCTGACAGGCAGGTACCAGGTAGCAGGACAGATGGACATAAGGAATCAATGCAGGTTTTATAAAAATAAAATGGGTCATAAGGTCCAGACATACAAATGAAAGTTATCCAGACCAGATAAAGACATGAAACTCCACATGCAGAACATGTGGAGGAAGTGGAGAACCTACTGAGTCCAGTGTGAGCGTGGCACTGAAGTTCTTCTCATCGATCCCCTCCAGCAGTGCCTCTGTGTCTCGGTATGGGCCGTTCAGGATCAGCACTCGTTTACCTGCAGGAGGGTTGATGTTAATACCTGGAATTATTTCTGGACAGAACCTGTGGGGTTATAAGCGGCGACTGACCTGGAGCGGGGATGACTGTCTCCAGGTGGTTCTGGTCCAGTTTCAGTTTGTCTCCAGAGTTGATCATTTTCACCACGGCTGCATATTTGTCCCTCAGCTCCTGCAGATGGAGGAGATCCACAGGAATCAGCAACATCTGATACCGACCATCATCACGTTGAAAACCGTACCCGCTGTTACCATGACGACGGCCTTCTTCTTGTGGTACTTCTCGCCCAGCTTCTTGGTGATGACTTTAACGACGATGCCTGGCTGCAGCCAGTAATCCGTTCTGACTGTTGAGGACAGCTTCTTCCTCTTCTTCTTCTCCTCCATCTGCAGAAAACCTGATCAGAACCCTCAGCAGCAACATCTTCTCAATAAAAATCAAACCAAACAAAAAGTCAAAACCTCAATGATCTCCTCCAGAGCTGATTTCTTCTTCTTCTCCCCTCTAGAGTCAGAACTGGAGGGCGTTTCTTTCCGTTTGACTGATGATGATGCTGCTGATGCTTTCAGAGCGCTGGAACCCAGAACCGAGCTGACAGAAGACATAGAGCAGGTTAAAGGACATGAAGCTGGAAGGATGCAGCCATGAAGGCTCCACTGGGGCGTCAGTACCTGGACTTGGAGGAGCTCGCCACTGCAGCACTCAGGTTGAAAGTAACTATAGGAGAAAAGAACGAAGATGTCAGGTTCTTGCTGAGGCTCGGCTCACACTGAAGAAGAAAACCCACCAACCTTTTTCTTCTTCACTCTCACGTTTGAGCTCTGTGTAAACCGGTTCAGTCTGCAGATTATAACAAAGGAAGGAAGCATGAACTTCACGGCTTTAGTTCCGTTAGTCCAGCCGGACTCGACCATGTCAGAACTGACCTCCGTTTCCTTTCCGTCCTGGCCTCTTCGGACCTGCTCTGCAATGAACCTGGCGCTCCTCTCCACATCGTCCATTTCCTGCTTCTTCTTCCTCGCCTCCTCCTCCTGGCGCCGGATGGTCTCGGGGTCGCGGTCGATGTACTGGATGTACCAACCTTTAGGGGTCTCGTCTACTTTACACAAACCTGTCGGTGACGTTAACAGATTAGTCAACCTTAGAGTAGTGTTCACATAAACACCAGATTTGAACTTTCACACACATTAACCCGGTTCCAAAGACCTCTTAGATGAGCCCACAAGAAGCTTATCCCTCGCCAACAGTAGCATGATTCTTCTCTATATATTTATAGCCCTGAAGTTTTGTCTGAATGTCTTTAGATATGTCAAAGTACCTCTTATATGAATGATCTGATTTCTATTAATCAAGGGTTCACCTCCTAAACTCTGGATCTTTACCCCGTTCTGTCTATGGAGAAACTGGGAATTATGGCCACAAATTCTGATCTCCAATCATCCTGTTGTTATTCACACCCTGGTCACAAGTATGGCATGGAAGTAGGACGGAGAACCCATGGGTAGACTGACCTGGAACCAAAAGAGGGACATCACTATTTTACCTTCTCTGCCGAGCCACTTGGTGAAGTCGGTGAGGGTCTCCCACTGAGTGGAGTTCATGTGGACATGTTCTCTGTGACTGATATATTCATTGTAGACAATGTTGTTGTGGACTCTCTTGGTTCCTGTAAACCAGAGGACAGCTAGAACCAATCAGAGGAGCTTTAGAACGGACCAGTCAGAAGAGCTAGAACAGAACACTTAGAACGGACCAAACAGAAGAGCTAGAACAGAACACTTAGAACGGACCAAACAGAAGAGCTAGAACAGAACACTTAGAACGGACCAAACAGAAGAGCTAGAACAGAACACTTAGAACGGACCAATGACAACAGTTCGACCAAAACATTTTCGTATCTTTGAGAACATCTGTTATTTTTCTCACCAAAGCGTCTTCTGAGCAGCTCCAAGAAGTCACTTTTGAACTCACTGCGGAGAAACACAACACTTAAACTCTGGTGTCTTCAACCAACCTGTAGTAGCAGCTGCTGTGTTACCATGGTGATGGACTCACTCTGAGAAGTAGTCCATGAACTTGATGGGGTTCTCTGAGGCCAGCAGCAGCTGCCTCTGATGGGACTCGGACATGCAGTGACACTTAAAGCCATTCTGTCTCACAAACAGAACAGAACCGATTTTATTTCAAGCAGCCTTTAGTAAACACACCACAAACAGCCACGTTTCACCAACGCTCACCTCGTCTCGACACTGTTTCTGACACATCTGGCAGTACCACCTGAGCTTCTGGAGACCTTTGGCTTTTATTCGGTTGCTGATCGCCTTGGGGGACAGAAAATCCGCTTTTCCCATCGCGAACGCCTTTAAAAAGCTGAAAAACACACTCTAGAACGTAGAAAATATGACAATACTCTAATAACACAGGAAACGAGCCGCCATTACCTCCCGGAAGACTGGGAAAACTCGCGATACTTGTGGTGCTGCATTCACAAGCTTAGGAAATTACAACTTCTATCTATCTATCTATCTATCTATCTATCTATCTATCTATCTATCTATCTATCTATCTATCTATCTATCTATCTATCTATCTATCTATCTATCTATCTATCTATCTATCTATCTATCTATCTATCTATCTATGTGCATTTTAGCTTTATAATGTGATTGAATAACATTAACAACATAATCGGAGTATTTAGTATGTGTATAATGCAAAATGTAATGACACAAGAGGTCAAAGTTTGGTGAAGAGCAGAGATGTTGCTTGGCATAAAGCTGGAATAGGGTACTGGGGCATCATACAAATTAAAGTTAACTTGAGAACTTGTATAATATTTATGTCATATTCTTGTTTACAATTATTTTTGTTTAGAATGTCTTCATTTATTCTGCTTGTATTCCTTGACAAGTTATTCCACTGAGTCTAACCCTGGCACTAACATTAACTAGGCGCTTTTTGTAATGTTCTTTAATGGATTTAATAGTGTTTTTGACAATACTACAAAACAGGGTGAAAATAAGGAATGAACATCAGCATGATGGCATGGGGAAAATAAGATTGATGTAGTTACAGCGGTACAACATAAGAACTATTCTTACAAAACAAAAATGCGGCAATATTTAATAAATAAAGTGAAATGAAATGAAAAAGAATAGTTTAAAATCGAACCTAAAAGTTAGGGGTATATTATTTGATTATTGCTGATTCAGTAAAAAATATTTTTTGTACATTTTCACTGATTTACTGCTTTTCTTTGTGTTCAGTATTTATAGAAATTCACCGGCTTTCTTGACGTTTGTGTGACGTCATATTGAGCTAATTTTGAACAATTATTCTAAACAATAACAGGCGTTTTTTTATTGTATTTTAAATGCCCGTTTTTTAAATATAACACATTTTAGAATAGAAACTTATGTACATGTTTTGCTTTATTTAAAAAGTTTAATTCACCCACAAGCGCCATAGTTGTATGAGTGGTATGAAGCTTATTTTACTAACATTTTTTCCGTCCCCGAAGGCAGCGCCAGTCCATTTTGACTTGACTTTGCGCCTGCGCAGTCCTGCGTGTCTGACCTTCATAGCAGTAAGGATGTTCGCCAGGACCAGCGCGTTGGTGTTTTCCCCACAATGGTAAGCGCATTTAAACTCCATCGCTGCCTTTATTTTTTACCGGCTTTATGTGCAAAATTAATGCGGACATAAGGCTGAAGTCAGGACGGGTTTTCTGGACTGAGAAGCTCGGAGTTATTGAGCGGAAGGACATGCTAACCTGCAGGCCGCAGCTAATGAATGACAGCGCTGTGAATGGAGATCGGTAGCCTGGCTACATGCTAATGCTAATGCTAAAGCTAGCAGAGCTAACCGAGTCATTCTGAACTTAAACAGCGACTTAAATCTACTGTTAACGTCATGCTGTGCTCATTATAGTGTTAAATATGCTGCTGATGGTGCTCCCAGTAACTGTTCCCACTGTTTGCTTTCGCAGTGGGCAGGTCAGGAACATGGCTACCCTGAAGGACAGTAAGTAACCTCATTACCACTCAGACACGAACTGCTGTGATATGCCATTAAAATGTGAATGCCTCTGTTTATCTGAATATTATCAGTATAAATGCAGTTACTTTTAAACAGCCACATCAGAGCGTGGGGGCCTTACAGAACTGCCATGTGACACTTTCTATAAATGTTTTCTTACGATTTTCTTTAACACTCAACTCCAAAGATCTTGTGTTTATGGTCTACTTTGGTGCAGTTTTGGATTGAAGTTGATGTGTTTTAGTATAGATTAAGTAAAAGCAGATAATCCTTGCTGGCAGATGATTAAATAGACTTTGGCTGGATTAATTGCTACATATTTTTCACTAAAGCCTCTTAATATCTCAGGCTATAAGATGGTTTGTAGATGGGATATTTTTATTTCAACATTGACAATATTTTTGTGAAATCATGACTGGTTTTTGTTTTAATTTAGAGAGTTAACTTATTTTGTTTAATTATGTAGATTTATTATTGCATTAAAAAAATGTGGCATATATTTTACTGGATTACAACTACAGGCGATTTGGCTCAAGCAACCTGATATTCAAACTTGATAAAAAAAGAATGGCAGATCATTTGTTTTTTAGCCTTTTTGTACCTCATCTAAGATTTAAACAAAAGTAGAAGTAGCTTTTTGCTACGTGTGTGTGTGTGTGTGTGCTCACATCTAAACCTCAATGACTGGCATTGGGACACCTCCTCATGAGTCCTTCTGTGTCCACCATGCTCTGCATAACAGGATGTTTCTATTAACTATTTTTTCTTTGTGGACTCGTGTCTGTATCATTTTTAACATTCAACGTCTTGTTGAATATTCAGGTATTTTATTTTGAAGGCATAAATTTCAGGGCTTAATAAATCTTTTTGTTTCTTTATGCTGGAGTTGACTCTTAATCCTCTGCTCCCTTCAAGTCTTCATGATTTTAACGTACACCGATACGCAGATCGGAAGGCAATTTGAGGTTAGGTGCCGTGCCCAGGGGCACACCGACATGTGGCAGGAGGAAGTTGGAATTGAACCCACAACCCTCAGATTGCAAGACAGCCACTCTTCTCACTGAGCCACAGTCACCTCGAGTGCCTCGAGGTTTTCCTCACTATGAACGTGTTTATTAACTTCTTAATGGTTGTGGTGATCAGTTTTGTTCAACGTTCATATTCAAGCATTTCCACTGCTGATCTAATTATTAGCCTTTATATGATTCTATGCTCATGTTGTTATTAGCAGCCTGTTGTTGTGAATGATCTGACTGACTGGAATCCCCTCCAACCTTTTTTCAGTCACCATTCGGCTGAAGTCCATCAAGAACATTCAGAAAATCACAAAGTCCATGAAGATGGTGGCCGCAGCCAAGTACGCTCGCGCTGAGAGGCAGCTGAAGCCGGCCCGCGTCTACGGCACCGGTGCTCTTGGTACTCTATCTTCTTAACCCTCAGTACAATCCAAACGGATTCCAACTGATGCGAAACTCAGATCCCGTCTCTTCCTTTGATTCCCAGCTCTGTACGAGAAGGCCGACATCAAGGCTCCCGAGGAGAAGGCCGCCAAGCATTTGATCGTCGGCGTCACTTCCGACCGTGGACTCTGTGGCGCCATTCACTCCAGTGTGGCCAAGACCATCAAGAGCGAGATCGCCAACCTCACCGGCACCGGCAAGGAGGTGATGGTGATCAATGTGGGAGACAAGCTGAGGGGCCTGCTGTACAGGTACGGACTGCTACAGAACCTGCTGAGGAATGGACTTTAGAGCTTTCAGTCGCTTTATTCACAGTCTGTTTAAAATCCTGTCCTGTCTCGGTTCTGAAGACAACATTCTTATTCTGCTTCATCAGAACTCATGAAAAACACATCCTGTTGAACTGCAAGGAGGTCGGCCGTAAGCCGCCCAACTTTGGAGATGCCTCCATCATCGCCGCCGAGCTGCTGAACTCTGGATACGAGTTTGACCAGGGCTCCATCATCTTCAACAAATTCAGGTACCACGCTGTTTCAGCGTTTGGACTTGTGCAGAAAGAGCTTCAGATTTCAACAGAACGTTTTGTTGTTGATGCAGGTCTGTTATCTCGTACAAGACGGACCAGAAGCCGGTGTTCTCCATCGACACAGTCGCTTCCTCAGGTACTAACTGAGGTTATGGTGATATGGCCTGACCCAGATCCCCAAGAGTCAGATGTGCTCATTGTGTCTTGTTTCCTAACAGAGAACATGGGAGTCTATGATGACATTGATGCTGACGTTCTGAGGAATTACCAGGAGTTTGCTCTGGTAAACATCATCTACCTGGCCCTGAAGGAGTCCTCCACCAGCGAGCAGAGTGCCAGGATGACCGCCATGGACAGCGCCAGCAAAAACGCCTGTAAGAAACCGTCTTTGCACAGGACCAGACATGAAGAACTGCCTCATTTTCACTCCAGTTTATTGATACAAAACCAAAGAGTTGTGCTGTTTCTGTTAAACTGATTTAACTAGGACGTTCTAAAGCAGAATCTGCTGCTGGAAGTGAAGTTGTAGATGTTTCCACCTTAGCATGGGTGGGACTTGATGGTTTGGTGCGTTTTTCCAGGAAGTTCGCGTAGCGTGATAGGTTGCATTGAGCAGGTCAAGTGTTTTTAAGGCAATAATAGAGAATTTATTTAGACGTTTCTGACTGGATTTACTAGTAAATGAGGTCACAATATATCTTCTCTAAATGAACGCTTGATTTCACTTTTAGGTCTTTTTTTATAGCAGGAAATCGTTAATGGGCCAAAATCCTACAAAATAAAAGCATGAATATTTCACAGGTGAGATTATAAGTCGGATTTATCACCGCTCTCCTGCATCTGTGCAGATTTGTTGTTGAAGGCTCTTATTGTGAAGGGTTGATGGAAGTAGTGAGCGTTCATCGCAGCTATAACCAACCAGATTTGATCTCCTTTAATCTGGTGATACGATCATTGCCAAACAGGAATTGTGAAACTTAGTTTTTCTCTGATCTTTGATTTGGGAAAATGAAAGAAATTCCGGTTAGACCTGATTTCCCAGCTTGGAAAACTGAATTATGAGTTTGGTAACTCTTGAAGTTGGTCGTTTCTTCAACCATCAGCTCTGGTGAAGTCAGGATCAGTTTTCTGATGAACCCAGAATCTGTCCTGAAGTTCTCACACTTTAACCTGGGCTTTGGTGTCACTCTGTTTGCTTCAGCTGAGATGATCGACAAGCTGACCCTGACCTTCAACCGTACCAGACAGGCCGTCATCACCAAGGAGCTCATCGAGATCATCTCCGGAGCTGCTGCCCTGTAAGTTTCCCTCCTTTATCACTTCTCCATCTTCCTTCACCCATGTCTACACTCATCAAGAGCAGATTCGTCCCTCCTCTTCCTCCTCATCTTTAAATGTTAACCATGACTGACTCTCTGCTCCTCCTGCTCCTCTGCTGAACTCAGGGACTGATCCTGGTCCTGACAGAGGAGGTAACATGTTGGAGTAGTTCATGTTAGCATCAGGAGCTAGTTCCAGCTGTAGGATGGCATAAATGAGTAGACGAGATGCTCCTCAGCTTCAGCCGCGTTCTCATGGGCTTCTCTGTTCTCTCTCTGCAGATAAAACGGACAGGACCATCATTTCTGTGTCGATGGCCCACTGAAGTCCTGCAGACATGCTGTTTGAGTCTAATGAAGATTTGTGCTTCTATTTGTAAAATATATGGAGAAAATAAACCTCTTAAAGCGAACTTTCATCCGTTTTTCGGTCCCTGTATGCGTTTCCTGTCAATAAATGCTAATGGAGGTCCATCCTGCTGCATTTCATGTAAATGTCATGACTTCATTTATGGAGAAGCTGAGATGTTCCTATGCTTGGTTAGAAATGAACCACAATGCTCAGATGTAGCAGAAAGGCTGAGGATGAATGTTCCTCAGCCATGTGGAGTAGGGTCTGCAGTGACCTGGTCCTGCAGCTTTCATATTAAACAAATGGTTCTGAGATACCACCTAAAACAGGCTCCCAAACTCTTCTGGCAACCAGTTATTTAACCTCAACTGGTGAAATAAGTTGCTTCTCATTTCTTAAACAGCCATGTCTAAAGACATCCTGTGGTCGTGGAAAAGATGTCGGTCTGTTTCAGAAAGGTCAAAACAACAGTAGAACTCTGGGCTATGTTTAATAGTTAAAGTAAGAGCATTTCCACACACACAACGCGAAGGGAACTCAAGGGATTGGGACTGAACAGCTGTGGAGCCTTAAGAAAACCACTAATCAGTGAGGCTCACCGGAAAAAAGGCTTCAACTTGCTAGGGAGCATAAAGATTGGACTCTGGAGCAATGGAAGAAGGTCATATGGTCTGTTGAGTCCAGATTTACCCTGTTCCAGAGTGATGGGCGCATCAGGGTAAGAAGAGAGGCAGGTGAAGTGATGCACCCATCATGCCTACTGTACCAGCCTGTGGGAGGAGTGCTATGATCTGGGCTTGCTGCAGGTGGTCAGGTCTGGGTTCAGCAACAGTGTTCAAACAATGAGATCAGCTGAATATACTGAATGACCAGGTTATTCCGTCAATGGGTTTTTCTTCCCTGATGGCATGGGCATATTCCAAGATGACAATGCCACGATTCATCGGGCTCGAATTGTGAAAGAGTGGTTCAGGGAGCATGAGACATCATTCTCACACATGGATTGACCACCACAGAGTCCAGACCTTCACCCCATTGAGAATCTTTGGGACTCTACCATCATCAATGCAAGATCTTGGTGAAAAATGAGTGCAACACTGGGTGGAAATAAATCTTGTGACATTGCAGAAGCTTATCGAAACAATCAAAGCTAAAGGCGGTCCAACCAAATAGAGTCTGTGACCTTTTTTTTTTGGTGGCGACTTTCTTTTTGGCCAGACAGTGTATATCTGATTCACCAAAGGTGATGGCTGGAACGTTGATGGAGCACTAATCCATAGGTTCACCTTCTAGTTCAGTTCCTTCACCGCTGCAGGCTGGAGGAACTTCCTAACTGCAGAATTAGAGTCCGTCTGTCCTTCATCCAGCTCCTTCCAGCCATCACTAAGAAACAAGACATCTGGATCCTCAGTCTTGGGTCGGAGACTAAGCTCCAACCAGGAGGCCTGGTACAACTTACGATGAACAGCTCCTTGGAACAAGAGAGGGTTTCAGTTCAAACTCTGAAGCTGTGATGGGCTGCTCCCTCCAGGTCAGGGGTCAGTGTTCTGGACTGTTGTAGAGGAACAGAACCAAAAGGCAAAGTTATGGATTTATTGCTCCAGCTCTGCTGTTGTCAACAGCTGGTCCTGATCCAGAAAGAACCTGGATACAAACAAGTAAAACAAGCTTTCTCTGTTTGGTTCTGGGCTCTAAGTAGAGTTGCTGCTCTTCATTGAAAGGAGTCGATTCTAGAATCTAATCAGAACCCTCCCTCTCCTCACTGGAAGAAAACCTTGGGGAGAAGGATGTCTGAGTTTGGTACCTTCTGGACTTGATCCAGATAAGCAGTAGATGTTGGATTGCTGTAAAACACTTTGAGAACCTTACATGAAGGTAGACCATCTGTTGCAGCTACTGGATGGACCTTGTTGGACCAGATGTTTCCTGAGGAGAATCAGATTTTATTTTAGCAGGAGCATCCATTTATCTATCATACATGTTGGGTCCACATCGGCTGGAAAACCTGGAAAGCGCTGCAGTGTTGGAAATAGTGAAGGTTCTCCTGAACCATCTGGAAAACTCTGGAATCTGTCCGTTAACCCATCCACTGGTCCTCCATCCATTGTTCTGCAGGGTTTGCAGATTCCATGTTGAAGTTCTGACCGCAGTAAACACATCTGTCAGGTTTCTATACCAGAATGGGTCCAGAGAGGACTGACAACTTTACGAATTAGAGTCTGGAAAGATCTACAGGTGGGAAATAAAGAAAAATACTCCAAACTGACAGTCCAGACATGGAGGAGTTAAAGTTCAGGTCCTTTTGCCCTCAATTCAAGCAGCACTAGAGACAACTTCTAGTATTTTACATCTTTTCACTGTTTGGATTCATCCCAAACTCCCAACTGGACCTTTTGGTTTAAAAATGGTCCTTCCAGGTCCCTCTCTGCTGTACTGCAGCTCTGTTTGCAATCAGTCATTGATTATCAGCTGTTCTCCTTGATGGACCAGACTGGTGAGCCTCGTTTTACTAAACTAAACTCTGTTCTTCATGCTGAAATATGAAAAAGTAGAATAACCTGCTGAAAACAGGACAAATATTCAGCCAATCTGTTAAGATCATGATGATTCTTTAAATGTTTGAGTTACATTTAAAATATTTTTGATTTCTGTCCCTTCAGTTTCGCTCAAAAATGTTTCATCACCTTTAAATCTTGTCTTTTTAAACTAAAATTCAAAACTGTGAAAAGTCTTGATTTCTGCGTTTACTTAGGTTTTATGAATCGTTTAATAAAGCAGAAACATTAGAGATCCATGAGGGAGTAAATAGTTTTTACAGGGTGTGGAGGGGAAAGTGGGTGGATTGCTGTTTTAACATATACACCAGGTGGCAGTCTCTGCTAAGAAATATAAGCCTTTGGGTGCCACCATGAACTGTTTGAAAACT
Organism: Crenichthys baileyi; assembly: GCA_036173005.1. Lineage (NCBI taxonomy): Eukaryota > Metazoa > Chordata > Actinopteri > Cyprinodontiformes > Goodeidae > Crenichthys > Crenichthys baileyi. The sequence goes on from JAHHUM010002904.1 coordinate 57,277, forward strand.
GATTAAATAAACGTTAAATCCTGGTCAAGTGTAGTTAATAAGACAATAAGACAAATCTCTGATCATCATCTGGTCTGGAGTCCGATCTAACAGCTGATCTGGGTCCAACCAGTCAGCTCCGATCATGTGGTTTCCCATGTTAGACTGGAATGAAATGTTTCGGTGCACAGACACCAGGAGACCGTTTGTGTTTATTATTGTTGGTGTGTGTGCATGTGTGTGTGTACGTGTCCTGCAGACCTTGTTTGTCGTTTGTGTTTGAGCTTGTTATTGTTTACTCCTGAGGGGCGTCGGGAGCGATTGCATCTGAACACTGAAATTACAGCGATGCCAGACGGTGATAAATGCAGCCAGAGAGCAGCAGCCTCCCCAGCAGCACCACCACAGTTGTTGGTGAGGCCCAGCAATCCTGCAGCTTAAGGATGGGGATGAGGGGTAAGGCATGTGCCAGCCTGGAAATCTGGGAAATTTCTTGGGTTAAGAAACTGACCCCAGAAGTCTAAGTTTACTTCGGTTCATTCCTGTATGCAGCTGCATAAAACAGAAGGTTTCTAGAGAGCATCACCTTTTCCTTCACAGCAGGGAAAGAAGTTCGGAGCTTGCCAGTGCTGATGCCAGTTAATATGTTTCTAATGGGTCTACTGTCATAAACTTTACACCAGATGTTGGTCCTAGGCCAGGTTTCCCACACAGGAAAAAAAAAAACGCAAAATAGTTCAGATTATGTGAAATTATGTGGAGTTACAGGAAGAAAAGTAATTGACTCAAATTTATTCTGTTGTTTGTGGAGAAGCTGAAGTTGAAGGTCTTTTAAAAACCTTTCCAGAGGTTTTTATTTAGATTCAAGCGGATGATTGGCTGACACGTTCTAGCAGCTTTCTTTCTACCTTCAGCTGTGTGTTTGGGTTCATTGCCTCTCTGAAGAATCCATCATCAGTTCATCTTAAGATTCTAACATCTTGGTATGATTCTCTCTTCACCCTTACTGCAGTTATATCAACTCTGCCAGAACTAGAGGCTGAACAATCTCTGTCATCATTTTCTTTCTCCAGTGGAGTCTTGTGTAAAGGCTAAGGTAGCCTTTGTTACTGTGAGGAACCGGATGCCAGCTGGTTTATGGTGAAATTATATTCTTTCCAGTACCAGCTTATGGACCCACTGGTGCACAGTGGAACATTCAGTAGTTTAAACATATTTGCCAGTAACCAATGCCACCGGTGTGTTCTGTAACATGAAGGTTGAGTAGATCTTGAGTGAACTCTTTGCTTTCATCCATTATGCCAGGGTTGTTCTGAGACACCTTGGTGTTCAGGAAACTTTTTATAGGCTGTCAACTCAGACTAAATCAGCCAATCAGAGCTGCCACTGGAAGGTAGATAGGTTACTTTCTGCTGCTTTCTGCCTTTTGGCACCTGATATCTTCATGTCTTTGATAGCTTTTCTCTGTGCCGGTCCACTTTATTACACATAGCCTAATCTATTTACTTAAATGATACATCTAGAATAAATTTCTCATCAATAATACTGGATGTTAAACATTGACATGTTTAGTATTTTCTACAGTCTGCTTTAATTATTGCAACAGTAGAAAGAATAATTTGATAATTTAAAGCCATGATGTTCTTTGTTGCTACTTCCTTGGAAAGTAAGAACCTCGTCAGTCTCTCAGATCTGAACATTGATAATTAAAATAAATAATCATTATTTTATCCTGAATTCCTATCATTTGAAAGCAAAGTTACTCCTGTTTTATGAAGAAATTGTTGCCTGAATTGAGAAATGGAACTCCTTTTAATGTAAAGAAGTACACTTCTGTGTCAGCTTGCACATGGCTCCTACAGTAACGGGGTGCAGACATTAAAGAGCATGCAGGGATGCATGGAGATGTGTGAACGTTGCATTCAGGAGCTCCTCTGTATTAGCTTCACCTCGTTATCGTTATCGCCCGCCTTCATTGTGGAGCGTCGGGCGGAAAATGATTAGAGGAACAGGTGACAATGGAGGCAGAGCTTCCTGCCTTTACTCCGGGCAGCGCTGCTGTCAGGCACAGCAGCATTACACTTAAAAAGAAAAGATTCACAAAAGAGCTCCTTTCTTGCCTTAAAATGTCTTCTTCAGGAGGACAGAATGGGGCTTCTTCTCATCACCCGTCTCTGAGGATTCAAAAAGGAAAGACTTTACGCTCCTCCTCATCGCTTCTGTGCTCTCAGATCCGGGGATGTCGTCAGACATGAAGCCACACTGGGTCACAAGATCAGTACTTTAATAAGGTCCAGACAGAAATGTCTCTCCTTTTACATACAGAGCTCTGAAAAAGTATTTACCCCCTTTCAGATTTCTGCTGCTGTTGCTTTTTAAAATCAAATTTTTAGTATTTTAGATCATCAAAGAAAACCTGAGTGAATTAAAAAATCTGTTTCTAGATGACGATTTTATTCGTAATGATTATAAAATTATCCAAACCAGCCTGGTTCCATGTGAAAAAGTAATTACACCCTAAACCTAATAACTGCAACAGCTGCCATGAAGTAGCTGTGATAACTGGTCTTTAACATCTATGTGGAGGAATTCACATCTGGACTTTAACTAGGCCAGTCTAAAACCTTCATTTGGACTTTCTGGTGTGCTTTTGAGCTTGAGCTTAAAATCACAAACTGATGGTTGGACATTCTCCTTCAGAGAGCATGCTCCATCAGTCATGGAAAGACATCCAGATCCCAAAGCAGCCTCAGACCATCACACTACCACCACCATGTTTGACTGTACGTAGGATCTGGTTTTAAAATGCTGTGGTGGGTCTAGACCAGAGGAAACGGACCCAGGGTGGATATTTAGGGGTTTTTCCTACGTAATGGTTGCAACCAGAAATATTACTGATTACATGTCCTGGGACACGTCCCAGCGAGCTGGGTCTGGGGACACCTGCACAGTTCCCTTCATTTGTTACTGGAGGAGGAAGAGATGTGATGAAGACAGGAAGTGAGGTTGAGATTGTTTCCCACAATGACATGGACTCTGATGTAGTAACGCTGGGGCAATATCTAATTCCTTTCCTCCTCCCTTCCCTCCTTATCTCAATGGGTTCTCCTCCTTCCTTTTTCTTCCTCTCCTCCTCAGCCTTACACAAAGCTATCTGCTCTGTGGACTTTTCTGACTATTTATGTCGGACAAGGTCAGGATCGTTTAAACCGCTCAGCTTCTCTCAGCCCCAGCAGATGAGATAGCACGGACAGAAGGAGGGAGAAACGATCGATTCCCGTCGCCACGCAGATTTATTGCTCCACCCTCCCTCTCTGCTTCCCTTTCATTCCCCCCATCGAGCCAGAAGGAGGACCTGCCCTGCCTCGTTGCTGAGCACCAGGCTCATTTGTCTCCTTAACATCAGCAGTGTTTAAAATACAGCAGCGAGCCACTTTTCTCCTGGTCCAAATGAGAGCTGTCCTCCCATCAATCTGGGCCGGGTGGGAGTGGTGAGGCCAGAGTAGAGGTTTGCTTCACTCATGGAGGGGATTTTACAGATAGTGTGGGTCACTTAATGAAAATAAAAACTTGATGAGGAGGACGGCTGCAAATATACCAGACAATCCTAACAAATTATTTGATTGCATCCTTAATGAAGGGGTTTTGGAGCACAGAGCAAACCCTAATTTCTTTATAGAGCCAGGGAACCTTTCTATGGAGTCTGGATCAAAAGTTAACCAGATTTTCTGGGAGTCTAACAAATGTGTCTTTGGACCATAGCTTTTTTTTGTTTCCATCCTGTCTTGGAGAATGTAACTTCTAAACCACTAAGCTCTGACCTACAGAGACTTGCTAAAGTTTTGGATTTTATGTCACAGACCAACATAAAGTGGTGCAGAACTGTGAAGAGGAAGGAAAAGATTCATGGTTTTCATTTTTGTTCTTAAATAGTAATCTGAAATGTGTGGCATGCATTTATATTCAGGCCCTGAGTCAGTAGTTTGTAGACCCACCTTTGGCAGCAGGTCCAGCTGCAGGTGTTTGTCTCTAGCAGCTTTGAGCATCTACTGACATTCTTCTTTATTAAACAGGCCACACTTGACTGGATGGAGAACATCTCTGAACAATGGTTTTCAAGTTTTGCCACAGTTTCCCAGATAGATTTAGGTCTGGACTTTGACTAGGTCATTCTAACACATGAATCTGCTTTGAGGGTGGTTCTCCTGCTGGAAGGTGAACCTCCACCCTAGCCTCAGGTCTTTTGCAGCCTCTATCAGGTTTTCTTCCAGGATTATCCTGGATTTAGCTCCATCCATCTTCACATCAAGTCTAACCAGCTTCCCCATCCCTGGTAAAGAAAAGCATCCCCACAGCATGATGCTGCCACCAACATGTTTCACCAGTAAGATGGTGTGCTCAGTGTTATGAGCAGTGTTACCATTCCTCCACAGATAGGGCTTTGCATGTAGGCCAAGTGGTTTAGTCATGGTCTCCTCTGAGCAGAGCACCTTCTTCCAGATGTTTGCTGTGCCTTCTACATAGTTTGTTGCAATTTGCAAACAAGACCTCTTCTAGGTTTTTTCGTGGGTACAATTTGTCCTGTGGACAGATTCTTCCACCTGATCTGTGGATCTCTGTAGCTCCTCCAGGGTTAGCATTGACCTCGTCTCTGAATAATGCTCTCCTGTCAGTTTAGGTCCATGTCTTGGTAGGTCGGCAGTTGGTCCATCATCTTTCCATGTTCATGTGATGGATTGAACTGAGCTGTGGGAGATGTTCAAAGCTTGGATCGTTTTCTTTCTACTTCACAGTGAGGCAGCACTTTGTGTGGGTCTGTCACATAAAATCCTGATAAAACATGTTGAAGGTTGAGGTTGGAACATGATGTTTAAAGGTATAAGGTGTATGAATACTTTTGCAGGGCTCAGTATTGATGAAAACCACTTTAAAATATCAAAGGAAGTCCTGCCTCCTGTTGTAATAGAATATATCATGTAACATCATTATTTCACTTAATGCATTGATCTGACATGTTGGTTAAGAAGGACTTTCACCTGAGATCTTCTTGTTAAACCGTTCTGGATCCAGGCTGAACAGATAACTTACAGTCCAACCTGCTGATGTCTGCAGAGGTGTCAAACCCCTTTTATTAGTTCGGTTTTATTTTTCCTAAACCCTGATTTTTTCTCTGTTTTTGCGTTTGTGGGGAATCCTTGCATACGTCTTCTTCTTTTTAAGCCTGTGTGTGTGTGTGTGTGTGTGTGTGTGTGTGTGTGTGTGAGAGGGGTCTTCTGCCACTCATGTCTTGGGTTACGCTGTTTCTGGCTGCATGATAGATGGCTGAGCCAGGCCTGAGAGCCCCCAGCCTGAACCGCCGGACAGCATGTCACGGCCAGTTTCCGCCAGCTGTGTGTGTGTGTGTGTGTGTTTGACTGTGATGATGCCTGTGGTTCTGTGTATGACTGACCGGTTCCGACCCCCCACTGCAACAGGATAGGTGGGTTAGGATGCCCCGGCGGTGTGTATGTGCAGAGAGAACCGCCTGAGGTCCGTGTCCTGCTGAGCCTTGTGGCCCCAGCCCTTTCCTGTCCAGACCACACGTCTAACCAAAACCCAATGTGTCCTCATGAGTCTCTGCATGTGTGTGTTTGCATTCTGAGCCGCTCATAAGTACCACAGGACCTCAGTTTAGGAGTCAAAAACCTGATGCTTTATCCATTTCAGATGTAAGGTTAGGATTTCCAAGATCCAAGTCAGAAAAAATCCAATATAAGGATCCAAAAGCTGGATTTTGAGGTCCAATATCTCACTGGTTCTGTCCTGAATCTAACATGGCTACTTAAAATGTAGAAATAGTTATTACCATAGTGGTGAGATGTTGTCTGCCACTGTTTCAACTTTGCTCCTAAACTAAATGTTGCTGAGGATGCTATGCTGAGAAACACGCCAGGAGCTTGTTCTGTTAATGATAGTTAATCAAATAAATCCAACTGTTTTCCAACTGGGATCATCTGGGAATGTTCTGATAGAAAGTCTCCAAACCAGCCTTTCGCCGCCACCTAGAGGACTGGCAGGAAATACTGTGGACTTAGCAACTGAACTCTGTTTTTAATCAAATGAAACATGCCTTTCTGGGTAAAAATAGCCTTTGGATGTTTTCAACATCTACATGTCACTCTGGGTTGGGATTAAAGTTTCAACCAGAGGGACAGAGGTCTTAGTGTCAATATGGTAACTTTTCAGTCCAAACTATCTTCACATTCCTATGGAGTTCCATCCATCCATTCATTTGCAACTTAAGCCTGTTCTGTAAGGAGAGGCCTGTAGAGAATAAAGCTTTTATCTCTACCTGTTGACTATATGCTGGGCTCATTCAGCCCTCCCTTCTGCATCTCCAGCTTGTTCTAAACACTGTAGCTTGTCTTCCAGCTGGACCATGCAGACATGAGTATGTCACCAAGTCTGGCTCCATGTGCAGCACGGTATTCATTAAAAAAATTATCCTTCTTTTGGCTTAGAAATACTAAAATATTCCAGTTCTTCTGTACCGCTCTGACCTGCTTCAGCCTTGTGTTCCTCTGCAGGCTCTTAGATCAGCTGACCAGCTGCTTTTGCTTGACTCCAAATCGAGGTTGAAGGTCAGAGAAGACACAACTTTTTTAGTCGTGGCTTCCAAACTTTTGCCTTCAAATATTTGCCTTCAAATATTAAGGAGTTTATTTGCCTCCACTGCTAATTGACCTGAATCACTGCTTGGACTGTGGACAGAAGGACACTGTTAATGTACTGAAAGGTCTAAAAGGTGAAAACCTGTAAAAACAATGAAAATCTAATGAATAAATGATGGACAAACAGCAGCAGCAAATGAAGCTGATTAGTGCTGGTTCCCACAGTGTGAGTTTTGGTACATTTCTTCTCTTGTTTCTGTTTTCCTTCACTCGTTTTATCTTTAAATAAATTTCAGAGTGAGATGAGAAGAATAATTTAATTTAAGGCTTTTAAAAATCTTTATAAGGGGGCAGTCCTGCTCTTGCAATCATTTTGGTATCTGATGGAATAATGCTGGGTAATTTTATGCTTCCAGATGTATTTCGCAGACCTTGCACCTCGTCTTCTTCAGAAACCTGCTGTATGCAGTAAATATGTTGCTAATTCTCTATAAGAATGCAAAAGAAATGGAAAATCTATTGGGTAATTTTTCTCATGATGATTTCATGACCATACGAGTCCAAAGTATTATATATGATATACAGAGAGCAGAGAAAAACATGTTGAATTTTTGTTTCGGTTTATTAAAAGCATCAATGAAATATTTACATTTGTACTTTTTTCAGCATTCTTTCCATATTCAAAAACTTCCTGTGTCTTTTATTGCTGCACTCGGACCTCTCTCCGCTTCAATCTCTGAGATTTTATTTCACATTAATACATATTCCCAGATTTCCGTGCAGATAGCAGCCAAACAAACAGCACCTAGAGGGAAAGGAGAAATCCTGCCTCCCTCCTGCCTCCCTCCTGCCTCCCTCTCTGCAGCGCTGCCAGCAGACACTGTTTCTCAGTGTAGTGGAGATTATGGTTTGGGAATGACAAGCACGCTGTCTGATACCATATCCGCTCTGAATTACAGATCAGCCCTTTTTAAACGATACTTTAAATACTTGCTGCAGGCTGCGAGTTTTCACAGGCTCTTATTTCATTGTTATTACACTAGTAGCATATTTTGTTAGAAAATCAGTGTTGGCGCTTATTTAAATGAGGGAGAGTGGAAGCCGATAGACACTCCAGTGTGTTATTTCACTGTGCCACTTTGGAAAATCCCAGTGTGTACCCCTCTCTGTCCTATTCCTCACATACACCCACCGCCGCGCCTTTTATTATGAGGGGAATTAAAAGGGAGAGCGGTGAAAAGGACAAAAGAGAAAGGACAAATTGTAATTGCTTTGATTTGTGTGTGCATTTGTGCTTGGCAGGGAGGTTTTTGCAGCCCATTAAGGGTTAGATTCCCACACACAAAGATGATGGGGACTTCTATTAGCTCTCCTGTGTGTTTTCTGATTTGGTTTGAGGAGCTGGGTGGAATTAACTTGACCATCAGTATGTCTGATCTCTGAATTAAAGTGGTTTATTACAACTGAGGTCTTTGTTTTGGTTTTTTTAAAACATGGAAGCACAAGAGGTCAGGCTGTGGGAGGAAGAGGAGGTGCAGTACCTGCAGTGACGTGCTGGGTGGCGCTGTTGCCCCAGCGTTACTCACATTTTGGGATGAAAAGGGTCCCTGGCCTTGAGGCTCTGAGCTCTTTGTGCTGCTTTCATGACGGGATTCTCTGGAGAGCATAGGATGGAGAACGACACTCCTCCTCACCCGTCTCCCCCCTCTGCCTCACCCTTTGCTGGAATACACCCCAACCTTGACACATTGAGAGTGAAAACCGGCAGTTCCACATCCCTTGCTCGCTTGTTGACAGCGTTAACGCTCTTTTCATGTGTGTTTTGATAGCTGAAAATGAACCGTATTAGAGTGTGAGGAGAACTCAGAGTGTGTGTGTTGACGGACACGACTGTGGACGTTCGCGTAGCTCATTTCTTTCAGCGTGAAGATAGCTGCTGTGTACGCTCACGCAGTGCAAGTTGTGGCCCTTACTATGCTTTCTTTATGGGATGTAAACGAAAATGATGTTAAATGGACCCGAGGGAGGGAAGGAAGCAAACCCAAACCAACCATTTTAACCCAACCAAGCCTCTTTCTTAACCTCTGACCTTTGCACTTTTACCGTCCAGACTGTTGTTCACCATCGTCCTCAGGTTGTTTTGCAAACTTTATTATTCAAAATTAAATGATTTGTTGAACTATATCTGGATGAGCTCAAATAATAAACATTTTCCCCTTGATTGAAACAGTTTTTTAATTAAAACATTTTATTTTATGAGCTTTTTATTTATTTATATTTTTACATTTTATTTTGGCCTTTTTCATTAGGTTTTTATTTAAACATTTATTTGTTAAAGGTTTTAATTACAATACCATAATGAGCTTTATTTTACTCAGAATATCTTTATTGTTTGCTTTTTCATGTTTTTATTTCTTTGACTCTAAATATATATATTGTTATTTTTCCCTGTAGTTTACTTGTTTTTTTATTTTATTTTTTCTGAATATTTTCATTACGAGTTTCCATTTCAAACATTTTCTGTTCAGAAACGTTTTGTTATGAGCGTCAGTTTTACTCATTAGATACTTTTATTTAGAGCCTTTTAGTTTTATTTGTTTTAATCATATTTCTAATTAAGAGCATTGTTCTTTTCTTGCTTATATCTGCAACTCATCAAGTAACTCGACAGACTTTAAATTTCTTTTTACCTGAATATTATTTGGAATTTTCTTTTCTTTTTACCGTTTTACAAAAAAACCTTTTACTATAAAAGTATTTCATTTTTACTTTATATGCTTAAATATATTGAGCTTTTTTATTTTTCAATCAAATATTTTAATATTAATAATATTTTTTAACATTTATTTTAAAATAATTTTTATTTTATTGTTTACTTAAAATATGTTTACTATGAGCTTATTGTGTAATCTGTATATGGATATATGCTGCATTGATGCCTTTTTACTTATGATACAGTAGCATAACTTGGTCTCCAGCTAAGAAAAACTGCCACAGAGTCTTTGGACATATTGAAAAATTCTGCAGAATAAGACTGATTTTTACCACACTCAGGTGGTGGTTCTGCTGCTGAATTTATTTAAGCGCTGCTCAAATAACCTGATAATAATGTACCAATCTTATGCTTTGCTATGCAGACACTCCACCTGCACTGATGAAGCTCCACTCAGCGGGGAACTTGGTTTATGTTTAAATCGCCGTATCATTTTCTGACCACTTGGGGGCAGTCACAGACTTCGCATCGAGCTCTGAAGTTTGAGCCCAAGGTGGTCTGATGATTTAAAGAAATAAAGGAAAGGCCATGTCGTCAGGGCAACAGTAACTCCATCTGTCCTTACGCAGCAGCCCACACCCTTCATCTTGATATACATGCAATATACATGGGGCAAATCATATCCAGTTTGAGCCACTTTCAAACGTGTTTCAGATATATAATAACTTTAGGTGAACATATTTACTACAGATCTTAGTGAATTATTTGTAATCTTTGCATGCTAAAAATAAAAGTACTCCAGTAGGCTAACAGAAACCTGTAGACTGTTTTATGTTCAGGATCTCCTCACTGAAAGCACAGAACAAACCTCAATGCTGAAGAATTCTGCAACAGCATCAAATGCATCATTAATCTGAGGTTTTCACTTCTAAAAGAAGCACATCTGCATCAAAGCTCTGGTCTGAGTAATACTGAATATTTCTCTGCAGAGAGTGGAAACTTGTTCAGTCCAAACATTCGGCTCCGGTGAACTCCTGTCCTAATGGTCCACACTTCCTCCCGTATCCGGCTTTTTGTGCTGCAGTCTAACCACACTCCTGCACCTTGTTTGAAATATGTTTGCATGATGGATGCAAACCTCCATGTGCTAAGCCAGACAGAGCATTCGTCAGTGAAAGGGCATGTGTTAGTCCGTGCTAACAACTTGTGGTTTTGTTGGTTTCTGAAAAGAGAGATGTTGTGTCATTTCATACCAAGTTTCTGTGACTCTGCCTCCAAGTGTGAGACAGAAGTGAATGTATTTTTCCAAGGTAAAGATGTATAAATGGAGTAAAGGTGACTATTTATTCTTCTTAGACTTGATATGAAACCTTTGTGTGTGAAATATGTTAAATAAATGAAGGTGTTCTTGGAAAACAAGCAGAAATCCAGGGCCTCATTTCTAAAAACTGCTCACTGAAATCTGACTTTAGAACATCAGCAACATCAAACAATCCCATCACATCATTTCACTTTCCATCTTCCTGCTAATCCCAAATTCCACGTATCCGCTGGTGTTTTCTCTCCTCATCCTTATTTTGCTCCATGTTCTCCTTCCTTTTCCATCCCAACACCGTCCACCTGTCATCTTTTTCCGCCACTTCCCTCAATTCTTTAAATTTCTTGATCTATTCTGAAATTTTAGCACCTCCACTGATCTGGCAATGTTTGTTTAATCCATATTTGGTTCTGTCAGAACCTCTTGGTTTGGTTTGTTGCTATCTTTTCATGTTCCCATGTTCTGTCCCTCCGTCCATCCATCCGTCCATCTGTCTGTACGTCCATCCGACAGAATGGAAATGTAAATATAGCCAAACAGGCAAATCTAGTCCCTAATTAGCTGGTAGAAATCCTTACCATACAGGACTTTTTGTGGAAGATGTTTCTATGTGACAATAGTCCACAGTTTTAACAGTGACTTAATTTATCCTTCACAATTGCAAATTCTGCTGTTTTTCATTCCCAGAACAGAAAAATGTGCCTGAACCCCCCTGAAGCCTAGAGAAAGGTGAATATTCAGATGCTGTCCGAGTCTTTTCCCACACTCATTCACCTTCTTCCCAAAGCAGCGTCCGAATGAAACTGAGATATTCATGGCTCCTCTCCATGAACATAAAGTCCTGGACCTTCTGCCCTGGCCATTCAATTAGCCACAGTGGCCAGTGTGTGTGTGTAGGTGTGTGAAAGAGAGTGCAAACTATTGCCCTGTCTGAGCAGCCAAGCTCAACTAAGGGCCCGACTCAAACAGCGGCTTAAAGCTAACCGGGTCACAGCTGACGGTGTGAGAACCTGGGTCTGTGCACAGTTTAATGAGTGATGGGTCCTTACATAGAGAAGATGGAGAAACTGCTTTCTTCTATGGTAACTTTTATGTTTAGTATATGGGGGCCACATGGGGCCACTAATTATGGTGAGGTGGAACACCAAAGCAGGAGGAACTTGATATTTGGGTCTGATTTAAAGAATCATGGTTACTAACTCAACAGTCTGCAGGTTTTTAGGAAGCTACATACATAAACTCAGCTGATTTGACATGATGGAACATTTTTAAAGACATTTGTCATTTTTAATGGCTTTAAAATAGCAGTGGGGGCCAGAAACAGTAGCTACTGCCTGACAGGTGGCCCCATGACGTCACCCTTGTGGTTGGTTCTTGTGAGTTTAGTTTATTTGTGCGTACGTGCACCCCCACCCAACCACGGCTACATCTTTCAGCAGTGTTTTCTGGGTTTGTGCTGTCAGACGCAGTCAAGCTCCGGTGATTTTCTGCAGCAGTTGTTAAGTAATCAAAGCCCATTTCTTTTGTGTTTCTAGTTCCAGGCAAACACAATAACCTGCAGCAACACGAGAGTTTAAATGGAGCTTTAACAGTCTACTTAGGTTTATTTATTCATGTGAGGGTTTGTGGAAAATCTTTATTTCATTGTTTTGGTCACTTTCCTTTTTTATCTTAAGTAATTATGTCCTTAACCAGCGATCCCAGCCTTAGAATATATTTATCTTTATCGACAAAGCACAAACATGCAATAACCTATACAAATATTTAAGGTCAAAGACATTTATTTAGTGAGAAAATGCCCTTTTTGCTCTCCTGGTTCTGGTTCCTCTCTGATTCTCTTTTTCCTTCAGCTGAGCTACTTCAGGCCCACAGCATCAGAGATCCTCCACCTTACCTAACAGTGGGCATGAAGTGCCTTTCCACATCTACAGCCTTTGTTTCGCAGCAGACCAACCTGGACGGTTTGAAGGGTCTGAGAGTCACCTGACTGAAGCTCCCAGTTCCAGTTAAAGTCCCAGTAGACTTTAACAAACTCCAAGTTAACGTTTGTGATGGTCAGACAGAAACAGCCTAAACAACCAGCCAGCATGTAGGGAACATCTAGTAGTTGTTCTGGAGACTTGATGACTCCACTGTTTGCAGTTCTCTGGCAGTGATCTTTGGAGATGTTTTTACCTCCCATCCTCCCCCCTGTGTGCGTGAGAAGATAAACTTGGGTCCTTCTCCAGCCTTGCTTCTCACTGTTTCAGTTGTTTAATTGTTGCTCTGATAACTTATCAAGATAAACAAAGACATGTTCTCCCATCTTTCCTGTTTTGAAGAGCATCCTGTCATTGACCCCCGGGAAACAGAAAGACCTAAAATACTAAATAAAAGTTTCTCTTTTTAAATAAAAAAAAAATAAAATGTGGAGATTCATTCTAAAGCAAGGACTGCATGTTGTTCAAAGAGCCAGAGGAGTCCAAAGTGACCCACAGTAGATGTTTAACCGGAAATGGTCGTCTCCAACAGGAACAGTGAACGTTCACTGCTGTCATGTGGGGACGCTTTGAAATGAACATGGTAGAAGGTCAAAGGCTGTATTTAAACATCAAACCACCTTCTTATCGTCTGTTGTGATTTAGATGGATTCTACAATATTTACAAGATTATAATCAGATGAGAATCCATCTTGTCAAGCTTTAAGCTCTTTAAAAACCAGCCACAGAGGTTTGTTGGGTTGCTGACAGAACTGGGTTCTGTCGGACCTGGGACAGTTTTGCTTGTTTTTTAATAATTAGCCTGGAGGGCCTGGCAAAGAAGATCATTTTGATCTTTTTCATAGTAATTTGAGCAAACTACATCTAATGGATGGATGGATGGATGGATGGATTAAATGGAGGGAGGGAGGGATGCAACATTTAGACTATGCAACGGGGAATAACATCTTGACAATCTAAATATTTATAATGCTAACTAGATTAAAACAGAAGCTGAAATAAAGCAGAATGTTTTGGGACTATGTGTCCAAAGTGGATCCAGCTGCTGGAACTGACTCCAGCCTCCCTAGAACACCACACAGGACCAACTGGGACCATTAAAGTAAAAGTAGTGTTGTCTGTCAATGCATCAGTTTCCACTGCATGTTTCTCAGATGTTGTACCGGTTTACCATCGTTAGGTGGCACAGCGGTCATGTATCACAACAAGCTTCTAAGGAGATGGTTTTGGTCCAGGTGGATCTGGTTCTCCTTGAGTCCAAAAATGCGAATGCTGGACTGGTGAGGTATGCTGGTGTGTCCTGCCTCTTACCCAGTGACAACTGGGATTTACTCTGGCTGTTTATCCTTCATATGTGGGTGTTTAAAAATAATGACTGAGTCATCTTCTTAAAACTTGTGCTCCTAAATGTTCTAGTTTTTCTTTTCTCACTTGTTTTCCAGAAAACCGGAAGATGGAAAGCTGTAGGATTAGAGCTGGTTACTGTCACACATCTAAGGCAAAATAGTTTTAGTGTCAGAATAACAGAGAAGACTCCCAGTGTTTCCTTTCTGCCCTGAAGGTGAGGGAGCTTGACCCCCCCAGAAAGCATCTTCTTACTGACAGGCCTTTGCAACCTCCACACTCTGGGTAGTGTGTGTTTCTATAGCCTGCCATTCCTGGAGCTGGCGGAGTGTGAAAACATGTAATTGCTTTATGAAACCTAACTAGGTGATATGAATAATCTGTCAGTGAAGGCGGCGCCCAGCCTCCATGCCAATCACTGAGGTGTCCCAGTGTAGCGATGCGTGGACAAAACCATCCCTGACCATCCGGAAAGGAAAAAATAAAAATCTGTCCTTCAACTTTCCCACTTTCCCCCGAACTGCCGTTATCAGACCAAAGAGCTGAGCTCACCGGGACCCTTCATGCCACCACGATGGACTCTGTATCAGATGGTGCTGTAGGCCCAGACCCGGGTCTGCTCATGTGTGCTTTCCTCAGACTGGAAATGAAATTCTGGTCAAGATTAGAGGAAACAATGACAAAGACGGACAGAAGCACCTCTGATAATTTCACAAATAAAAGAAACTAAAAGGAGAACCGTCCTGGAGTACTGCTCCGTGGATGAGTTCCTTCCAGACTGGACCACTCCAACTCTTTGGTATCAACTTGTCCAAAAATATCCCTTCAGCTGATCCAAAAGTTCTGATACCATTTTAGCTTCTTCTGTTAAATGCAGAATAAAATCTAAAATGATTGTTCCTGCATATAACGAGACAGCATCAGAACCATCTCACCTGGGGTGAGGAGAGCCAGAACTGGACTGGTGCTCAGAGGTCCAAACTCCTCTTTTCAGATGAAAGTAAATTCTGCATTCTTTGGGGAAATCAAGGTCCAAGAGTCTGGATGAAGAGTGGAGACGACCAGAATCCACGTTGACTGAAGTCCAGAGTGAAGTTTTCACATTCAGTGATGGTTGGGGTCCTATGTCATCTGCTGGTTCTGGTCCACTGGGTTTTCTGAAGTCCACAGTCAATGCAGCCATCCACCAGAACATTTTAGAGCCTTCATGCTTCCTGCTGCTGACAAGCTTTATGGAGAGGTGGAGTTCCAGCAGGACTTTCCTGAAGGTACCTTTACCTGCTTTAATCACCATGGTAACGCTAGAAAACTGGCCTGACCAGAACCCCATAGAAAATCTGTGGAGCATTTTCAAGAAGATGAGAGACACCAGAACCAACAATAGAGATGACCTGAAGGCTGCTATCAGAGCAACCTGGACTTCCTGAACACCTCAGCAGAACCACAGGCTGTTCTCCTCCATGCCACGCTGCATTGATGCAGTAATTCATGCAGAATGAGACCCGACCCGGTACTGAGTGCAGATACTGGACATATTGTTTAGTATGAACCTATTTGGATTTAAAATGAATTTGGGGTTTTATTATCTCTGAATAATTACATTAACAGCATAGATGTGTGGAATAGATTTATATAAATATATTACTGGACTAAATGATATTCTGGCTTAGTGAGATGCTTCTGTTTATCTGATATAAACCAATTAAATCTCTTTAGATAAACAGGGAAACATGTTTTCTGTGCAAAGAGGTTTCACCTATAGGAATCCAAATTAATCAAAACAATCTGGATTATGAGTGAAAGTTGCCAAATATGCATAACTGATGAATTATAGTTATTTCAGTCAGTTTTACATTAAACCTGACAATATTTTCTATTACTGACTTTCAGTTTGACATCTTGGATGTTTTTCTGCAACATATTTTTCTCACTGCGCTGTACAATGAAACATAAATGCCTATGAATATTTTCACTTAAAGCAGAGAAACCTTCACCTCCACTCCACCCATCAAATAAACCAGTCACCCTCCTGGTCTCTCCCATTAAATCAGATCCCTTTCATTTCTGCTGAACTGGCCTCTGGTGGTGGTCGCTGTGTACACACATTCAGCTGCATGTACAGCATAGGCTTTATAAATGTATATCTGTTCAACCGGATCTATACCTGTGTTTGTGTGTGTGTGAATCTGTACAGTTTCTATCAGAGATCTTTAAGCTGGGTCATGTGTTGTTGCTTCATATTCCATCATCCCCGTCTCTTATTGCCTGTTTTCATACACATCTGCTATAATACAGTTTTAACACACAGCAGCACACAACATGCCAGACTCACCACATACCGGTAAGTCGGGGAAGGTGGTTCTCATGGAGGGAGAGACGAGGGGGAGAGAGCATCAGCTTCTGTCTCACTGTGTTGTTGTTGATGCTGATGTTGGCGACCGAAGCGCAGGCAGACAGAGGCTGGGACCCGTCAGCGATGTGAGGAATGATGTCTCTCTGATCTTTGCTGCAGATTGCTTTGTCCTCAGACATAGATCTATCTCTCCCTGCACGCCCCACATACTGTTGTTTTGTCTGTGGTGTCCTAAGTAGAGATGTTTGTATGTTTGTGAGCGTCGTTGCTCACTCAGAAGGTCACTGCTGGGACATAAAGGTTCATGTTTAACCAGGTAGATGATGCTGACACGTCATTGGTCACATTGTTAAAGGAACTACAAAACAGAGGAAGAAAATCCCCAGAAGCTTTTGGGTTAATTATAATAATATAAATACAGATAATCAGTTGGGCAAAACAACTCTGTAGAACCCAGAGGTCCATTGTTCTGGATAAAATGGATACATTTGAAATTTAGCTGCTGTTTAGTTTAAGAAACATAAAATAGAACCAGATCAGGCAAAACCGTCACGACATAAATTATGTATTTATTTACTTTATTTATATAAGCAGAACAATTGAACTAAACAATGAAAGAAAGAAAAAAGGGTCAGAAAGTAACGTATCTGAACGTGCACTAAAACAGAAATGTTTACCTAAATTTAAAGAGAAATGATTAATTTGGAAGTTTTTTCCAAACTCAACTTTCTCTAAAAGTCAAAACTAAAAGTAAGAAAATTTATTTTTTTGACCAAAAAATGGTCAAATACATTTCTAATAAAACAGAAACTAACAGATAGTTTACCTCCAAAATAGAGAAAAATTACACTGAAACATTTAATGCGATTGCCCCTCCTCAACTTGTTGCTGCACACTGCCAGTCAACTGGCTAAAAGAATGCATCTAAGCTTTTCTACTGCTTAGAACAAAGAGTAATGTGTCTGTTTTGAAATATTTCTGATGGTTATAAAGACAGTTTAGCTCTAGGAACCATAGGAGCGCCACCTATCTATTAATGAAGAAAACACAGTTTTACCTGAAGGTAAAAGCAGCATGTCTGTCAAACAACTGCGACCTGAGCAGATAGCCTGGCTAATCATCCAGCAAATATCAACAAAATGGCATCTTATTCTTCACTGAAACTACCTCTGAATTAATTGGCTCTTGTTCAAAATTTTAGCTTAACAATTTGTTTTAAATTTAAATAACAAAAAAGAACTGTTCCAGATAATGTTATATAACTGTAATAATTAATACAGTATTTTAGCAGCAGCAGGAATAATTATTTAGTTAAATATGTCAAACATTTTGTTATGATTCTCCAAACCTGTGTTATTTCACATCAGGGTCATGACACCATGAGAATCTCATAATGACAAGTTTTTAAATCTCTGGATTCATTCAAAACACAAAAACATAAAGAATTTTTTAGAGCTATTAAGGTTAAAAATGTCCTAGACATGTTTCACCAGAAATACAAACAAAATAATTTGGAGAAAACCTTTAAAAACAAACAAACATTTTCAAAGTAAAACTGAATTTATGAAGAATTCAGAAAACAGATGACAACTGTAATAAAATTCATATAAAAAATAATAAAAAAATAACTTCACTGAAAACATTTAATCAAAAACCACAAAATCTTTACAAAAAGGAATAATCCCAACATTAACTACAAATAAACTACAAATTAACTACAAATAAAACTGCAATAATCAGAGTTTATGTTTCAGGAAATATTTCCTTGTCTGTTGCATTGATTGGTCTTTGAAATAAACTGCACAATATAATATATATATAAATAAATAATATAAGAATATAGAAGACAAACAGCTATAAGGAAACAAGGAAAACAGCAGCAGGACTCAGATATTCATGCTATAGACTGAATTTGACTGTTTATCAGGGCTGTATGGTGGGTCAGTGGTTAGGTCTTACAGCAAGAAGGTCCTGGGTTCAAATCCCAACCTGGGTGTTCCTCCATGGAGTGTAAATGTTCTCCCTTTGCTTGTGTGAGCTTTCTCCTGGTACTCCAGCTTCATGCCACATTCCTACGATGCGATCATGGCTGGTTATTTTCCTGTGATGGACTGGCAACCCGTCCATGCTGAACCCGACCTCTACCCCAATGACAGCTGGAGAAAGGCAAGAGACCCCCCCCACCAACCACTTCTCTACTGTTTCACGCTCTCTCCATCTGTGGATAATGGTTCTCACTGCCTTAGAAATGGCTTTGGAACCCTTTCCAGACTTGCTTCCAATCTGTTCTTGAATTTCTGTGATCGGGACATGATGTGTTGCTGCTTGAGGTCATTTAGCCTACTTCATGTTGTCAGACAGGTTCTTTTAAAGTGATTCCTTCATTCTACAGCTCTGGGTCTGGCTGGTGAAACTAAACCAGAAGATGTTAATCAGAGTTAATTCATGATATTTTCCACACAGGGTCAGACTGGTTTGGATGGATTTTTTTCTCTTTATAAATGAAATCATCTGAAAACTACTTTTTGAATTTATTCAGATTATCTTTGTCTGATATTGAAATTCGAATGATAAATTAATGAAAGTGTGAGACAAGAACAAAAACAGAAGAAAGGACGCAAATACTTTTCACAGCAGGTAGTCAGTTTCACTGAATGTTGGCTCCACTAGTTCACTGTAAAAATGTGCTTTGTGTTAAATGCAAAATGCAACAATTATTAAACATGAAACATGTGCAAGGCCCCAAATGATACTCTGCTTCGGACCCAACAGAGCCTCGGGTCGCCTCTCACACAGTACATTGGTTTAAAACGAGCAGATGCACACAGAGCACCGGGAGTCTTTTGTATTATTTTATGACAGAAGTATGAATAATTTAGATAAGCCAACAGCAGCTAAAAAACATCAAGTGTCTCTGCCGAACAGGAAGTATCATTTACTTCCACTTCCTGCCTGAGCATCTCCAGCCCTGCGATTGTCTGTTGCTGTCCAGTCGTCCCAACCTGACTCATGGGAGCCTTTCCCTTCCCAGCTTGCAGCTCAGAAGCTGATTGGACGATGACTCTAATCGTGGTTATTTTATGGAGGAGGAGGAGCACAGAGTGTGGGGGCGCATAATGGCTTCCGATTTTGAGGAGGAAACGAGATGTAAATGAGGTAATTATGTGTCTTAACCAGGGCAAACAGCTTTGACATTCTAGCCCTGGAAACAGGCGTATTTATAGCTCATAATAACCTTAAGTGGGGCAGGCTGGACGGCCGTCAGGGGAATAAAGAGCCGTCTGAACAGCTCTGCTTTTGTTTTTATTAGAGGCACTTTTCAGAAGACAACGTTTGTCGTGGATTTCTTCATCACACTTAAAAAAGACACTAACAGGCTTTAAATGTCCCTCTAAGTGGGCTAAAGAAAGAGCTGTGAAAAAGTATTTGCCCCCTTACACATTTCCTTTTGTTCTGCATTTTTACCAAATTACAAAGACAACCTGAGTAAAAAACTAAAAGCTGTCTTCATTGGATGATTTAATTCATTAAAAGAAAAACACTATTCAAACCAACCTGACCCTCTGTGTGGAAACTTGCTATTAAACCTCTTTTTGGTACAATTTCACCTGCCACACCCAGGCTGGTTACTGCCAGAGCTGAAGAATGATGAAATCACTTTAATAAAACCTGTAAGACAACATGAAGTAGGCTAAAGGATCTCAAACAGCAAAACATCATGTCCCAATTATTCAAGAACAGAGTAGAAGCAAAGCTCTGACATCTGACATCAGCCTGAAAAGGGTTCCAGAGTCATTTCTAAGGCTTTCTGAGTGCAGAGAACCATCATCCACACATGGAGAGAACATGGAACAGTGGAGGACCTTCCCAGGAGTGGCTGACCCACCAGCCAGGAGGTCACTGAAGAACCCAGAAGAACTTCTAAAGCGCTGCAGGCCTCTCTGCCTCAGTTAAGGTCAGAGGTCATGATTCAACAAAGCGAAAGAGAGACAGGTGAGACAAACGTCAATGTTTCTGGAAGCTCTCTGTCCCGTTATATCTGGTGTAGAACTAACACAGCATTTTAGAACTAACACATCATAGCTACAGTCAAACACGGTGGAGGCAGAGTGATGGTCTGGGACTGTTTTGCTGCTTCGGGACCTTGACGAGTTGTTATTAATAGAACATTGAATTCTGCTTTCTATGAGAAAATTAAAACAAGCAAAAAACAAAGTGTAGGTGTTTAAGTGGCCTAGTCAAAGTCTGGACTTAAATCTAAATTAGATGCTGAGGCAGGACCATCAAGCTGTAAAAAAAACAACAATGTGTTTGAATCATATCAATTCAGCAAAGCAGAGTGGGTCCACGTTCCTCCACAGTGATGTTAAAGACTCAGGGTTAGCGTTAGGGGGGTAATAACTTTTTCATATAGAGTTGGGTTGGTTTGGAAAGATTTTATAGAAGCCATCCACCTCTTTGACTTGTTATTATTATTGTAAAACAGATTTCCTTCCCAACATGTTTCTGGTTGTCCACCTACTGTAGGTTGTTTCATAGCAAGAATAAATTGTGAGTCAGGAAAAACAAAGTTCGGCTTATAACCTGATTAAGTTTCAGTGATTTTTGCCCCCTTTAGGCTGAACTTGGTCTGGTTCTGGTTCCTTTGTTTTTAAAACATGACATTAAAAGCTCAGATTAAAAAACTGAATGTGGTAAAGTGGAAAGCTGGCTGTGGGAGGCCAGCAGGGCTGTGGGGATTGGCTTTAAAATGTGCCGGGCGCAGCAGAAATGGGATTTTTATTTATTTTTGATGGAGTAAGCAGGGGGAGCTTTGGAGTTCACCCTGCTTTCATATTCCCTCTCGTACGTCCAATTTCTTCCTCAAAAGATTAAAATGAGCTTCTCCACAACATTTCTGCATTCCACAGTAGGATTATTAGGTGACACAGAGCTGGATGAAACATGAAGATCCAGAGAATTCAGCTTCAGGAGTTGGACGTTTGTTTGAAGGAGGTCAGAGTTTCTTTTTGTTGTGTCTGGAACGTCAGGAAATGCCTCTCATGGGAATATTATTTGTGGGATATTAAACTTTAAATGGACCCAGTGCGTAAACTGTGCTCAAGTGGTGCTGGAGGTGTAAGACGGGCCGAGTCACGGTGGTGCTTCACCCTTTAAAGCATGTTGGTCGGCTTAAAACGGCCTCACCTGTAAACCTTAACCTGTCGTCTTCCACGGTACACGTGAAGCAACCCCCACCTCCTCCACCCACCGGCTCTCTTTCCAGCAGCACTCAGCCGTTACGTTCTCAAGGGAAGGGCAGACTGCTGGCGCCGCGCTGTTTGGGCTCTTGCCGTATCTTGATACACACACACACACTCATAGCCACGCATACACCTCTGCAGGTATTCACACAGCAAATTAAGTGTATTGTTGCGTTGCCTCCACCGTCAAAGGGGACAGGGGGGTGAAGAGTCATTAAGAGGTTTTGTTCTCAGACCACATGAGGGTTGAGGCCACCAGGAGTTTCATCCTTGTTCTGAAGGAGGAGCGCTTCAGAACCAGTTTCCTTAGACTTACGTTTATTCAGAAATGTTTGTGACAATCGTTGCATAGAAGAAAGAAAAATATGAAAAAAATTAAGTTGTTTTCTGTTTAGTTTGTTGCCTAAAAGTGAATTTAAAACATAATTTAATGCAGGTCATTTATACAGTCCCACACAGGTCCAATATGTAGAACCCAGTTTGATCCTAAATCAGGTCAACCCGATCCAATCATATGGTCAGATTCTGATCCAATTACATCCCGTTTATAATACAACACAGGAGTACTTTCCATCGGAAAGAGCAACAGCGAGAGTACACAAAGACTTTAGAAGCTAGATGTCGGATGCTGAAAACAAATTCAATTTCAGTTTGATAAAATTCACTTTTAAACCAATGCGTTTAATTTCAAATTACACAAATACAGATTCAGTCTGAGCAATTCAAATTCATTCTCTGACGCCACAAGTTTCTGCCCATACCTAAACCGTTAACTCCAACAATAAATGTTTGTTGCATTCATTTGTTGAAATACAGCAAAGTTTACACAAAGAGCTCGTTGAGGACTGGTATCGGCTAATAAAACCCAAATCAATCTCCATTTTTTCCTCCTTTCTGCTCAGTTTTGGTTTCATTTCCAAACAATTTGACTAAACTCATCGCAGTTTATTAAATCGGTCTACTTACTGACATGGAAACATTTCATTAAATGTTAATTGAAGCCAAATTTTAGGGTTACTTCCAGCCTTATATGTGAGGCTATGAGTTCTGGCTAAAGTCTGTGAATGATGCTTTGAAAATGACAGAAGGCTCTTTTCCTCTGGAGTTGTCATTTTATGAAGATTCTCTATAGTATATGCAAAATATGATGAGCTTTATTAACCTGCTTCTAACCTGTCTGCATGATGACCCTAACCCTAACCTCTCTCACATCGACCGCTGAAGAAAGGCACCAGGATCCTGAGGCTGGGACTGAAAATGGACCAGCGACCAATGCCACCACCAACCGAACCACAGAGGAACAGAGGCAGGGTCCGCTGGAGGCTGAAGAAACCAAGCGAATAAAGGAAGGTCATCCCACAACTGTGCATCAGGAAGGCTTGAATGGGAATGATGCAAACAACCAGTACAGATGTACAAATATCAACCTGTCTGCCTCAGACTGATTCAAGCTGCAACTGCTGCTGTAGTTAAAATGAACCACAAAGGATTTTTATAAAACCTCTGATTTAGTTTCACACAAAAAGAGTTACATGATAAAATTTATTCCTGCAAATATTTCAACTTATCATTTTAAGAAATGTTGGTAATTCTGTGAAAACATGCAGCAGATTTTTCATATAGTTTGCCTATTGATTAAAATATCCTGTTAAAAATATTTTTAATAAATTGCAACTTTTTGAAGGTTAAAAATTCGAGTTGCTTAGGTTTCTGAACATTTTTAATGCTTTACATTTTGCCGCTGCAAACTTGGTCACATAAGAAGGTTCTCAACATATTCTTCCATAACAAGAGACCTTTGTGCTGCGTCAGCTTTGAGAAAATCGACCACAACATTTTTTTAATGTCACATCAAGTAATTTTAGCTTTTACTTCTGCAAAGATGCAGCAAGATGCAGGAAAGAGGAGCATGGTTTGACCACTTGTCTGCTCCTCACACAGAGCCTGAAGGAACGGCAGAAAAATATTCCCGACACTTGAAGTGACCTCCGTGTGAGTCGCAGCTCGAGTCTAGCCGAGCGTGTTTTTGTGGGTTTGTAAAGCTTATTTGACTTCAGACAATAAGTTTAAAGTACGATGTTTAGTTGAGGTGAGGATTATTTTTCCAGCCTAATTTGAAGCAGTAGGCTCTCTGCCCTTCCACTTTCCCTCAGACCTGCTCTCTTCCCTCCTCATATAATCCACGGCCATCTTGATCAGAGGCAGACACGGAAAATTAAACAAATAAACTCTGATGCCTCGGATAACATTCCCCTCTGATTGACCTGACCCCCTGACCTGGGAGACACTCTGGCTGGGGTCATGACCCCGTGGTGGCGTTGGCTCTCGGAGTCACAGGGGCCTCAGTGTGTTGGTTTGGTCTCCTTGTCGTGACCTGTAGGAAAACATGCAATAAAAAAAAGTTCACCTCAGTTCACTTCAGGCCATGTTAAACCCTGAAGACATTAGAGGAGCCTGCGGCCCCAGAAGCCTCTGTTACTTACTGTAAATCAACTGAGAGATTTAGATTAAACATTTTTTTGCACGTTCTAGGCCATATTTCAGGCTCATTCTCTGAAATGCTTCCTTCTTCAGAGTTTGTTGTTTTTCATAATCTGTTTAAATCTTCGTCGCAGCCCAGCTTGTTTCTTTTTCCCTGCAGGAATTGGTTCCATTGAGATTTTTTCCTTTGCAATTTAAAGTTTTGCAGCGGACTGAGATATTCACTAAAATATTTCTTCTGAATGCCTGAGCTGTTAAGTGATGGCATAAAAATCCAGTTCAACAACAGTCCTGGTGTATGCAGAGCTCGAAGTGCTAACATGTGCTCGGTTTCTGCCTGTCTTAAATTCTTCCTTTTTCTTGCTTGTTCCCATTGATCCTAATTACGCCATTTATAAGCTACAGCAGATTTTACTCACTAAACTGCAGAAAATAATCCCTTCCCCTTATAGGTCAAACCCACTGTCTGTTTCAAGGAAAACATCATAAGTAACTCAAAATCCCAATATTTTCTGCCATGTTTTGGGGCTTGTCCGGGATGTGTCAGAAAATCTTAGAGTTGAATGTGTTTCTTTAGGTCTTTTCTTTAATATGTTGCAACTGAATTTCAGGCAGCGACTGTACGAGTCCTAAAAACAATAAATGAAACAATCTAACTCTTTAAATTTAAGCAATAGCAAAATAATATATAAATACCATCTAACAATATAAAACCTTGGAAAAAAAAACTAAATATCTTTAAATTATATTACCAACTGTATCTCCAAATAATCAGTTTTTATGTTATTTTGAAATCTGATCATGCTAATTTCCGAAGATTTACAGTTTTAAATGTGAAATTTCACATCACGTAACAGAACGTTTTATAATTTTCTAAACAACAGATCTGGTTGAAAATAACTGCAGCTGAAACCTGTGGCCTGTTTCATCCGTAAGCAAACATTTCCTGACACATTTACACATTTTCTGCAGCTTTAGGGGATCATCTAGGATGTAACAGCATCCTCCACTTTCATTTAAGTTGTTGATAATTTTTAAAAAATTATAATTCAAGCACTTAATGTGGAAATCATTCAGGTCACATTCCAGATGAAATGAAGAGTTTTCCTTACATAGATATGACCAATGCATGCTAAGAGAGAAGAATAATCACTGCTGTATATTTTTCTATGTCCTATCTGTTAGTTTCTGTTTTTGAAGGAGTTTCATTAGTTTGGATCTCAGTTTGTTTCAGAACAGGTGAACTTTCCAATGTAAAGTAAAAGTTGCTCAACCTTATTATCAAAATCTGACGTCAAAACTTTTGATTTGTCTGATTTTAATATTTTCAATGTTTATTATGTTTGACTTTTTTCCCTGAAAAAAAACTGTATTTTTGTAATGAATGAACCTACGTCACTTTTATAATTTAAGCAAATGCCAAATAAATGCAGATGTAAAAATATAAATATATAATTGGAAAACATTAAAATAAAAAAAACTATTTTAAAATAAGTTAACCTTATTATCACAATTTATCTCCCACATTTAATCACATAACTGAATCTCTAAATGAAAAATGCTTTAATTTTTTTAAGGGTTTAAATAAACGTTTTGTTGATAAGGAAGATAAAGCTAAAACTGCTGCAACACATACAGGACTCTTAGCTATTTAACACACCGTCCTTTATGCTCTTCATGCAGCGGGGATGCATGTCTGAAATGCTGTATTTCAGGATCAGAACTTGCGACACTCGGCAGGTTCAGTTCGTGACCTGGACGGAGGCATAAAGCACTAGATATGACTCCTCGATAGAGCGGCCGGAATGCATAGAGAAGGAGTGACAGGAATGAAAATATGAGTGCGTTCTTGCCTTGGTGTCGGCAAAGATAACAACAAGCTTTATCTTTGAACATTTCTGTCTGTATGACGCTCAACAGCAGGAATACAGAAATTATTCAGCAATATTTGAAGTCAATCACCACCTCCAAAGTATTTTTTTATTTCATTTACATTTGGATAAGCTGCTGAGATGTTGAAGCACTGATGGCTCATCGGGAGTATTTATCAGGTCAAAAGGTGAGGTTAAAACAGGGTTAACTGAAAACAAAATGAATAGTTTATAATAAACATGTTAAGGTTGAGGATTTTTTCCAGTGTCTGAATACATTTATAAATAAAATACAGAAAAATTTACCTTTTTACCTGCTTTCACTTATTCATTTTTAGAACATGAACCTGAGGAAAGAAAAAGTTTGATATATATGTATATATATAATATATATATTATATATATAAAATATATAAATATATATATATATTAAAATGTTAAAATATATATATTAAAATATTATATATATTTTAATATATATATAATATATATTCCCAAACCCGGGTTTTCATCGTGGGGGGTTTTAATCCTAATGAACCAACATTTAAAAATTCAGCTGCATTTTTTGTCTCAAAAATCCAACCAAACTGTTTTGTTTCAGACTGAAAGCCATTAGGAGACCAACTTTTTCCATAGCGATTAATTCTGCTGTTTTCCTGTCTTGCAGTTGTTTCCATGTCCAGAGCCCGGCACCACGTGATGTATCTGTAACGGAGGGATCAAGGTTGCTAGTGGTCCAGAAAACCTGCCTCGCAGTCACTTATTCCTCCAAGAACAAAGCCGAGGTTGGATGCGATATGCGGCATGCAAACGTGTTCTCCTGCTTATCTTGTTTACGTGATGGAGTTTTTCAAACATAAACATTTTCTTTAGATGGCACACTGGACCTCTGCTAGGAGATAAGGATCGAAAGCAGACTTAATTGCCTGAGATAGAAGCTTATTATTCCCATTAAAATGGGCTTCCAGGGCCTCGCTCCCGGGGTCTCTGCATTGGCAGGGTCTCTCCCTCCCCGGCTTTCATCCCGTCCTCCTCCTCCTTCTGCTTGTTTGTCCGTTTGATGTGGAGATGAAGGGCCGGGGGGGGGGATGGGGATTTCACATGCATTTCACATGCAGGCCCATGCATAAGTATTCACGCCCTTTATACTTGTCCTTGTGTCAAATTACAACAGAAAATTTCAATGTACTTTATTGGGATGGACCAACAGCAGAAGTACCAGGACATGGACACCCACCTAAACTGACAAGGAGAGCATTAGTCAGAGAAACAGCCACGAGGACCATGGTAACTCTGGAGGAGCTGCAGAGATCCAAAGCTCAGGAGAGAAAAAAAAACAACTTTTGGTCATGTATCACCCTGGTCACATGATCTCCACTGTATATCATGGTGGTGGCAGCATCATACTGTGGGTTTACCACAAAATGATGGGGATCCCTAAACACACAGACAACGCTACAATGGATGGTTTAGATCAAAGCAGATTCATGTGTTAAAATGACCTAGTCAAAGTCCAGACCTAAATCTATCTTAGAATCTGTGTCAAGACTTGAAAACCGATGTTCATAGATGTTCTTGGTCCAATCTGACTGAGCTTGAGCTGTTTTACAAAGAAGAATGGACCAAAATGGTAGAGATGAAGTGTGTCTGATAAAATACAGTAAAGGCTGAAATATGAACAAATATGTGTAAATATATGTGCAGGGTGTGTATTTCTGTATTTCAACTTGATATCTGACGATTTCTTGCACGGGTCTTTCTAACTTCACCAGGTCTTACTCTGTTTCTCTTTCCTGCCTCTCCACCCTGACTTCTCTTCCGTTTTCCACGGCCGTTGGCTCTCTGGGATTTGTGTGTCTCTGGCGGCGTTTTCCCTCACCCGTCGGCAGTGAGCCGGCATTCCTTCATGGGTTCACTGGCACTGCTCAAGTGGCTCCCTCTTAACAGCCCCCCTAATCACTCAGGGACATAATCACAGGCCACTTTGAAGTAATAGTCAATTTGCTACGAGTCCACCGTTTAACAGAACCGCTCCGATGCAAGCCAGGGCTGTGAGCCGGCCACAGTAGATTTACAGATAGCAAAGCCTCTCTGAATAAAAAAAGCACAATTTAAGGCATTTGATTCAATAAAAAAGTAAAGGAAATAAGTATTTGGAAGCATGTTTATGTATTGCACAAGTCTTGCAGAGGGAGGACAGGTTGAACTACATAAGCTGCAGCCAAGCAGAACTTTGCAGAGACGAGTACGTGTGTGTTCAGTTGAAGTTCACGGGAAGTGCGCAGCTCGTCAGTCACCCTGCACGCTCTGCCTCTGAATGCACCAGCTATTGCTCATAATGACACACTGTACCTGTGATGATGAGTGGCATGAGTCAGGTAGAGAGGGAAAAAGCAGCGGGTAGCCTCGCTTTGGCCTCTGTTTATTGTTTACGGTGCTCCGGGTGGCGCCAGGCCCTGAAAAAACAGCAGCTGAAAAACACTTTGTTTTGGTGGGGAGCTACTCCTGTGGTTTTGTAATCACCATTGCTATCAGAGGCCCTGATCGCTTTACAAAGAGGGAGGGAGGAGGGGAGTAAAAGGTATGTTATTCCACACGGTACACAAAGCCATGGAATAGAGAGTGAGAAGGAGATGTGGGTACTTGGCAGTGTGTCTGTCTGCCCTTTTTCCTCTTTTCTTCCCTTCCCACCAACTAGTTCTTTCATTCAGCCCTCTGCATCCAGTTCATAGCTGACTAAGGCAAGAAGTCACCAAGACTACCTGAGTGGTCAACCAGGGTGGTCAAATCCTGCCAGCAGGTATTCACTGGTTCCCAGTTAAAATATGGGACAAACAAACAAAAATGTCTTGATTTTCTTTGCTTCTATTTCTTGATTTTGGAGATTTATTTTATGCACAGAAACCTCTGCATGTCACACCACCACGTGCGGCTCCATGGCATGATTAGTTAACATTTGGTTGAAAAAGTCTTGCTTCCAAAAAGTCAGACTTTCCGATAATCTTTAGAGTGGGTTTATTATATTTCTTCAGGGCTTTTTAAAAATGCTTTCATGTGCAACAAGGCGTTAGATTAACTTGGTGCAGAGTCAACTTATTAGGGGCTTAATAGTTAGATATTATCCCATATTTTTCATAATATGGACAAGTAGCATGCAGGTCTTTGGAAGACAGATCAATTTATCATGTTTATTTACCCATGTGCATAATGTGTCACATGTAAAGGAAGTAAAAATGTCCTGTTTCCATGTAGTTGAAATATGACATGATACAGAGACCTATGGCCACTAATCAAAATGGAAAAAACAGGAGAACATGCCATTCAAGTAAGGTAGAAGTTTTTTTAATCATAAGTCAGAATATGGCTTCAAAATAACGACGTCAGACCTAAACTGTCCCATTTCTACAGTCTAGAGCAACTGGAACTAAGACAAAAAAGCCTGGATGAGAAGTTTATCTTCTGCCAGATGGTGAGAAGGATGTTGAAGGAGGTAAAAACATCTCCAAAGCTCTGTTAAAGAACAAAGAGCTGCATCTTGGAGTCTCTATAATGACCATTAGATGCTTCCTACAGGCTAACCAGTTTAGGAGGCATGCCAGTCAAAACCTTTTTTGTCCCACCATCACAAACGTTACCCTGGAGTTTGTTATCCTCTACTTGGACTTGAAAAGATCAGCTATGTCTGTTTCTACTAAGGGGTCACAAACTGTGCCATTTATGTAAGTTCTGTCCACAGAGACGCAGGGCAGGTCCTCCTGCTGCAGCAGTTCTGCTCCAGTTTTCAACCAGCCCAGTTCAGATGTTGCTACAGGAAGAAAACAGGGTTGCTGTGAATGCTCTAAAACAAAAATATAAAAAATCTGTTGTTCATATTATTGGAGATAAAATCTAAATTGCTGCGTTTTAGATCTGGAATTGTAGTAAACTGCTTTACCTCAATACCTCTAAACCTTAGCTGTGTTTTAGGTGCCACAGTGTCCGCTGTCGCCGTGTGCTTGCTCAGGATGAGCGACTGCTGTGAAATAAAGTAAAACAGTTTAGTTTAGACCAGTTGGATTCATTATCTGAATAAGACTGTCTTTGATCAGACTGGATGGCTTGTCACGGAGTCTAAGCTGTTACTGACATGACGGTTACTGAGGATTGTTGCTGTTTACAGTAAATAAACTGAAGTGAATCGAATAAACAAAGAGGAAACAAATGGAAGCTGACAGTTTTGATCTAAACAGCAGATTAATGGTGTTAATCTGCTGGGCGCACGCCTTGCTTCATGTTCTGCCTGACCCCAACCTTCGAGTCTCATAAACAAAAACAGGTCGTAAATCCAGAATCATTTAATCATCACTGACTGTAAATACACGTGAGTCCTGCAACAACTGGAAGATGCTGATGCCAAAATATTAGCATGAAGCTCCCACAAAGTCCCACTGTAAGAAGAACAACCTGGAGCAAACATCTCACTGACAGACCTGAAGAAAATAGGAGCAAGATCTTCTGGACTGATGGAGCCACATGGAGCCTCTGTCAGATGATCCCCAAACACTGAATTCAAGCTACAATTCACTGTGAAGCATGGTGGTGCAGGTATCATGGTATGGGGATGTTTCTCAGGCCTATTTCTCACATCACAACGATCATGGATCAGCTTGAGCCGTACTTCATGAGGTCATGTTGACTCATGCTGAAGAGGAAATCATTTTTAACAAGGCAATGAGTCCAAACACCAGTAAGGAATGGCATCTTGGTTCCAGTCCAATAAAGAATAATGTTCTGGCTTGCCCAGCTCAGTCCTCCGACATTCAGAGACATCAAGCATGCTGATCTGGGGGCAAACCAAGAACTGGTCCTGGACCTGGACCTGTTTACAGGTGGTTGAAGCTGGAGGATTTCAGCAGCACAGATGTTCAGATGTTCTCAGAAACAGTGCTGATGCACCCATTTCCCTCGCTTTCCGTAGAGTCAGAACTAATTTGATGAATTTGTCTTCAGTGTTTTTGTATGTATGGAAATAAAAATACTTTGAGCTTAACAGCCTTTTTTAAACACAATGATGTTTTAAACACATCATGAGACGCTGCAGACTTCAGGGATCTGCTGCTCTACCTGTCCACGAACTGAGCTGCCTGCAGGGAGGAGGAAGACAGCTCGGCCTATTTTCAGAGCCATTAGTGAGGGGGGTGTATAATTCACAGGGCCTGCACCGTCTTCATTCACGTGGCCACATTAGGGCGTAATGAATCATGAAGAGGCTGTATTGTTCCTCGCTGCGCTCCCTAACAGAGCTCACTTAGAGAGCGCTCACTCTCTCACACAGACACACTCTCAGGTGTAGAACATCATTATCGCCCAGTTCCAATTGATGGCGAGTATTATACTGCCAAATTGATTTTCCTCGACTCTGCGATCATCGTGACACAAGAAAGGAGAATAAGACGTAATCATCAACAACTTTAGTCTCCAATCAGCATATCTGAGCAGGAAGAATAAAAATGAAAGCAGGGCTTTTTTTTCTTCTTCTGTAAAACGTAGCAGATTATCATAAAACACGTAAATTGAATTTTTTTTTTTAGTAATAACAGATTTGACATTTCAGTGCACTTCAAAGGCGGTTTGGCCTCCAGGCTCTGCGGTAAATTACAGTATAAAGCTGAGGATTCACTGTTAACGCCCTGCTGAACCTCACCTTCTCCCCCCACCGCCCCAAAGCGCCTCTATCTTTCCTCCCCAAACCCCCTGAAATTCAAGTCAAACTTTACACAGCCGCTCTGTTTGTGTGCATGTGTGTGCCAGCGTCTCGCTCGGGCATTTTATTGTTACACTATAAAGGCCCGGTGTGTTTATCAGTAAACTGAATTCTGCACAGTTCGCCCGCCTCCATTATAACTCCTTTGACTTGTGTGTCGAGCTTCTGTATTTTTTCCAAAGGAAGCGCTCATCTCCTTTGCCTGTGTCTTCTTTGCAGGGTGCAACAACAGCCAGGAGCATGTTTCATGTGTAAATAGTGTTTTCAAACCCAGGTACAATCAGTGGATACACAGGCTAGGCTGATACTTTGCTTTAAACTAAACTCACACACTGAGCTCAGAGTAACGTGAAGGCTAATATGTTTTTCAGTTTGGAAAAAATAACAACAATCTTTTTAGTAGGTTTCTCCACCCAGGTTATCTCTGATTCATTGAAATAGTGGAGCTACTGTTATTAAAACTATTAAACATGCGGGATAAGTTTAATTTGAGCTAAAATTCTTGCTGCTGATGTAGGATTCTGGAGGTGTGCAGCAGCATCTTTAATGGAGTTTTAAACTTGTTAAGACTTTCCTGCCTCACAATAATCAGTGATGCTGAAACAGTTTTACCACTGTCTAGCTGTGAAAATGATCTTATGTTCTCAAATGGGACCTGTCTGACAGCATGAAGTAGGCTAAATGATCTCAAGCAGCTACACATTGTGCACTGATCTGAAAAAATTCAAGAGCAGGTTAGAAGCAAAGTCACTGACATCTATCAGTCTAAAAAGGGTTAGAAAACCATCTATAGGGCTTTGGGACTCCTGAGAACCACAGTCAGAATCATTATCCACACACGGAGAACACATGGAACCTTCCAAAGAGTGGTCTACCTATGACAATTTCTCCAAGAGTTCTTCAACGACTTATTCAGGAGGTCATGGGAGAACCCAGAGGAGCGTTTAAACATCTGCAGAGCCGTGGAGTGCCATGTGGATCTGGCTTTGGGGAAGTGGAGGGTGAGGAGGCACAGCTGTTCAGTGAAGTTGAGCAGAACCAGCTGTAAATAGTTTGACTCACCTCTACATGCAGCATGGGGTGTAGAACCCGACTGATGGAGAGGGGCTGGACTCTCTCCTACTCTGGAGTTTCCCAGGTAGAGAGGCGTTCAGCAGGTGTGGGGATGCTCTCAAGGTCCCGACTGAGTGCCTCCATTTTGGAGTTTTCTCTGGAGAGTGAGAGGGTCGCCTCTTTGTGCCTTCAGGTTGTGAGTAGAAAAGGTTCAGATTACCTGACCTTCAGTGGTGCTCCTGAGGAATTTTCAGTGCCCATGGAAGCAATAACCGTGTTACTGGGAAAGTGTGTGACTCTTGTTGCTGAAAAGCGCTATATAAATAAACTTGACTTGACTTGACTTGACTGGGAAGAAAGGCCTCCCCAATCTGAAGCCATGTTTGAGCATAAGGTTGTTAAAAAACAGACTTGGTACCAGGCCACCTTGGGCCAGAGGTTGATGATTGATTTTGTGATCACATCATCAGACCTTTGGTGTTATGTCTTGGACACTCGGGTGAAGAGAAGGGCAGAGCTGTCAGCTGAAGGACTGTGGGTTCTGTGGTTGTGGGAGCAAAAACTCGGCCATGCGAGAAATGTGGAGAGGCTATGAAGAGAGCCTTTTGATTGGCCTCTGGAAAACCGTTTGGTGACTCAGAAAGGGAAAAAAGGGACCATATAAGCTTTGTATGTGTTGGGGGTGGAGACCATGGACCCGGACTAAAGATATTGTCAGATGGTGGAAGGATCTCCTCAGTCCAGTCACCCAACATCCTACCATTGGGGTGGTAGTCCCATCTTTTTACACTGCTCAAAAACATAAAGGGAACACTCCAATAACACATCCTAGATCTGAATGAATGAAATATTCTCATTGAATACTTTGTTCTGTACAAAGTTGAATGTGCTGACAACAAAATCACACAAAAATCATCAATGGAAATCAAATTTATTAACCGATGGAGGCCTGGATTTGGAGTCACACACAAAATTAAAGTGGAAAAACACACTACAGGCTGATCCAACTTTGATGTAATGTCCTTAAAACAAGTCAAAATGAGGCTCAGTATTGTGTGTGGCCTCCACGTGCCTGTATGACCTCCCTACAACGCCTGGGCATGCTCCTGATGAGACGGTGGATGGTCTCCTGAGGGATCTCCTCCCAGACCTGGACTAAAGCATCAGCCAACTCCTGGACAGTCTGTGGTGCAACGTGACGTTGGTGGATGGAGTGAGACATGATGTCCCAGATGTGCTCAATCGGATTCAGGTCTGGGGAACGGGCGAGCCAGTCCATAGCTTCAATGTCTTCATCTTGCAGGAACTGCTGACACACTCCAGCTACATGAGGTCTAGCATTGTCCTGCATTAGGAGGAACCCAGGGCCAACCGCACCAGGATATGGTCTCACAAGGGGTCTAAGGATCTCATCTTGGTACCCAATGGCAGTCAGGCTACCTCTGGCGAGCACATGGAGAGCCGTTCGGCCCTCCAAAGAAATGCCACCCCACACCATTACTGACCCACTGCCAAACCGGTCATGCTGAAGGATGTTGCAGGCAGCAGATCGCTCTCCACGGTGTCTCCAGACTCTGTCACGTCTGTCACATGTGTTCAGTGTGAACCTGCTTTCATCTGTGAAGAGCACAGGGCGCCAGTGGCGAATTTGCCAATCCTGGTGTTCTCTGGCAAATGCCAAGCGTCCTGCACGGTGTTGGGCTGTGAGCACAACCCCCATTTGTGGACGTCGGGCCCTCATACCATCCTCATGGAGTCGGTTTCTAACCGTTTGTGCAGACACATGCACATTTGTGGCCTGCTGGAGGTCATTTTGCAGGGCTCTGGCAGTGCTCCTCCTGTTCCTCCTTGCACAAAGGTGGAGGTAGAGGTCCTGCTGCTGGGTTGTTGCCCTCCTACGGCCTCCTCCACGTCTCCTGGTGTACTGGCCTGTCTCCTGGTAGCGCCTCCAGGCTCTGGACACTACGCTGACAGACACAGCAAACCTTCTTGCCACAGCTCGCATTGATGTGCCATCCTGGATGAGCTGCACTACCTGAGTCACTTGTGTGGGTTGTAGAGTCCGTCTCATGCTACCACGAGTGTGAAAGCTCCACCAACATTCAAAAGTGACCAAAACATCAGCCAGAAAGCATAGGTACTGAGAAGTGGTCTGTGGTCCCCACCTGCAGAACCACTCCTTTATTGAGTGTGTCTTGCTAGTCGCCAAAGATTTCCCCCTGTTGTCTTTTCCATTTGAGCAACAGCAGGTGAAACTGATTGTCAATCAGTGTTGCTTCCTAAGTGGACAGTTTGATTTCACAGAAGTTTGATTAACTTGGAGTTATATTGTGTTGTTTAAGTGTTGCCTTGATTTTTTGAGCAGTGTAGTAAGGGGACTGGAGATGGTGTTCCAACTATTGAGGGATCACACTTAGCTTACTCTAGAGTGCTAAAGAGGAAGATCTGACTGGCAGTCAAACCTTGGATCCCTGAGGAGCAATATGCTGGTCTGCTGTGGTGAAGAAAGAGCTGAGCCAAAAAGCAAAGTTTTCAATTTACCAGTCTGTTTATGTTCGGACCTTCACTTATGGTCAGAAGATGTGGATCATGACAAAAGAACGAGACCCTGAATACAAAAGGCCAAAATAAACTATCTCCATAGGGTGGCTGGAGATAGGGTAATTACTTCTGTCATCCAGAGGCAATTTGAAGTAGAGTCACTGCTTCTCCACATTGAAAGCGGTCAATAATGGGGGTTTGGGCATCTCATCTGGATGCCTCCGGTTGCGCCTCCCTTTGGAGGTTTCTGAGAGGAGAGCCTGAGGAAGACCCAGAACTCGCTTGAGGTATTATATATTATTATTATTATAAATATATATATATCCCATCTAGGTTCCTGTCTGCCGGACTGGAAACCCAGAGGTTATTTATATATTCTGAACAACCTCTCTTAATGCAAGTCTACAATTATACGTCTAATAAAACTCTGAACTTGATTTTTCTAAACTTTCCCTTTTTGACCATTTTGACCAGCTACTCCATCCACACTATCGCTTTTCTGCCTTGCATCTCAGTGACAGAAGAAGATCTGTGCTTTAAGGAAAGACTCCCACAGAGTCAGACGTGTTTGACTCCATGGACATCCGTGCCTCCATGGAGGTGGACTCAAAGTGGACGTCCGCTGGATACGTCATCACAAAGCTCAATTTAATGACTTCGTACTCGGTGTCACACTCGGGGAAAAGTCGATGTTTGATATGTGACAGTGAAAAGACTTTTCAATTTTAATTTGACAGAAATCTGGAAAAATGCAGTTTTAAACCTAAGCAGCAAAAACAACCAAAGAAAACCCGGTTTTATTTCCCCAATGCCATCCTAAAACTCAACTACAGTTAATACTTGTTTTTCAACCACATTAACGTTCTGTGAATGCTGGCCTGGCTTAGCCAGTGTTCTGACCCGGCTTTCAGAGTTATGTCCTCCACGTGTCCACCTGCCCTGTCAGGTGCAGGAACAGGTCTGAAGACGCATTTATGAAAATATCACTAAGTTTAAAGCTGTTTATGTTCCTGCTGTAAATACCTTTTTTCCATGAAAAGCAAGACTAGATATTTTAAAAACTTTTTTCTCTAAAACAGTAGCAGTTTTTTTTAATGAAAAAAGCTCATTTTATCACTTAAAACACAAGGAAATGTGCAGTTTTAAAAAAAAGCATTTTTACCTTTTTATCAACAAAAACAATCTTTATGTCTCTGTTAAATCATTTAAATTAGAAACTTATTGTTTAGCTTTTAAACAGTCCATCTGGTTTGTGTTAAACTCGCTCTCAAGGTGCATTGTTTGAATCCACCAACACTGAATTTTTCCTTTCATTTTTGTTTTGCTGGTGTTGAAATCCCTTCAAAATTTATTGTTTTATTGCTTTTCACCAGGTGAAGATACATTTTCATGTTGACTTTACACAAAAATAAGATAAATCAACATTGACTGAAATCTGAATCAATGTTGCTGCCACTTTTTGACTCTACTGGAAAAAACACCACATATATAAATCCAATTTGCATTAATGGGAGGAGAAAATGGGACTTTGATCACTAAAACTGGCTTTTTTAAGGGGTTAAAATTTAGAAAATTCATAAACATTTGTAAAGATTTGTAAAGAATTATGTTGATGCATGAAAAAGAACGAAAAAGAGCATGAAGACAGAATGAAAGGACCCTTGATGGTTAAAGAATAGCAATATATTTAAGAATCAGATTCAGACAGCTTGGTTGATAAGCTGACATTTATAAGACTTGAAGAAAAATTCAAATTTACCCCAAAATACACACCAGATGGAGGAGACAGTCAGTTCCTGCCATTTGTATCATTAAAGTCAAAGTAATGCATCTTTCATATTAATATTAATGTATAGATTTAATTTAAAGTATGTCTGATTAGAGGTAGGCGGGTTTTTTGGTGAGGCAGGTTGAAATCAGGTGATGAAAATAAAATCTCCATCTGCAGCAGCAATAAAAACACAGTAAATATTCACCTTTAAATTAGTCAAGCTTCCAGGCACGTACCTGACTTCATGCACACAGAAACACACCGACTGTCACCTGAAGCCCAACTTAGCTGGAGGTGACATGTATTGTCTTTTGGCCTTGAATTAATGTGCCTGTAAATTCGTCTTTTCCCCCCTCGTTCCTATTTGTTAAGTTATTCATAGAACGGCTGATTGCAGGCAGCCGTCAGAGCTAAATGAGGGCCTTTGTTATTGTTGAGTAATTAGGACAGCCATCATGGTGCTCTGAGATGACAGGGTCAGTTAAATAGTTTCTCTCTCAGTAGTCTGGGCTGATTATGGGAGCTCAGGCAGGCCGGGGAGCCGGAGCTGGAGCTGGGGAGGGATGGGGGGGAAGCAGACCTTATCTCAGGCAATTAATCAGAGACACTCATATTGCGGGACAATTATTCAAAGCTCACTCCTGCATAGCTCAGCCCAAGGTTCCAGTGGGTTCGCTGTCTCTCTCCACCCCCGCCCAGTCTCCCTCCTGGACTGGAAGGTCAGGAAAGTGAGAGGAAGGTGGAGCTGAGAGAGAAACAGAGGTTCGTACACATGTGAGGCAAAGCAGGGTCAAAGTCACTGAAAGTTTCGTCTTCTCTGCACCTTTTCTGTTTTGTTTATCGAAGAGTTTCTCCTGCATTATGTTTACACATGTTTTTGCTGCTGGTGGAACAACATGGGCGTCGACTGTTAGCATCTGAGCGTGTGGATGTGCACGTTGGTGCGTGTGTTCATCCAGCAGAGCTCAGGGCCAGCATTAACGGCATTCCTCGGTGGCAGCAGGGTGGCTCGGCTGGCACCAAACAAACAGGAAAAGGAAATAGCTTAACTTCAGCGGAGTTATCTCCCAGAGAGCCACTGTGGTGTGCATGAGCATGTCTGTGAACTGTTAAAACATGGACCCCGGTGGCAGTGATGTGCTGAACAGCAGCAGATCTGTTTGTTAAGAGTGTCTTCTTTAATATTTGGACCTTGCTTGTTTATTTTCCGAATTGCATAATCCCATCATATGAGTCACCAGTGTGCTGTTTGTGGTGCTGTTGGGTGACTTGTTGATGCTACTTTGCTATAAGGTTCCCAGTTTGAAAGGGTTCATACAGAGGCATCTAATCAAAGCATCAATCAAATAAAAAAATCATCAAAAAGTTAATTGATTTAAAACATAAAAAGGGTCAACTTCTTCCTTGTTAAAAGAAGCTTGAACAGTTTCCTGTTCGATTGTTTTTTACTCTGTTGGTTTAAAAAGGTTTTTTTCTCTGTACTTTGCAACAAGAACAACATATGAGTCACTCTGTTATTTGAAAACACTTGCTGTACGTTTCATAAATGATCTTTCTCCAAGGCTGCTTCTGTGTAAAGGTCATTGGATTTTGGAAGGTCCTACTTGTGAAGACATTAAAATCTAAGTAAAAAATGTGGTAAATAAAGACTTCCTGTTACACCAAACGTCATTTGAAGATTGGAATTTGTCAATGAAAATGAAACCCTAAGAGATTTTAAAAGTGTCCACCTGCATCGACTGTCTGTGCTGGTGGGCCAAATTTGCAAGAGTCGGAAAAGGCCCCCGGGCCGCTCTTACGACATTCGTGGCTGGAGGTAATTATGACCTGTCCACTAACTGGTGCCGAATAAAAGTGGCCCAAGAATGGAGCTGTGGGGAACCCCACATGTGATCTTTGTTTGCTCAGATTATAAATAAACTGAATTGAATTAGAACAATATTTGCCAATTGACACAAAGTTGTCCTAGTCTGTGAACTGAGATCAGAACCTGTCTCATTCCAAGATCCAATCAAATGTGGGCAACACTGATTGTTGTTAAAGTCTTATGATCCTAAAGATAGGAACTCGGCTATGATTTGATGTGATGTTGTAAGAAGATCTGAGTTAAGTCTGCTGACGTAAATGAAACATAAGAGTTCTGAAATGACCCGTGTCACAATTGGGTCACACTTTCCCTCCAGAATCCTGGTTTCATTACCTTCGGCTGTCTTATCCTGAGGTACTGTATGTACATTCTCTATGAAGGCACAAAAAATAAAAAGATGCAAAAGGTTTGAGTCACACAGATGATTAGTTTTTCCGCGTCTAAGAGGCAGAACAAAGACTGTTTCCTTATTTGTAAAATTAGTTTCAAAGTAAAGCAAAAGAACATGGATATTTGTAGCTCGGTGACGGATTTTATGGCAAACAAATATACAATAAGTTGATAAAAATCCATGTTTTCAAATACTTATTTCTGGTATTGTTTGGTGTATTTTAGTTTTACCTCTAAACAGTTGGTTTAAATCTAGCATGATAATGTAGTTTGGTGGTTTTCTAACCACTAAAGATATAAATTTTTATCTTTATCTGAAGTATCAATTTAATGATAGACAGCACGTTTAAAACAGAAGCTTTCTGATGATTAATGCTTACATGGCCACAGTTATTTTCTCAGACATGATTCTATTTTTAAATGTCCAAATCCTCTGCTTGATTCTTCAAGTCGGGGCCAGTTTGTCGTTTTTCATGCTAATTAAAGTGAAAAGCAGGACTGAAAGTGGATTTATGGCAGGTGGGAGGAAGCTTAAGATCCAGTATAGCAGCACAGTGAGCAGGAATGACTCACCTCAACATGTTCTCCATCAGCTTTTTTTACCATCATCTCGATGGCCTTGTTTTTAACGTGGACATGTTTGGAACCAGCTAAACCGAGGTTCTGCTTGGGGTTCTCTTCATATGATAATCTGTAAAAAGTTGAAACATTTTCTCTTGTTTCACTCGCAGCCTTTAATGTATTTTATTGGGATTTTATGTGACAGACCAACACAGAGTAGTGCATCCAGTAATGCAGAAGTGAAATTAAAGTGATGTATGTTTAATTCAAAATAAAAAAGTGTGCTTTGCATCTTTATTTAGCCCTCATATCTCATATCTCGCTTTGAACATCTAGACTGAAAGTTCTGCACATTCTTCTTTATAAAACAGCTCAAGCTCAATCAGATTGGATGGAGATTGTCTGTAAACACCAGTTTTCAAGTTTTCCCGTTGAACCTCAGTTGGATTTATGTCTGGACTTTGACTAGGCCAATCCAACACATGAATATGCTTTAATCTAAACCAGGGGACAGCCACCTATCCTGTCCAAAGAGCCTTTTAGCCTGGGCTCCAATAAATGAAGTTCATCTAGAGCCACAAAACCTCCTGGATCCTTAGTAAAGACTCATCAAATGTCATAACTCTGTGGCACTGTAACATTTTGTTGTAGTTATACTGTGACCGTAAGGAGCTACAGGTGCATTTACAAGACAGATGGCCTGTTAAAAATAGAGCTCATAATTTGAGAGTAATAAAATAAAATGTCTAAAGTAGAAAAAATATCCCTTGCACCATTAGATGAAATTATTACAGAATTTCAATGTCGATACCCTGATCATCCATCGTTTCTCTCGGTAAATGTTCAGGGTGGTTGTCCTGCTGGAAGGAAAACCTCCACCCCAGTCTCAGGTCTTCTGCAGCTTCTAACAGGTTTTCTTGCAGCACTGACCAAACGGTAGGCCACAAAAAGGCAATCTACAAACATACTTCTCATGGCTTTCTTTCAGCAATGGTTTTCTTCTTGCCACTCTTCCATAAAGATCAGACTTGTGGAGTGTTTGACGCCAAACTCTGACCCTACCATCTGAATGTCGCAGTAGAAATCGAGACTCATCAGACCAGGCAACAGTTTTCCAATCTTCTATTGTCCAATTTTGGTGAGCCTGTGTGAATTGTAGCCTCAGTTTCCTGTTCTTAGCTGACAGGAGTGGCACCTGGTGTGGTCTTCTGCTGCTGTAGCCCATCTGCCTCAAGGTTCGATGTTTTGTGCATTCAGAGATGCTCTTCTGCATGCCTTGGTTGTAACGAGTGGTTATTTGAGTTACTGTTGTCTTTCTATCAGCTGGAATCAGTCTGGCCATTCTCCTCTGACGTCAGGCATCAACAAGGCATTTGTGCCCACAGAACTGCAGCTCACTGGATATTTTCTCTTTTTCTGACCATTCTCTGTAAACCCTAAATGCGTAAATGCAATGAGTTGCTGCCATGTGATTGGCTGGTTAGAAATTTGCGTTAACTAGCAGTTGGACAGGTGTACCTAATAAAGTGGCTGGTGAGTGTAAATCCTGCTCTTGGTTTGGAGAATAGAGTTAAATGTTTTTCTAGACCAAATAAATCGACACAAAAAATATGGAAATTGCATCTATTTATTTTAATAAAGCAACCCAGCGACAGCTAATTATTGTTTTTGTGAATTTACCAAAAAATCTGCCAATTTTGTTCATTTTATTAAAATATTGCATGTTTATTTAAATGTTGGACAATAAAGTTATTTTTGCAATTTTAATTAGAAAGAAAAAAAAATCAGGATCCAGGATTGCTGTCAGCTTGTTGATTTTGGCTCTGGCAAAAAGTTTGTACACCGCAATTGTAACATGACAGCATTTGAAAAAGTTTGCTGGGGTGTAAATACTTTTGCAGGTCAATGGACCAGTCACAGTTATTGCCTGTGACCTGGAGCTATATTGAGGCTATGTGTAGATGATCAAAATCACCTTCAAACCATCCGCAGAAGCTCACAGAAGCACCTTCAATGTGAAGTCATGTTAATTGATCTTATTTAAATATTAATTAATATGTGATCATCCTGAGAATGATTTGCTATGAGTGGAATAAGAAATGCTACAAATAAAACGGGTCAACCAAAGCTTTCATCTCGTGGTTCCAGCTCCAACCTGATCCACAAATGTCACCTCCACTCCAGGTACAACAGGAGGAGGAGGAGGAGGCGGGAGGAAGACGGAAGAGAGTGTCGTAAAATGCAAATGCAGCCCGCGTCAGTTTTTTACGAATTAAATGTCAAGACATAAAAAATTGTCAGTTTCATTTGGCCGCCAGAAGGATGACAAATCCATATTCTCCTTTAAATAAAACTCTTATTGCAGCAGAGGGGTAATCATGGCAGAACAAAGCGCCGTGATTAACGATAGCAATTTATTGTATCTGGCGGCCGGGAGGCCCTGGCTACAGAGAGGAACACAGAGACATCACGGTTATCATAATTCATATCGTAAATAACAGGTTCCAGCCAATCACAAGGAGCCGCCGATGTCATCCCAAATAACCTTTGATAATAATTACCATAGAAGGCAGTACAAACCCTGAAGTCACAATGTTATCTTATCCCCATTCTCTGCTTGTAGAATACAACGCTATTACCATATAGATTAGACTATTTATAATAGTGCGTGTCACGGTGGTGCAGCTTTAAGTCGTCGGCGTGCCTGTGTGTAGGTGGACTGCTGGAC
Source organism: Crenichthys baileyi (assembly GCA_036173005.1). Lineage (NCBI taxonomy): Eukaryota > Metazoa > Chordata > Actinopteri > Cyprinodontiformes > Goodeidae > Crenichthys > Crenichthys baileyi. The sequence goes on from JAHHUM010002904.1 coordinate 99,862, forward strand.
CTGTCTTTGGGAGGAGATTATAGCCCGCTCTTCATGAGCAGCTGAATTGCCCTCTCTCAGTATCACAAGGCTGCACGTTTCCTGCGCTCACAATGGTGGGAGAGGGCGACACATGCATATGTTGGGCTGGGAACACTGGGAGAACTAGAGGGGGAAGATATTAGTAGGGAAATGTTGATAAGTGCTGGAGATTAGAGTGGGTGGATCTTGTCTGAGGTGTTGTTCCTCCACGTTTTATCTGCTGATAGAAATTTTCTGATGAAGAGCGGAGATAAGTGGATGCGTCTTCGCACCCCACACACATGTTCGCCACCCACCTGCCATCGATGCCTCCCACCCACGATGTGCACGGTTCCTTTAACAGAACATCTCCCCAGCATCCCATCTCTCAGAGGAACTGACATGAGATGTTTACATGAATGAGGACATCTCCAACCACTTCACACCATTTTCACACCGCTGGATGTTTTCTCTCAAACCGGAAAACAACCTAAACTGACATTATCCAAACCCTCAGCTGTTTGCAGCAAGCCCATCAAACAGAACGATTTAAACATCTCAGCAACTAATATAACAGCTGGTTCCTCCAGGTCCAAAACCAAATGTCACTTTAATGACTGCTGCAGAATAATTCAACCCCTTCATGACGAGCATCTTCAATCCCTAGAACACCTCTAGATGTTATGACCTGCTGCAGGATTCATATCCAGGCAGCAGCTCCTGGCAGCGTTCCTGAGGAATCTCAGCCCAGTCCTCATGGACAAAGGTCGCTGGCTGATTAATGTTCTGGGTTTGTTTGCTGCAGCCTCGTTTTTCTAATCCCACCAGAGATTTTCAACAGTCAAGTGACTGATGGTCACTCTCGTATCTTCTAGGACTTCTTCTGAAACCAAGTCTTGGAGGACTTTGTGGTATGCTTGGGATCGTTGTCCTGTTTGAAGGTCCAGAGAGCATCTTTTCCTCCACATGCTGCAGGTTTCCGGCACCAGAGTAAGCAAAGCAGTCCCAGAGTATCACTGAGCCACCACCATACTTCACTATAGACATGGTGTTCTTCTCAGCAGTATTCGTCCTACAGACACAATGTTGATCCATCGATCCAAAAGGTTCCAGTTCTGATTCTTGGTTCCACAGAAAAGACTCCCAGAACCTCTTTGGCTTCTTTATAAAGCTGTGAGCAGATTGGAACCGACTGTTCTTGTACGTATGGGTCAGTAGTGATGAACATGGAGAACATGGAGCTCTTCAGGGTTCAGTATGAGCTTTACTGTGGAAACTGGAAGCTCAGGACCTTCTGCAAACCGTAGAGAGTTTCTGACCTCTTGTCTCCTCAGGAATCTGAAATGAGAGGCTGGACCGGTGTTTTCTCAGGGTGTATGGGGTACAACACTGTCCTTGCCACACATGTTTCTGCACACTTCCTCTCAGCTGTCTGAAAGTTTATCTTTCGTTTCCCTTTATTACAAGAGGGACTACTTGAGATGTTTGGGACTGTTTCTGGTTGCACAGGAGATAAAGATAAAATACTGTTAAAAATCCTGTTTTATGTTTTCTGCTGTTTCTTTTTGTGATGATCTTATGGTTGTGATTTTTGACATTTGATATAACCAGGCTTTGGACTGATGCAGTTGTGTGCAATCATGTCTGAATTTGGAACTAAAGATAACTTGGAAATAAGCTCCTCATTTTCCAAAAGCTTTGAAGGAAAATAATGCTCATGAATGCTTTCTGGTGTATAATTTATACCAGGATTTTATTAAATTAACCTCCAGTTTCCAATAAATATGAAGGCTGAAGCTTCATTAATATGAACTGCAGAAAACTTGCTTATTTTGGTGAAAACCTTCTCACAGGAACTTGCAAGGTGACCCTTAGCTTGACAGAGGGTCAGACCTCCTTTTGTCTTCTCAAAAGGACATTTCTGTGTTTATGAAGAACATGACCTGAACATTCATTTGGGCTCTGACTAAAAAGAGGAGGATAAGGAGGAGAAACGAGTGTAAAGTGGAGGAAGGACGTGATGAAGGACAAAAGATTGAGCAGTTTTACTTCAGAGAGGAGAGATTTAGTCAAGTGTCCTTTTCCTCCTTCAGATAAACATTTCAAGTTCAAGAAGCATCCACTGAGTTGCCCTGAGGTAGATTAGATGGTGGAAAGGAGTGTGAGTTTTAAGTCATACAGGAAAACGTGGAAGACCTTTAAGGATGTAAAAGACACTAAAGCAGTAGTCAGGGGCGGATCAGTGCTTTCTGACATGGATGTCCCTGTGTGGGTTCACAACAGTTAATCGCTCTTGACAGGATCTTTAGTGAAAAAAATATTCTGTCAGTGCTGCGTGCTTTTGGTTGCTCAAGCGTAAAACCTGCAGTCGCGTCTGCACGAATCCAAATCGCTCTGACAAATCATGGCGGCGGAGAAAAAAGCAGGCTTCCTACCTGTGCTGAGGTACACATGCCTTAAGGAAACATCTCAGCTTACGTCTAAAATCAGGAGGCATCTCACCAACAGATGACTACCTACCAGCAGATATTTAAGCAGCTTAAATGCATCAAATGTGCGTTTAGAAGTTTGAATCCAAACTGGCAGCATGTTGATAAAAACACAGATAATGTTACTAGTTCTGTTAGCATTATGTAACGCAGGGCGTTCTTTACCAGAACTTAGAGGTAACCTTCATGGAGTTTACAGGTTGCTTTTACAGAGTTTAGCGGTTATTTTCTGGCAGTGTACACAATAAATCTGGAATTTACAGTTTACTTTCCAAACCTAACAGGTGATTCTCTGTCCGTCTGGACCCTATAACCTGCTTTTTGGTACCTTCAGAAACTTGCATGTTACATTCCAGAACCTACAGGTTACTTTCCTAGGATTTACAGTTTGCTTTCTGGCAGTAAACACAGCATTTCTAGAAGCTGGACTTTTAAAAATGTATCAGTTGTTTATATGGAACTTACAGGTTACCTTCACAGAATATACAAATGACTTTCTGAGAATTACCAGAGTGTAAGTTGCAGAAAAAACAGGGTTAACAGGGTGTATCTGGGACTTACAGGTTACTTTCCAGTACTCTCCAGAACTACAGAACAGGTAATTTCATAACCTTCTGGAATTTATTTGAACTGTCCAGAACTTACAGATTATGTTCTAGATATTGCAGATAATATCTGGAAATTGCAGGTTACCTTTCAGCACCTTTGGGATCTTATGGAATATTATCCAGATTTTTTGGGCGACTTCAAGGATTTACGGGTTGCTTTTCATTAACCTAAATGGTTCTTTCAAGGATTTGCAAGGTTTCTGTTCAGTACTTTTTTTCAGAATTTCAAAGGTTTATTTTTGACACTTTTGGGAATTATAGGTTAGTTGTCTTGGGATTTAGAGGTAACTAATTGGGAATTTCCTCTTTATTTCAGGAGCTTTCATGCATTTTGTCCCCCATTAATTTCAAGAACTTACAGGGGAGGTACTCACAATATACAGGTTACGTTTTGAAACTGAAAGGTTGCTTTCCAAAAATGTACTGCTTACTTTCCCAGAACTGACAGGATACCTTTGGGACATCCTTTCAAATTAAGTTGTGGGTAGAAAACCTTTGCAAAGGGCTGAGCAAGAGGAAGAGGTTTTTGTCTTTTCATTGTTTTCTCTCAGCCTGAGCAAATTATTTAAAATGAAGAGACATGCAACATTCATTATAAAACTCCAGAAACAGCTCCACCTAAACAGCAAATTGCTTAACTTTGTTGTTGGATAATTCAAAAATGATAATATTTAGGGTTGGAAAAACCATCTAGGTCATTGGATGATTGTGTCATTTATAGTTCTGGTTTAGGTTCACTTAGGGATTAAATGAGCTTCTAGATTGTTTTTTTTATGGATATTTATGCATTTGTAGATCTGCTTTCAGATAGTTTTGCTTTCTGCAATTTCCTCCACACCAGGTTCTCGTTGCCTAATCACCCCACCTGCTCTTAGCTAGTCGTTAGCTCCTCAGTTTAGAAATAGGACTGCTTCTTTCTGTGGTGCTGGGTCATTTTCTGTCTTTGTAGTTTTCAGTGCGCCCCCATTGGTGCCTCAGGCTTTTCTGAGGTACATCCCTGTCACCCAGCATCATCAGTGTTTGCTGTGTGTAAATTTAAGAGCAAAATGCTGACATATTTCAGTCAGATGATGCCAAAACACCATTAACTTAGACCCAGACTACTAAACAGAACCAGGGGTTGTAACAGATCAAGTTTTATAAGTGAAGTATTATAAGCAAATACAGGAAAACATGAGTTGGTTCACAACAGATTAACTGATGGGATTCAGTAAAAACATTTTGGTGTTTGATTTTCTTCCCTGAAAAAATATCTTTTAGAAATGTCTGTTTTTCTAGCATTAATGGACGAATAAGACCAAAACAATCTCTATCTATTGTTTACAGTCTCTGTTTTTCTTTAAAAATAAAAGTCTTAAAATGTTTTCTATCGGCCGAAGATGATGGTAACAAATTTTTCCTGTAAAATCAATCAGTTGCTCCGAAGATACAGAAGTTGATTCACCTCGGTTCAGAAATCCTGCTGTCTCTCCTCCCTCAGCCGCTTTCTCTCAGCATTTCATCTCCTCTCTTAGATGGAAGCGTTTCTTCTCCCTGTTCCTCTAAATCTCTTGATCACTTTAATTTTTTGCTACGCTGCTTCATCGGTGTCCTGGGAAAGAGAAAAGAGGAGGATGAAGAAAAGCCAAAGGGTGAGAGACGCCAAACGAGGCTGGGTTAGAAGTGAGAAGAAGCTGGAGGAGGGAAAAAAGGAGAGCGGTATAGAGTTAAAGCTTTATCAGTGAGTGCCCTAAGGTATGTGGGGACGCTGCTGAATCCAGAGAGATTAGGGGAAAAATGCAGCACATGGCAGTAAGGGGCTTACGCCACAGCTTGTATTAGTTCAGGTGAAAAGAGTATTGCTTTTACATAAAACTGGACAAATCCAGCCACAATGCATTTCCCGTTGGACCACAATAGGGTCCTCTATCTGCGGACCTCACCTCCTGTCCCCCGGGTTCCCCAAAGCTCCTCTATCTAAACAGGTGTAGAGATTGAGGAGAGGAGGAGAAACACAGAGGAACGTGGGGGGGGAGGAGGAGATACGGCACCACACCAGACTTCATTTCTGAGTTTACAGGGAGCCTGGTGATCAGAAGATGGCACTGATTTCCACAGGGGTTAGAGTCCACTGTGTCCGTTTGACATTTCCTACATAAGCAAACACTCCTCACAGAGTTGTGGCAATATTCTCACAAGCATGCATCCATGTGAACTTCCCTGAAATATTAATGAGATAATATTCATATATCAGTGTCTCTTTTCTATTTAGTACTGGAAAAGAACAGGCTTTCATTACAGCTAGCTCCCAGAATTACATTTGTTTTACTCACAAAACTGAGATAGGACACCCTGCACACTAACAGCTCCTGCTGTCCCTGTAATTACTTCATTGAGGTTCTTCTTGTCTCCATCTACAACCTCTGATATCAGTCTGAGGAACCTTTGTTACACTCCTCACCTTCAGCTGTGAGATGTTTCAGAGCTTTCCTGCATGTTCGGCCCACAGCATCTCAAAGAGATCAAGATCTGGGCTTTGACTAGACCCAGGACTTCACACTTCTTAACCCTTATACAGTCCTTGGTGGATTTCTTGGTATGTTCTGGGTCATTGTCATGTTTCAGGCTCCAGTTCAGCTTTAATTTTACAGATGGTCCAGCACCCTCTGATACACGGTAGATTTGGATTCCTTGACATGTTGGATTCCTTGATGGTGAGCAAACTTCAGTCTGACCTTCATGTTTTTCTTAGAGACCAAAGGTCTCCTCCTTGCTCACCTCCTGTGGAAGTTAAACTTATGCAGTCTCTTTCTGATTGGATAGACATGAACATTTATACCAACAGTACCAAGAGCCTGCTGTGGGTTCCATGATTACATTTTAGGATCTTTTAGCATGTTGCGGTCTGCTTTCAGGGTGAACTCGCTTTGACGATCAGACCTGGGCGTGTTGGCAGATGTTTTTAGTGTATTACTCTTGTAGATTATTGTCCAGTCATTCAAATGGTTGATTTCAACCATGATTTCTTTAAATCTTTTTCCAAACTCAGAAACTGCTACTTTCTTCTTTCTGAAGGCCTTAGACATCTCCAAGCCATTTATAAGGTGACTCCAGGGGGCCACATTGAGAGCCATTTTTCATAAATAGAGAAAAACAACAGTGGTGAACTTTCTCAGAAGAAGCCGTCTTACCAAAATCACTTCAAGAGCTTGGCAATTTGTTCAGGTCACCGAAGAACCCAGAACAATATCCACAGCTCTGCAGGCCCCACTGTCTCAGATAAGGTCAGAGGTCACAATAAGAAAGGGATAGGTTGGGATAATTTGCTCCCTTAACAAGTGAAACAGTCATTTAAAAATGGCTTTTCATGTTTGCTCAGGTTATCTTTGTCTGATATAAAAATAGGTTTGATGATCTAAAATATTAAAGTTGGATAAAAAAGAGGAAAAGTAGAAGAAATCTGTGCAGGAGTCAATACTTTTTCACAGTTCCGCATGTAAACCTAAACCTGTGGAGAGACCGTTTGATGAACAGTTAAAGCAGGTAAATGCTTCTTTTTGTTGGAGTTACCCATTACTTTAATTAGGACCTTTAAACCCCATTCTGTTTTTTATCATGAAATCAAGGTTTGGGTGAGCTTGGTCTGCACACTTCTTAATCCTTTATGTCATGTACAGTAAGCCCATGTAACAATGGAGCATTACATTGTTCGGTATTCACACCATCAAGTGAAACATCCACAGCAGCTCCAGCACCTCTTGTGTCCTTTTCTATTGTTGGCAGAACAATGGCCTCAAAAAGCCAACTTGGTCCAAAAAAAGGAGAGGTCCCGTATCTTCAGCGGTGCTTAACATCAATTTGCGACACGATTAATCAATTTGGAGACGCTTCCTCTCTTTCCTGGTGTCTTGTCATTGTTGCCGCTCATTAAACGAAGGGCGGTGGCTGCTTGAATGAGCCAGGCTCATCACGATATGGCGCAGGTTAAGTAGGAGGAGCATGTTTTAGGATAGTGCCCCCACCACTCCCTCTCATCCTGATACACTTAGCTGCTGATTAGCATAAGCTGATAGCGCTATCAGGAGCGTGCCATTGTGGTGACCCTGAAGCTGCCTCCCCCATGCTTATTCTGCACCACCAGCACCCATCTTACCCTCCTCACTTCACCACCTCCTCCCTTACTTCCTCTGAGAAGTCTTATCTGGGATGTACAGGGCCTCTGTAGCCTCCTGGGGAGATGATGGAGGGAGGGGGCAGAGGTGCGTACTGTACCAGAGGAGGATGGGGCAATTGGATGGGAATAGGAGGAGGTGAGTGTGTGTGTGTGTGTGTGTGTGGGGGGGGGGTGATCCCATTGTTGAACATTGTGTCTTTGAGTGTGTCCTCTAATGTCCCCATGCCTTTTGAATGATAATGTTAGATCCTAAACTTCAGGAATACTTTTTAAAGTGATGCTAAACATGGTTTTTATTGCAAATAATCTGCTAAATTTGGGATAAAATTTGGGTAGAATATTTTAAGGATTTCCAATAATGGAGATTAAAACTTTAACATGAAAATGAACTCATCCATTGACCAAAACCACTTTGCAGACTCACACCAAGGGCCTACGTGTCCCAGATCTTTTTTGGGCTGTAGGTCAAAGGTTGTGTATTGGACCTTTTTTGTCTTTAAAGATGCTTTAGCTCTGCAATGTCTGCTGGCGGATGGATAAATACATGTTACCTGGGTCTGAATGTAAGGTGCAGTTTGTGGAACATCAAACCCTCTCACATCTTTGAAGAATGTGTGTTGCTTTGATGTACCTCTGTTCTGAATAGTGCATGTATACTAACATCAGTGGCGTGGAGTGTGGAGCGGGTTCGTTACGTTTTCCTTCTTTCATCTCCGGAACATTGCCAAAATTAGAAATATCCTGTCCAGGATTGATGCTGAAAAACTAGTCCATGCATTTGTTACTTCAAGGCTGGACTATTGTAATTCCTTACTATCAGGATGTCCACAAAATGCAGTTAAAAGCCTTCAGCTGATTCAAAATGCTGCAGCAAGAGTTCTGATGAAAATTAAAAAGAGAGATCATATTTCCCCTACTTTAGCTTCCCTTCATTGGCTCCCTGTTAAATCCAGAATAGAATTTAAAATTCTCCTCCTCACATATAAAGCCCTTAATGATTTAGCTCCATCATACATCAGAGAGCTGATTGTTCCATATGTTCCTAACAGACCACTTCGTTCTCAGACTGCAGGTTTACTGGTGGTTCCTAAAGTCTCTAGAAGTAGAATGGGAGGCAGATCCTTTAGTTATCAGGCTCCTCTCCTGTGGAACCAGCTCCCAGTTTTAATCCGTGAGGCGGACACCCTGTCTACTTTTAAGGCTAGGCTTAAAACTTTCCTTTTTGATAAAGCTTATAGTTAGAGTGGCTTAGGTTATCCTGAGCTATCTCTGTAGTTATGCTGCTATAGGCTTAGGCTGCTGGAGGACATAATGACCACTTTCACCCTCTTCGCTACTTTCTCACACTACTCTTCAATTTTGTATTATTTGCTGTTATTTCAGCTTTTAACTTTGTTCTCTCTCTTCTCTCTTCCTAGAAGCTACACTTGGCCTGACTCTGTGTCTACCTGTGACAACTGTCTGGAGAGGGGCATCGTCCGAGCTTCTGCTGGCAACAACTTGGTGCTCACCCTCTACCGATGATCCACATGGCCCTGTCTTTCAGTGTTTAACCCTTTCTCTCTCCTAGACATAGCTACTGACGGAGCTTTTACTGTAACTAACTATGTGCTCTCTTTCAGACTCTAACCTTGAAAACTGGCTCAGAGTTTATCTGTTCTTTCTTTCTAGGTGAAACGACTAAAGGAGCTACATCCATTAACATTTAACTTTTCCTTCCCATAGAAAGGACTCCTGGATCAGTGCTTCTTTGTTTTCTTTGTGTCTCTGCTCTGTTCTCTCTAACCCCCAGTCGGTCGTGGCAGATGGCCGCTCACACTGAGCCTGGTTCTGCTAGAGGTTTCTTCCTGTTAAAAGGGAGTTTTTCCTCTCCACTGTCGCTACATGCATGCTCAGTATGAGGGATTGCTGCAAAGTCAACGCCAGTGACTGTCCACTGTCTCTACATGCTCATCCAGGAGGAGTGAATGCTGCAAGTCACTGACTGGATGCAATCTGCTGGGTTTCCTTAGATAGAAAAACTTTTTATCCAATTTGAATAAATAACAGAATCTGACTGCACTGTTCAATGATTTGGATTAATTGTAATGCATGTACCTGACTTTTGTGAAGTGCCTTGAGACAACATGTGTTGTGAATTGGCGCTATATAAATAAACTGAATTGAAATTGAATTGAATTGAATCACAGTTTTGTTGAATATTTTCCCCATACTAAAGGATGCACTGACCATCCGGGAATATTACTTCAATATACTGAGTGTAATCAAATAGTGAGATAGTAATTAACTAAATTAATCAGATCTCTCAGGTGAAGCTACTGCAAGAATCCACCATGCCCATGTGAGTGAAGTATCTCCATGGTGTTACATCAGATTAATGGTAATGGTTTTATTGGGGCGTAGCTGTGTAATTTGAGTCATGGGTGTGTCTGATGCAGTGATGTAGATGTGCGGGGGTGACCAGATCCATTGAAATGAAATGTGAAATAAAAAGCAATATTTACATGTGACACATTAAAATGCTGTAGTAGGTGGTTTATTAAAGCAAAGTAAATGTTGATCAAACTGTCCAGAAACTGATGAACCAGCTTTAAGTGAAGATTATCCTTGCTTACTAGTCATACTGTGGGACAGCTGAAACACCAACATAGTTTAACATCATATTTAAAGTGAAGTCTGATGAGCCTGGAATAAATAGATTGTCATATTTAACTATCTAATCTAAGAACCTTCCTGCAGGTCTATCAGCCGTACCGGCGCTGAGGCCTTCTCCACTCACTGTAGTTCCTCTCTTCAACAGTAGATGCCAATTCTTTTAATAGTAATACTACTACTAATACTACTACTACCTCTAATAATAAAAATGTCTTCAAAACAATCCTTACGGAAGAGACATTCCAACAACATCAACAACAACGTGGAGCAAGTAGTCATTAAAATATTTAGATTTATCTACTGATGTTTCATATTTTTAGTTTTCTTCAATGTCTTTAAAGGTACTATATGAATAAAGTTTTACTTACTTAGTTTTCTAGATTAATTAATACTTAGTTGTACCAACTGTCAGACATGGTAGTGGCAGCATTATACTGTGGGGCTTTTTGAACGCTAGTAGAGTTGATGCATTGCACAGATTGGATGGAAAAAACAAAGGGAGGACTACCTTCAAAGTGTTTAACCTCAACTCAGATCAACAGCCAGACTGTTGAAACTTGGACATGAAACCCAGAATCAAATAAGCTGCTATAGAAAAGAAAGTTTCTTTAAATGCAATGAAGGTTTGTGTCTATTATTTAACAAACTGAGTAAAAATTCAAATTATATTTGGTAAAATCTAAAAACGTTCTAAAACGTCATGTCAAGAGGTGGTAAAGTTTTGACTCAATATCCCCCTGAAAGTCGAAGGTTGAAATTTGGGAGAACCCTGAACTCTGAGTTAAGTTCTCTGGATTTATGGTCAGACTGAAACTCAGCAAACCCAAACTTAAAATCGTATTCACCCAAATTTCAGGTCTTTTATGCATATTTCAGCAGACTGCTCTGTCTTTGCTAGCTGTATCTTTATCACTCCTACGTTACCTCACTGTGACCCATTGGTGTTGGGAAGAAAAGTATGATGAAACCACGAAATGGCATGTAAACGAGTCCATTTCATGAAGGTAAGCAATTTCCATGGACGTTAAGAGCTTAGCATCGACAGAGCACTATTCATATCAGTTTACCATTATGATGCAAATGATAACAGCGGTGTCTGGCTCCCTTCTCTCCCTGTTCCTTATTCACTTCCACTCTGAACAACATGGCACATCACAGTGCAGCTGCACACCTACATTACAGCGCACACATGATAAAATTTACCCAGCTCTATTGCTGATCCCCTTTGTTTGAGCTGATTGGATCTGTGGTGATCACATGTTTACCCAGAGCACTATCTCTTTGAGAAACCTTCGTCATGGGTAGTGGAGAGTAACGTTTGCCTCTTTGTGATTTTCTTTTATTCTGCAGACGGGCATGCTCTTTATGTATATATGGTAATAGGCTGGCTAACACGGTTTCACACTGTTTGTTTCTGAAAATGATGCAACTTGCCAGACATCCATTTTTGTTTTTTTGCTGATGTTCACATTTTCGTTTTTTTCCCCCTCTCCTCCCCTTTCCAGGGCGGGCATTTTGGAAAGAACAAATAAGAGCGCAAATGGAAGGAAAAGGGGTAACGGGCGGGGAGGAGAGAGGGCGGCGTGTGTTCAAAAATCCACAAAGGTTTTGTAATAAATGCACAGACAACAACAAAAACAAAAACATTAAAGGGAGAAAAGACGTGTTTCTGTGTTAAACAATTAGTGCTGCAGCATTAGAGCTGATCAGGAGGAGACAAAAGCTGGCAGCAGCAGGGGTTTACCCCAGACACAAAGACACAAAGACTGCTGCTCAGCAGCTCAGCCAGGCTCCGGTACCACACCAGCTTCCAATGGAGATGTATAGAGACATGTTTAAATCCAGGTGTTCAGATGTCCACACTGTTAAATGGAGAACTGAAATTAGAAGACTTTCATCTCCATTCATATCCGCTCATCCAGGCTGCCAGCTAGCATGCATTGTTTACATCTAGAAGTTTATTTTTATAGTGCCAATTAACTCAAAATCTAAATTATCTATAAAAAATATCTAATCAAATTAATTGTCATGTAAACAGACTTCAGTTTACTTGTAGTCATAATAAAGAGACGTTAATATCAGTTTTATTTTGCAGGTTTGTAAAAAGTTTTTTACTTTCAGAACTCGGCCAACTGGATCAAGTCGTAACTTTGCAGAAATTCCTCTTCCTGAGCATGCATGTGGTGACAGAACCTGGCTCCAGCAGAACTGGGCTCAAAGTGAGCGGCCATCTGCTGCCAATGACTGTGGGTTCGAGAAGCAGGAGCAGACACACAAAAAACAGCTCTAGGGGTACTTTCTATGTTAAAGAAAAAATATTCATTAATGGCAGGAGTAGCTCCTTTGGTGGAGAGAAACGCAGCTAAAATCTAAGGGCTGAAAAGCTGAGAACATAATGTTAGTGGTAGCAGTAGGATACACAGGGTTAAATACAGAAAGCCAGGGTCACATGTTACTTCTATGAAGAGGGAAAAAACTAATGTCCTCCAGCAGCCTAAACCTAAGGCAGCATAACTACAAAAAATAGCTCAGATAGCCACTCTAACTTTCAGCTTTATCATTTCATAATTCAATTATAATTGGATAGAACAGATTTGGTTCTTCCAGGTTCTAAAACTATTTGATTCTAACCTCAAGAGTACAAAATTATTGATGCAGCCATGATGCCAAAGCTTTCTGTCTGCCCATCTTCCCATTTACTCTGACCAGCTTAGCTGTCCCTGCGGAAGATGCTGCCACCACCGTGTTTCACAGTACTGTAATTATGGTGATGGGCAGTGTTAATTTTCCTCCACATCCTGTTTAGCATGTAGGCCAGTTTTGATGCCATCTAAGCAGAGCATCTTCTTCCACAGTTTGTTGTGTTTGCTTATGTTGTTGCTGAGATTTGTAGGTTTTTTGGCACCGAAAATGTTGAAACATGGATTTCAAAGCCTAAAAAACATTTTTGGCTTCAGTTGTTTTTAGGGTCTTCCTCCTACATCAGTAAGGCCAGGTGGGTAAACCCATAACTGCAGGGAAACATGCTAAACTGGGGGAACTGGTGCTGAACATCACTGGGCTAAAATTACCTGTTTTAATATTGGCTTTTACCTGGAAACATGCTTTTAAAAATTTTAATCCTACGCATTTTCCTACATTCCCGAATGGATGGAGTTAAGTAGAGGTTGTCGATTGTTTGGGCTCCTGTTTCTCAGCGAAGATCTACTCATTCAACAATGGCTCAGAATTACAGCAAAATTAAAGGATGTTTGTCCTAAATCTCCTGCAGCCTGTGTGGTCACTCTCTCATTTCAGCTCCCATTTACCATGAATGTGTCTGAGACTGTGTGGGTGTGTGTGAGGAACCCCCTCCAGTGGCGTCTACTCTGTACGTCCGACTCAATGGCTCCAGTGTGTGTGTGTGTATGACTATGGCACTTAACCCTGTGACCGGTGGTGGAATGAGCTCCACAGAAATCGCTGCTGAGCCAGTCACCTCCTCCCACCCTGCGCTGCACCTCCTCGGTGTGTGTTACCACCCCAGGAGAGGCCAACAAGCTCTCACACACACACACATTACAGACACACAAGCCGTCTCCATGTCGTCCAAGGCTGAGGTGGTGATGGCGTAGAGCCTCATGTTTAGACTCTGCGTCTTTGTTCCTCTCTGATGGGTGCCTCCTCTACCTGCATATGAGGGAGGAAGTCTCTGCTGTTTCTACTTTAAAGTCAGGAAGTGTTTGATTCCCTCAGTTTCCTCGGCCACTAAAAGCCCATTTCATCTTTTCCCCGCAAACCACCGATTAACAAAACACCATTATTCCCACAGCTTACACCCTCGTCCTGATGCCTGTTTGGTTCACTGTGCTGCAGGTTCTGTTATTGTCCCAACCGGGCCGCACCTAACAGAAACACCTGCTGAAGCATTCAGTTTGTGGGGAGCTGGGTAAAACATAGGCGCCATGTGTTTATCGCGAGGTTTTTGACTCAAAGGAAGTGATCTGTTTAAATAAATGCTTCCATGTTAGACATTTTTGCACATAAAGGTACATTCAAGTGATGAATCAAGTCTTAGTTTTTCTTTCAAACTGATCTCATCTAAACTTTCTGGATCATTCACATAATGTTTCATAATCATATTCTATCATTCTGGACAGATGAGGTTAATTACCCAGTGTCAAATATAAAGACATCTCTAGTGGTAACAGCCAATAGTTACAAGGAGTCAGAATTAAAGTGAGGAAAAGCTTGAAAGCTGTTTTTATCATTTCTGATATCTTTAAAGAATCAGTTTTTAAAGCAGGATAATACAGGACAGATTAGTAATTCACCTGAAGATTATTCAGAGGTCAAATTTGGAAAAAAGAAAAGTTTGACATGACCTCTTACCGCTCTGCTGAATGGGAAGCCTACAAACTGTTTTACAAACTGATGGAAAAACCTAGAAATCTGTGTCTGATAAAATATAGAAAAGAAAAATGTGAAGGATCTATGTTTAACCGGTCAAACCTAACCCTGCGGATAATTAGTCACTCTAATGACTTCCCAAAGATAAGACTACCTTCTGTCTCAACCTGTGATCTCCAACCCAAGTCTTCAGGGCCCACGGTTTCATTATGGACAAAATCTGGTTCAGCAAATCTGATTCGAATAATTGTATTACCTCCTCAGCATGCCGCTAAGTTCTGCAGGAGTCCGTTAATGATCCATGGGCTTTAAAAATAGGTTGTGGAAACAAGGACGCATCTAAAAAATGCAAGACAGCGAGACTGAGGACCAGGGTTGGCCGACTCTAGCCCAGTGATGGATGGATGGATGATGGAGACCCCATATGCCTAAATGTGGGTTACTAAGTTGGTATTGTGTACAACATTGGCTGACCAAGTTTTAATGTCTTTCGTTGCGTTGGATTCAGATGGAACATCCAGCCTAAAAAAGCCTCGTTGGGACTGATATGAAATCGACAAACCGATGTCCATGCACGTCAGTGTTTGGAGAGAAGGTGGATCTAAAAGGTGAATGGTTAAAGACACACAACTTTCCACTGATGCAACATTAACTCTAAGCAGCCCAGGGAGCCACGGTGTTAATCCCACCTCGGAACCTAAAGCCCCATGAGGTCAGAGGACTGACTCAAACCACAACACCTCCCCTCCAAGGGTGGGTGCTTATCTGCTGGTGTAGGTCAAAGGGCTGTGAGCCACGTGAGCTGAGGACCGTACGGCTGTTTTTGTGTAAAGTGATATGTATGTTTAT
Organism: Crenichthys baileyi; assembly: GCA_036173005.1. Classification (NCBI taxonomy): domain Eukaryota; kingdom Metazoa; phylum Chordata; class Actinopteri; order Cyprinodontiformes; family Goodeidae; genus Crenichthys; species Crenichthys baileyi. The sequence continues at coordinate 115,005 of JAHHUM010002904.1, forward strand.
GGCCTGTAACGACTGCATCATGCAGACAGGAACTAAAGAAAGAGCCGTTCATCTGAGACGGGTCAGTTGATGCCGTGGTGCCGTGGCGTATTGTTCGTCCAGGTTCCACTGCTGGTATTTATATGTAAAACTGGATCAGTTGAGCAGCAATTGAGAACATGATTCTTGCATAAAATAGATACTATGACTGCAACAAAATGGCTCTTAAGACCTCCTGTATTATTATGGTCTTGTTTAATGTGCTTATTACCACTGTTTCCATGAAGTTCTGATGTTCTGATAGACTGAGCTGAATACAAGTTTCTCTTTAGATTTTTCCTGCAGAAACTCAGTGCTTGGCAATAAAACTGGTGAGTAATTGTCTATGTAAATTAGCTACCAAAACCAACTAAACAGCTGGTCTTCAGATACGCATATAACACTGTTTATTTTTCTACTATGTGATGCAATCCTGAGCAAAAAATGCAAGACCAAACCAGTCATGTATCCAATTGCTGAAAGAAAGAGCCTCAAAAAGCTTGAAACAAGCTACCTATGATACTGCCGTCACTGTACACATAGATTTATGAGCACCCCTGGTAAAGATATGTGAAAAGAATTAACATAAATGTATCTTTAATCACAGTTGCATAATCACACACTTGAATTATAGACAAAAAAAAAAACAAACGTTCATCTGAGTGCATTTATTCAGGTTCATGTTTTTCAAAATCAGAAATGAATTCAGGAAAAAACAACACCTTGAGTCCTAAATTTTTCTTTTATTGCAGCAGCATAACTTCACGCTGAAAATTTCAGAAAATTCAACCTTTAATTCGAGTTGTACAGTGCTCTGTACTAAAGTCATTTTACTATATTTCACTAATATTACCGGGAGTGCAGTTGGTAGAAGGTCCTGGGCTTGAATCCCAGCCGGGATCTTTCTGTAGTTTGCATGTTCTCCCCATGCATCCCTTGGATCTCTCTAGTACTCAGACTTCCTCCCACAGCCCTCAAACATGACTATTAGTTTAAATGGTCCTGAAGTATGCGTGCGTGCATGGTTGTTTGTCCTTTGTGTCTCTGTGTTGTCCTGTGATGGACTGGTGACCAGTCCAGGGTAGACTCCGCCTCTCGCCTCTCGCCCAATGACCAATTAGTTTTAAAATGATTTCCCACAATGAACTGGTTTGATCTATTTTAAAGATTACAGAAAATTCAGGCTGCTTGTAGGCATAAAATACAGAAATGAGGGATTATTAAAGACGTCTGCTAGAGTCTGAGCAGCTGAAACATCACAACTTAATCACAAGGAAATGTGGCTCAATGGAGGGAAAATATTAACCATATGCTTTGCTCAAAACCAGGGCGCACCATTTTAGAAATACCTTCCAGTGTTAGCGTAAGCCTCATGGAGGAGCTAGCTTTGTTACTCCAAATTTAGGGACAACACAGTGTCCTTTGACCAGGTGTTGTAAAGCAGGAAGTGTTGCAGCAGGATGTGGAGCTCAGCATGTCTTAGATGTGTGGATCAGGTGTTTAAAGAACAGCTGAAGCTTTGCCAATAAGTTGTGGCTAGACCTGAAGGTGTTGAGCAGAAATGTTTGGGGCAGTAGATAAAAAGGCCCCTCATGGCTTGGACCATGGAAGGTAGGGTCTCCTATGGCAGAGGGGCCTCAGGGGAGGTGTCTTCCATCACTCATTCATGAGTGATGGAAGGACGGATAAGCCAGGAGATAGAGTGATTGGACCTGGTCTGTCAGGGTGAAAAGAGATGAGCTGAAAAGTGAAGCTCTTGATTAATCAGTCCCTCATCTGTGGTCATGGGATATGGACCATGACCAAAAGAACAGAATCATGGACACCAGTGGCTGAAATGGGTCAGGATCAAGATCCTTCCTGGACTCCACCCCTTAGATGTTTTCCAGGTACATGCTGCTTGGAGGACTGGCGCAGACCTAGAACTCTCTGGAGGTATCACAACTGAAGAAAATACCTTCTACTACTTTCTGTAAAGTGTAATTTTAAAAATGTAGTTTCTGGTGAGGAATAAATGAGGAGATCCTGAAATGTAGTCCCACTTAAAAGACTAAAACCACATGCAGCATCACATCAGGAGGACACAATGAGAAGATCATTACCCAGCAGTTTGAATGAGCTTTGTCCTGTTTAAACCTTAAACATTTACTTTGGTGTGAACACCATGGTGAGATCCCAAGATCTCTCTGAGGCCAATAAGAAGATTGTCTGGTCAGGAATTTAAAGAGGTCTCAGAAGAATCCAAAATCAGCTGCTCCACTGTATGGAAAGTAGTTTACAGATGGAGGATTTAATTATTTGGACAGCAGAACATGTTTGGTCTAAACATTTCAGGAAAAGAACATGCCAAGTGTGAAGCATGGAGAAGGACGTGTCAGCAGGAAGAACTGGACCCTACAACACGAGAATGACCCCAAATATTCCAATAGATCCATTGAAGAATTAGAACGTCCTGGTGCCTAGTCAAAGCCCAGATCTTGATTTCATTGAGATGCTGTGGGGTGACGTGAAACAAAATGAACCTGCAGGAAACCCCTCATTTATTTCATAGCTGAAGGTGAGGAGTGGGACAAACGTAGACGGAGATGGGGAGAACCTCGCTGAAGTTTCAGCTAAACGGGGTAACAGTAGCTGTTAGTGTGCAGGGTGTCCTAACTTTTTATCCAGCTAGAATGTGTTGAAGGAGTAAAAAAAGGATAATTTTTATTGTTGTATGCAGAATGAAGTCATTTTCTTTTCCAGGAGTAAATTCAGGTTACACATTTATTCAGGAACAATTCCTCAAAAAGAACTGAATATTTCTGGGGTGTCCTAATTTTTTTTTTACATTTGCTGTACATTTGGACACTTGTTGAGTTTGATACCCAGACTGCAGCCGACTCGGTACATTAAGTTGGACCAAAACCCTAAGAACCAAAGAGACTCCACCACATTCAGCCATATTTCCCATCATTTCTGCCGTTGTTCCTGTCAGCAGAGGGAATTCTGCACCTTCTGTGGCTGAACATCTCGCTCCAGTTTGTCCAAAAGTATCAGAAAGCCGCTCCAACGTGTGATTGTGCCGTGTGCTGATGACACTATTATTGCGCTGATATTTCTCAGCCTAATGAAATCTGCTCTGCCTCTGCTGATGGAACACTGTTAACTTTGATCTCACAATTAAGTCTCCATGAACAGCTAATAAAGCATAATCTGCTCTGTATCTGCTTGTCTGCGCCGGAGGCTCAGAAAGCCTTTTAGCATATCTCCGCTGCGGCTTCCTGACTGACACTTCCTCGCTCTCGGCTGAAACACTGACTTATTCTATCACGCCCCAGATAATACAATCAAGTATTAGGGAGTTAAAATCAAACGGGATGTGCATCAGGGGAGTGGCGGGTGAGTGGCACATGCCTGTGGGGCTTCTAGTTATTCAGGTCTCCTTCCTGTTTTTCATCCATCTTTCTTTACTTCTAAGTAGATTCCCTGACATCCATGAAGCGGATCCAAAAAAAGGAAACGTCAGACCGGAATCTTGTTTTTCTCACCAGAAACTTGTTTCTGGGGCTGTCTGGAAACAGCCAAACTACAGAACTGAGCCGTACCTATCAGAGTTGGGCCTTTAAGGACGTGTATTGGAACCACCCAGTTCAACCAGACTGGCTGTAGCTCCGTAGGACGATGGCAGCAACAGAAACGTTCCAAACGAATCTATTTTCCTCTCCGAAGAGGCTCAGATGAAAGTGAATCCATCAAAAATCCATCATATGTTCCCAACGTCTCGTTAGGATCTTTCCGTTAAGACAACTTCCTGTTTTTAGTGCTTTTCCTTGAATAGTTCAGAGTCTCAAAGCCGTTCCAGTTCCATGCATTAGCATTTGGTACAGAAATGTCCTCCAGAACCAGAGCCTACCGAAAAAACAGAGCCAGTGAGTTGAGTTCATTCTTTCCAGTTGCTCCCAGAAAGCAGCTATAAACTGCAAACCTTTTTTCAACAACCAACATCTTCTGATTTAGTCGTCTGGTTAAAAGGTAAACCAAATAATCTTGGACTACTTTTGTTCCTGAACGTCTGTCAGTAGCACCAGATCTGTCTCCTGATACAACGGTCTCTAGGTCAGCTAGAACCTTCCACTCCAAACACTGGAGGCCCATGGACATCTGTTTACAGTTGCCCTTGTCTTTATTTCTGCTCAATAAAGTATGTAGCTCATAATTCTGGTCCAACATCAGACTTGGTGAGCCCGTAGTTCATAGAAATGAGTATGCTGTTCAGAAGCCTGACGTTTAAGATAACATTTTTATTCATCTGATGTAATATTCTAATGTTCTGAGACTCTGAGTTTTGGACTTTCATTATTTTGAGGAAGATTCATCAAAATTACCAGAAATATTGAACTTTTTCACAATATTCTAAATATTTTTGAAGTGTACTTGTACAGGAACTTTAAAGAAACATTTCTTGGATACTTTAATTCATGCTTCAAATTTTGTGACATAAAATTCTTTTTTTTACTTCTTTTTTTATTTTAATTTTGGGTCCAGATCTCTAAATAGCTTAAAGGCCCTGGCTTCCCACAGTGGCTACTAAACATATCTTGACGTCACTTTTTCTTTTGATTGCTCCCACAACCTTTTCATACTTTTGTTGTAATATCCCTGCACCCTGATCAGGCTTAATAATGGGCCTAAACAGTCAGATTCAGCCTCTTTGATAAGAGCAATCAAAGGAAAATCTGTTTTTGGGAAACCGTCGGCAGACGGTAGCAGTTTGCTGCTGCAGAATTGATAAGAAACGTTTTCCACATGAGTTACTTGCTGATTGTGGCAGCATTTTCCTCTCATCTCCAGCTCACAGCTATGGATATGAGCCAAATCTGTTAATGTTTTGGTATTTGCATGCTCATGTATATTCGCTACACATGGAACATGCTCTACTCTCATGAGGTTCTAAGAGAGGAACAAACCTCGAAGGTGCTCGGCATCAAATGCTTTCAAAAAGCCATCAAAGCTGCAATCAGGAAGGACTTTGTCATCAAGAGAGCAACTTTACCAAGTTACCGCAAGAACACCACAGTGCCTCGCTGATGAGGTTAAAAGGTAACACTTCAATCAGGTCCTCATTGCACACTTTGCTATCAAAAACAACAAGGCTTTCTGTCTCGATGAACCTCACACTTTTCATCCTCCAGCTGTTGTTTTGATTGGAGGAAACACTTTAAAGTCACGGAGACGTAACACAAACATGACGTGTTTTCCTGGATCACGGTTTGTTCTCTACGTGTTTTTGGAGGAAAAGGAGAAGATAAGGTTCCCTGAGAAGCAAATGTTCATCTGCTGGGACTGAGGCGCTAGAGAGCCCGTCTGACTCTTCATGATTTTAGGTTTGAGGGACCCATAAATTAATTATCTACTAATTAACTGAAGCATCATGTTCATTCATGCTTCGCTTTTTTAAGTTGAGAATTTGGAAACTTGGAATCCATGACTTCCGGTTTCCACACTGTGCAAAATTATTCACACTACTTGAACCTTTCCACATTTTGTCATTGCCTGGGATGGTGTTCTCACGGACGTGGGGATTTTATGTGACACTCCAACACAAAGTAGTGCATAGCTGTGAAACTGATGGAAAATGTTTGCTGATTTGCATAATTTTTTACATATAAAGGTCTGTGGATTTGTATTCAGCCCCCCTGACTGTGTAGAACCATCGTTGGCTCCAGCTGCAGGTCTCCTACAGCCTCTAACAGGTTTTCCTTCAGGGTTGTCCTGGATTTATCTCCATCTATTTGTTTTATAAACTCTGACCAGCTTCCTGTCCCTGCTGAAGAAAAGCATCCCCACGGCATGATGCTGCCACCACCATGTTTCATGGTGGGGATTATATGTCCAGAAGAATGTGCAAGACCAACAGAAACACCTGAGCTTTGGATCTCTGCAGCTCCTCCAGAGTTACCATGGGCCTCTTGGCTGTTTCTCTGATTAATTATCTCCTTGCTGCCAGTTTAGGTGGACGTCCATGTCTTGTCCACTTTGCTTCAGCCCATCAGATAAGCTCGGGTCCAGAGAAGCCGGTGCCGGTTCTGGGTGTTGTTGATGTGTATCTTTCTCTTTGCATGGTAGAGTTTTAACTTGAAGATGTAGAGATGAACTGTGGTAACTGACGATTGATGTCAGTTTTTAATGCAGCACCTCCTGAGGGGTCGAAGGTCATGGGCATTCAATGCTGGTTTTCCTAGCTGCTGCAGAGATTTCTCCAGAGTCTCTGAATCTGTAGATGATCACATTCCTAAATTCCTGCAGTAGTACGTTGGGGAACGTTGTTCTTAAACTGCTGGACTATTTGCTCACACAGAAGTTCACAAAGTGGTGAACTTGACCCCATCCTTGCTTGTGAACGACAACCTTCCAGGGATGCTCCTTTTAGACCCAATCATGACACTCACCTGTTTCCAGTTTACCTGTTCACCTGTGGAATGATCCAAACAGCATTCCTCAACTTTCCCAGTCTGTTGTTGCCCCTGTCCCAGGTTAGTTCAAACATGTTGAAAGCATCAAATTTAACATGAGTGAATATTTGCAGAAAAACAATACAGTTTCTTAATTTGAACAGTAAATATCTTGTCTTTGTAGTGTATTAAATTGCATATAGGTTGAGCAGGATATGCAAATCATTGCATTCGGCTTTTGTTTAAGTTTTACACAACGTCCCAACTTCATTGGAATTGGGATTGTAGAACCTAAACCTGCTTCAAAGTTCTCCACAGCTTTTCCCTCCACTTCACAGTTATACACGTGTGCTGGTCTGTCGCACAGTATCAATTAAATACATTGAAGTTTGTGGTTGGAATCTACTAAAATGTGGAAAGGTTTAAAGGGTATGAATAGTTTTGTGAAGCTCTGCAGATAAAGCTTGATAAGTTTGCACCAAAGTGACAACTTAAGAAAGCTTTACAGTTCAACTGAAAGTAGGTCAGAGCCTCTGAACTCACACCTACTGCGTCCTGCCACCAGCAGGAAGTCATTTTAATTTTAACTGTGAGGTTAAATTTATCTAAACTTATCTACAAAGGGGAAGAGGGGACAAAATTGCTGGATACTGATGATTCATTTGGACCAGAACTTTTACCTCTACAGCTAGAAAGTCCTGTGAACCTCACATTATGAGCTTAAAGCTTGTATCCATAACCCCCAAAGTGACGTCTTTTGTAAGGCGACCAACACCTGAATCCAGATGTTTACATACCCTACATAAAAAGACACACACCGTTTCTCTCGCTGTCTGACATTAAATCAGACTAAAGTTTGAGCTCAGTGAGGATGGCCAAAATAATTTCTATTTGCTAAATGTCAGAATGATGAGATGAGAGAGAAGTAAACTTGTAAACTGTCTGACTTGGGTCAGACGTTTTGGCTTTCCTTCTACAAGTTTCTCACAGCAGTTTGCTGGACTTTGTCCCATTCCTTCTGACAGAACCGGTGTAACTGGGTCTTGTTTGTAGACCACCTTGCCATGCTGAGGGACATTGTCCATTTGAAACACACAATGTGTCCAACTTCCTGGCTGATGTCTTCAGGTGTTGTTTCAATAATGTTCAATAATGTTCTAATCTATTTTGTAAAGTACACCTGTTCCCCCTGCAGCAAAGCACCCCCATAGCATGATGCTCCCACCACCATACTTCACAGCTGGGATGATGTTCTCAGGCTTGCAAAGTTCCTCCAATCTCCTCTGAATGCATTGATGCTCATTATGTCCATCACTTGAAGTTTCACCAGACTACAGCACATAGCTTCTTGCTCTCTGAGCAGCCTGCAGCCCATATCGGTGCAGAACTGGTTTTACTGTGGATAATAACGCTCACACAAGCATTTTCAAAAGGATCCTTCAGACATCTAGAAGTTGGACCCAAGGAAGAATCAGACAGGTGGAGGTCCACCTCTGTCCATGATGTCACACAAGGAAGCCGGTGTGGCTCCATGTAACTAATCAGAAGCTTACAGGACCATCATAAACAAGGCTTTTAAAGGGATACTAATGTTATTTTATGTAAGATTCTGTCGGACAAACAGTTGATTTAGTGAATATAAATAATTTAGATAATCCAGGTTGATCAAAAACAGGAGAGGTTTATAGTCTGATTTATTGGCAGACTGTGAGGAGAAAAGTTTGGTACATTTCATTCAGGGTGTATGTAAACATCTGGTCTGAGCTGTATTTGCAGGGGCTCATTAGGATAAATTTAACAGTGAGAAGCACACATCTTTAAAACTGTCCTGAGCAGTTTGACGAAGCCAGCACTTCTTCTCAAACTTCAAACTGTTTAATGCACCAGTTTCCTCCTCAAATCTCTAAGTCAGAGTCAGATTCTGCTTATTCCTGAACAATATCCCAAGCTTTCATCAGATGTGTTGACTGCACGGGAATTTATTCAGGCCGAGAGCGACCCATCTATCTGCTCCAGCCCCGTGGATCTTCGCTCTGCTTTATCAATTCTTTTTAAAACATCAGCTTTTCAGAAGCTGTTGGGGCTGGGATGTGAAAGAAGGCCAGTCTGAATGTTCTCAAGGTTCTTTTTTAAAAACGGGCCAAAAGCGTCGTCTGTAATTACATTACTCGTCGTCAAATATGTTTGCATATTTAGTGTTTAGGAAAAAAGGGACCTGCTGGCTTATATGGCTTAATATAAGCAGCCTCAGAGTCTACAACAATGTGCTGCACAGAGATACCTTATTAGCCTTATTATCATTATTTCTCCTGATCCAGATTGTTGTCCTTCACCTAACTCCCCTCTTTATCGTGTATACACAGACCAAACTCTCTCTGCAGAAGCCTGTGGCTCTCTGCGCGCTGGGAAGAAAGTTGTGAGAGTATAAGTGAGACCAGCGATGCCAGGGCTGGATGAGGGAGTGGGTTGGGTTCTGAGAGATGTGTGGAATTAATGAGCCCAGGTGAGCCGGAGCCAATAACCCTCTCGTCTGCAGTTTACTGGAGACCTGTGGTGCTCATTTAAATAACCTCCTTGATCTGGCTGATCACATGGCTAAAGGCTACTTAATTAAAAACTAACAAACGGTGCATTAGCAGCCTGGCGGCACGCTGACACCATTGCCCTGCAGGACCCGGGGTAGCGGCTGCAGCACATCCAGGTGGAGCAGAACCATGCGGGAGAATGGCAGCCTGATTGAAAGGGAAGACATTTCTAACTGTTGAGCTTCGCGTGTTCTTTCAGAACGACGAAGGCCAGCCTTGAGCTTTATACACGGGCGCTTTGATCAGAAAGGCTGCCTCACCTTCATCTTCTCATGGATTATGTCGCTGGATGCTGATGAAGCTGCATGTTGGTTTCCCTGGAGACATGAAAGATGGAGGGAAAAGTGAACATCCATGTCTCTCTTTTATTTTCAGGCAATCTAGAGAATAACCTTTATTACAATGTTTCTAAAGCTTTGAAACCACGAAAATACAATTTGTGTCACTTTGGTAAATTTTTGGTAAAACAAATGTATGCATGTAGGATGACCTACAGTCACCAGGTATACACCAGCAGGAGATGGTTTTATACAGATGCATCTAATTGAAATAGAATATCACAGAATTTTTTTACTGTTCTGCATTTATCAAACCAAAAATAATGTTAAAAATCGCAACTGACTTAAAGCAGGTTAAAGTTTAGCCTTAATTAATGTCATGCAGTAAGAATAAATAGCTGTCTTTTTTTCTGGTGTATGTACATTTTTGGTTTCAACTGTATTATATAGATTTATTATAAAAACAGTGGTACATTTCAACAGTTTTTCTTTTAATAAACAATTGAAAAAGTCATTGCTAAAGAAGACTGTACAGAAGACTGTACAGAATGTTGTATCCAAACATATTAATGGAAAGTTAAGTGGAAGAAAAAGTGTGAAAAAGGTGCAGAAGCAGCAAAAATAACTGCACCGTTACAAGCTTTATGGACATACTGATTTTAGTTTCCAGGATGACTTAATATAAGACAAAAAACTTCCTTTTTTGAATTGAATTAGTTAAATAAATGAAGTTTTAATGGTGGTATAAATGCTATGATGTTTATCTACAGTGGAACAAGTCAAAAATTTATACAACGGATTATTTCACACTGACCAACTCATAATTTTGCTGCATTATTTTTCAAGTTAAGCAGCATATTTATTACAATGCAGATTTCAATGTAATGTTATAATCATATGATCATGTGATCAGTGTTCTGCAGCTATTTTCATTTTGTATGGAGCTTAAGCACCTTCTGAGTACTTGTGATGGTATGTTACTATGATATCCAGCTGTTCTCAGAATATATTTACTGTCAACACAAACCTTAAAGTGGTGTTGTCTTACTTCGTTAAAGGAAGGGAATACATGCAATTAAAACAGTGCATGTATGTGTTTTTTTCACAAAATATGAAAGGACTTAATAAAACCTAGTGGATCAGCACCAGCAGAAGACATGGCTCCTCAGATTATCACTGACTTTAGAAACGTCACACTGGACCTCAAGCAGCTTGGAGTCTTCTCCAGACTCCCTTCATGTTTTGTTGCAGCATACCTGTTGCTTGTGCACCTTTTCCTACCACACTTTGTCCTTCCACTTAACTTTCCATTTATATGTTTGGGTACAACCATCTGGTAACAATCAGCTTCTTACTCTCCTTTTGGGATGCATCAAAAACTCTGTCAGTAGTCTTAAGAAGACCATAATAGCTCAATTCTGAAAAACCCATTTTAATGTAGTGAGAAACTGCATACAAAAATGGTTTTCCATAGTCTGTAAGCCATAATCATCGAAATTAACAGAAATAAACGCTTGACATATGTTGCTTTGTGTGGGATGGATCCAAATCACATGTAAGAGCTTCGGGTTTGGACCTGAATTACTGAAATAAAAGAACTTTTCAGAGATATCACCTTGTATTGAGCTGCACCTGCAGCTGAATAGCTCCAATAGAGGAAGGAGTCTAAGAGTTTCCTGCTGAGTAAAGGATGAAGGTCTTGCTCAGAGCAGGTAACGTGTAATCAGATTCCTCCTGAGCGTGCTGCGGCTCCCTCCTCTGTGTTTGTGAATGACTTTGTGACGACCTCTGTTGCAAATTGCCCCCCCACACCCCCTTCCTTCTTTCACAGGAAAATGGAAATGGCTCAGTCAGTCCTATCACCGTTGGCCCGGCAACCATCTGAGTCCCCCATCTCTCTGTGTCTGTGTGCAGAAATGAGTTGTGAACAGGCAGGGAGAGAGGCAGGGATTAAACACGATCCCGCAGACAGACTGTCAATCACAGTCACAAACTCTCCAGCCTCCTCCTGTTCACTACAAACCAGGAAAAAAAGGTGCGTTTTATCCCGCAGCATCAGTCAGGAGGTGAAATAAATGGATAAAAGGCACATTTTTTTGCATTAAAGCGGGAAAGTCTGCTCATTTTGAAAAGTTCTGCAGTGGATTTAGTGCTCCTCCTCTATCTGGGTGCCAAGAGGCGATGGATTAATTTAATTAGCCCGATGAAGATTAATGACAATGCACAGGCCTCTTGTAGATAAGACTGTTTTAAAAAAGGAAAGATGGGCTAAATTCAAAAACAGCTGTGCTTTTAATTTGAGAAGCTTTTGACCAGTTATAGGTAATTCATGCTATAATGAATGGCCCACATGCTGCAGATTTGTAGATGTTTCTGCATGCACTTCATGCATCAGATGTCCTTCTAGTCTGCAAAGGCAGTTTCTTTTTACTCAGATGATTCTGCTCTTCATCCCATCCAGGGTGCAGGTAAAACAAGGGAACAGATTTCCTCCAAGTTTTACAACTAAACAATACTTGTTTAGTTGTAAAACTTCTTCAAAAAATTAGAAACTAGTTGCTTTATCGTTTTTTCTTCAAAAAATTAGAAACTAGTTGCTTTATCGTTTTTTCTTCAAAAAATAAAAAAACTAGTTGCTTTATCGTTTTGGGTGTTATTGTCCCTGTAGGATGTTCCCCAACTCACACAAAATTCACTTCAGCTTTACTTTATTAACCTCAACTCACAAGAAATGTCCTCCCAAGCCAATCAGAGCAATAGATTACATACCAGCACAATCCAATATGGACCAATTTAAAAAGAAATCAGTTAATTAAATTAACCAAAATCAAGCATTTCAAGCATCAACTAAATATCTATTAAAATTAACCAACTCCAGAGGCTGGAGAGAATATTGGTGGAAACATCTTACACCAGAAATTACAAGGAAGCAGGCTCTGGCTGTTCTGCCATGTTGGATGGAAGGAAGCACACTAAACACGTGTCTGAAACTGCAACATTTTTAGAAAAATGTGAATCTTGTCATTAGTAATATTTTTTACAATCAAGTACCGCATAAAATGAAAACTCTGTGTACTATTGCCACAAAGAAAGCTGTAACAAGAAACAGGTACGAACTGAATCCAGCATCTTTAAAAGAATGGTTGAATCTATGCAATGAAAGAAGTGATTTATTTGTACATAAGAGGAAAAAATGGATGTTATACGGCACAATGGAATGAATAAAAACCTAAATAGACTGTATGTATGCATACATTTATGTATAAATACATTTATGTACATATTAATGCAAGTGTCTGCTTTTGGTTTTTTCCTCCTTTCATTTTTTGTGTGTTCACTTTAATGTAGTCCAGGTTAATGCCAATAAAAATGTAAATAAAAAAAAAATATATATATATAAAAAGTTAAAAAGAAATGAAGCAGCTTTTGCATAATTTCTCTGCTTTTTAGAGAGAAATTATGATATAAAATATTTAAATCAAACATTTTTAATCTTGAATATTCTAGGCTGTAAAACCAAACATGAAACTTTCTACTCATCCTATCTAATAATAATAATAATAATAATAATAATAGTAATATTGTTATTATTATTATTACTACCACCCTTTAAACTAGCAATAAACTTTCTGTTCTAACAATTTCATATGTTCTAAAAATACTCTTTTATTTGATTTTAAAGCTTTTGGCCTGACATCAATGAAATAGTCCCGTCAAGTCTTCATTTTATCTTAAATCTAACCCTGAATAACATTTGTAATAATAATTTAAAATAAGTGCCCCCTTCTTTCCAGATGAAGATTTCTTTAATTAGGATCTCTGCTGAAGAAGATGCTGAGCTGTTGCCCAAGCTGAAAGTAAAAAACAGAAGTCCCTGGAAGTCTCCTGCAGGAGCGGCTAATCAGGTTACAGTCAGGCCTTCCTGGTGCCAGGCTGCCAGGGAGCGGGGACACGGAGACCCCGGCCCTGCGACTCGATCTTTGCTTCTCTGACAGTCATTTAAAAGGGGTGCTGGGTGGGGGACAGAACCCGATAGCCAGGGACCTACAGCCCCTCCAAAGGCTGCAGGGACACCCTAGCTCAGCTCGGCTCGGCCCCCGCAGCGCCAGCTCGTCGCCAGGCCGAGTTTAAACGTTAAATGTTCGCTATTTGTTCTGTGGATTGCGAGGAAAATCCAGCCGGTGTTTCATTCATTCTCTCTCTTCCTCCTCTGCTCCCTTTCCACAAGCAAACATTCATTGAGTAAAGCGGCTCCTGCTGGAGCCTCCTAATAAGCTGTGGAAGGAGCAGAGCCGAGCAGGACTGGCCCTGATGCAGCGGAATACGAGATTATCTGCTATCGTTGCGGTTCCTTATCGTTGCATAAATATTTGTGTATCATAACCAGTGAAAAAGCCTGCGTTGTTATTGTTGCAGAGCAGGAGATGTGCATGGAGATAGCTGCAGCTGCAATGTGGGAGGTCGAGTCCGGACTCCTCCACCCTTCCCCTGCTAAACCTGTTTAAATTATGAGGTTAAGAGATAGAGAGCGTTGCTTTTAATAAACTGCAGCTTATTATAGAGGCTGTACATTCTCCTGTAGATAACAGGCAGGTTGCATTGGGTGCATCTCTCTAGGGAGTACCCCCTGCCTCCCCCAGTTTCACCTCCACATCTCCATCTTCCATATTTCTGCACTAACAGAGGCACCTCCAGAAAGTTTCATTAGTGGTGGCCTGATGGTGGCCACCAATGGTCTTGGGGTGGTTCACCAAAACCATTTATGTCGGAGGAACTTGACATTTACGTTGGTTAAAAAAATCTTAATCCCATAAATTGGATTTTTTTAGAACAGCCTAATATTCTGTACAGCCTATTCACCAAAAACGGACTGATTGGTTTGTTAGAGGAGTGGTTCCCAAACTGTTCAGCCTCTAACCCACAAAATAAGACTAAAAGACACTTCAGGATATTTTTAAGTCAATCAAAGGCCAATATTGACTTTTTATACCTTCTTAACAGTTTTAGTAAACTAATGATTTGCCATAATTATTTAGAATTAGAGCAAATCTCTGGTGATTCATTCGGAGGGTGAGGCCAGGAGTGGATAGTGGATTCAGAAGTAACTAGTTAATGGACATAACTAAATAAAAATAACAACTCGCCAAAGTTTCTTGATCACTGAAACCACAGATTAAAAATATTAGAAGACTCTCTGGCTGGGCTGGCTTGCCATGGGCCCTCTGGCCTCCTCCTGGGGACCAATTTCAGAATCAGAATCAGAATCAGAATCAGCTTTATTGCCAAGTTTGTACGTACAAACAAGGAATTTGACTCCGGTACACTTTGCTCTTTGGTTTTTGTTTTTGCACTATAGAATATACATATTTACAATGTACAATATACACATATATAAATAAAAAGGTGCATTTGCAACATCTGTATGCTGTTGTTTTGTATTTTATTGAATGTTCAACAGAGAAACAGCCTGGGGGAAGAAACTGTCTCTGTGGCGGCTGGTTTTAGTGAACATCGCTCTGTAGCGTCGGCCTGAAGGCAGAACTCTAAACAGTTTGTGTGCAGGGTGTGTGGGGTCTGCAGAGATTTTAGCAGCTCTTTTCCTGACCCTAGACCTGTATAAGTCCTGGATGGAGGGAAGGTCAGCCCTGATGATTCTCTCTGCAGACCTGATTATTCGTTCGTTCAATTTGACGGGGCCACTGTGGACAGTGTTGGCCTCCGACTGGATCAAAGAGTACTTGATGGTTTATAGATGGACCACACTAAGGAAAACCTCCATATTTGAAACCTATTTTCACAAAATCATATTTTAATTATTTCCACTGCTTTGGATAAACTTTATGCAACCTGTAACAGTTAGTCTGTGGTTGACGTGTGAAGAACAGCGTTTCTCTGGATTCCAACCTGGCTCTGGGCCGACTGGCAAGTCAATCCGGGCCTGGTACATAGCTGACTTTAAGGATCCACTCAGCTGGGGCTCAACCTGAGCACAACGTGGTTCGTTGCTGAAAAACTGAACCTTAAGGTGAGTGAAACGCTCAGGAAGCAGGAGAACAACATTCCCTGTAAGTTCTTGTCATGTCAGGAGCTGAATTAACAATGCAACATGCAAGCTAACATTCGCCCAGCACCTCAGCAAACATCTCCCTTTACAAAGATCCTCATTGGTGTGAGATGCTTGTTATCTGAGGAGTTTCTGAAACAATGCGGAGTCAGATGGTCTTTTAGAAATAGGTTATGATGCTAATAATGTTCTTGGTGAAGGCTTATTGGAACATTAGAGCTGCTTTCTGGGACCCAGTTAACCCAATGGTGGAGAAGACTTTACAGAACCTCTTGGGGACAAATATCTATTTCTAAAGAAAAATAACATCCTCAACATGATTATTGGTTACTGAGTAGGGTAGAACAATATGCCAATACTGCTGCAGACCATGTCTACTGAATTAAAGTTCATATCTGAGGAGTTTCTTTACTTCCTGTAAAACATGTACTGCTGTCAGGCATCTTGGTGTGTTTTTGAAGCAGTCTAGTCTTTTAGCATTTGAGGTAAATTAGAAAAATCAAACCCTATTTACCAAACAGTGGCGGTGAAAGGGTGATACATGCCTCTTTTACCTCTAGACTGGACTACTGCAACTCTCTTTATGCAGGGTTGGACAAGCGTCTTCTAGGTCGCCTGCAGCTGGTCCAAAATGCTCCACCCTGTCTGCTGAGAAGTAACAAGCGTAGGAGCACATTACCCCATATTGTCCTCCCTGCACAGGTTGCCTGTACGTTTTAAATTTGGTTTTTAAATGTTCATTAGGTCTGGCGCCTCCTAATCTAACACAAGCATGTTCCATCAGACGTTTGAGATCAGAACTCCTGTTGCCTTTAGATGTTCCTAGGACTCGTCTTGTGATCCTAGGAGACAGAGACTTTCCTGTTGTTGCTCTCAAAGTCTGGAACAATCTTCCTCTTACTGTAAGGATGGATGATACCTTGAACGATTTTAAATCCTATTTAAAGACCCATCTTTTTCACTTGCCTTGTAATTCTAGTTGAGCAGAAATATCAGGCAGTTCCTTTTATTAGTCTTTTATTAAATGTTTTTAGCTTTTTTTTATCATTATTTGTTTTATCGTAGGTGTTTTTGTCTTATTGGTCTTTTTTTGTTCATTTTCTTTTACACTTATGGACGTATACAGCACTTTGGTCACTTTGGCTGTGTAAGGTGCTTTATAAATAAAGCTTGATTGATTGATTGAACTGTTGAAACTTTAGGCATTAAGGTTAAACTCTGTGTTTTCTTTATAAAACATGGAACTGGAGAAATTGAAAACAGAATAAAAGACCATGCTAAAAATGTAAATTATTTCTGAAGGTCCTGCTATGTTTAGGCAGCTCCCTGAAGCCAGAGGAGTGATTCCCCCCACTGTCGCCACATGCTTGTGCAGGATGAGGGATTGCTGCAAATGTTCTGTGCAGTCGGCGGAGCTTTCTTAGAACATTTTACCATTTATTAACTGAACTGGACTACAGCAAACTGGACCGATTTGATTGTCCTGTAAAGTGCCTTGGGATGGCATTTGATTTGATTTGGTGCTAATTAAATAAACTGAATGGGATGTTTTACCCCAGTTTCCGGTGTATTTTCTAACTCTGTGGTTCTGACAGTACAGTGACTTGTCTCACCTTTAGTTCAGATTATTTATTTAGTTTATTCCTGTGTGTAAAGGGCTTTTTATTTGTTGAGGTATGAAAAGTAATTAGCTTTAAAATCAGAATGCTCTCTACAGTTTTCTGGCAAGAAAACTGTAGAGAGCAGAGAGCAGCTTTGGGTCGCAGTTGTAGACATGAAGCATAGGTTGTGTGTAAAGATGTAGATTTAGGCCTTGAGCATGGTGTTAGAGATGTACAGGGGTTGGACAATGAAACTGAAACACCTGGTTTTAGACCACAATAATTTATTAGTATGGTGTAGGGCCTCCTTTTGCGGCCATTACAGCGTCAATTCGTCTTGGGAATGACATATACAAGTCCTGCACAGTGGTCAGAGGGATTTTAAGCCATTCTTCTTGCAGGATAGTGGCCAGGTCACTACGTGATAACGGGGGGGAAATTTTTTCCGACTCGCTCCCCCAAAACACCCCAAAGTGGCTCAATAATATTTAGATCTGGTGATTGCGGGCCATGGGGATGTTCAACTTCACTTTCATGTTCATCAAACCAAATCTTTCACCAGTCTTGCTGTGTGTATTGGTGCATTGTCATCCTGATACACGGAAAACCCGCCTTCAGGATACAATGTTTGAACCATTGGATGCACATGTTCCTCAACAATGGTTAAGTAGTCCTGGGCAGTGATGCGCCCATCTAGCACAAGTATTTAGCCAAGGGGAATGCCATGATATGGCAGCCCAAAAACCTCACTGATCCACCCCCATGCTTCACTCTGGGCATGCAACAGTCTGGGTTTACGCTTCTTTAGGGGGTTTTTCCCCCCCTAATCCCCGGATGTGGGGAAAACAGTAAAAGGTGGACTCATCAGAGACAATACATTGTTTCACATTGTCCCCAGCCCAAGATTTTGCGCTCCTTTGCACCATTGAAAGGGCGTTTGGCTTGGCATGAGTGACCAAAAGGGTTTTGGGTATAGCAGCCCGGCCGTGTATTTTGACCCTGTGGAGCTCCGACGGGACATTTTGGTGGAAAAAGGAGAGTTAGGGCAATTTTTTTTCTGCTGATTTGGGCAGCCGTGGTTTTATGTTTTTTGGGATACAATCCCCGGGGTTAGCACCCAAACATCCCTTTCAGACAGCTTCCTCTTTGGTCCACAGTTAATCCTTTGGGTGTGGTTCGTCCTTTTGGGGTATGCTGACATTATCCTGGATACCGTGGCGTTTGATACATCACAAAGACTTGCTGTCTTGGTCACAGATGCACCAGCAAGACGTGCACCAACAATTTGTCCTCTTTTGAATTCTGGTATGTCACCCATAATGTTGTGTGCATTTCAATATCTTGAGCAAAACTGTGCTCTTACCCTGCTAATTGAACCTTCACACTCTGCTCTTACTGGTGCAATGTGCAATCAATGAAGACTGGCTACCAGGCTGGTCCAATTTAGCCATGAAACCTCCCACACTAAAATGACAGGCGTTTCAGTTTCATTGTCCAACCCCTGTAGATGCTGAGTCCTTTTAATTTGCTACCATCAGCTAAGATGTTGGCTCCAGTTTGACTAGATGTTAGCCTTGAACTTTGAACTTCAGCTCTATTCATGCCTGAAACACTGGAAACTACGTTCAGCTAGCAAAAACATTTAAACATTAAAACATGCCACAAGACTTTGCATCATGAAATAATCTTGCTTTTAAGAGCTTTTACAGCTTTGATAAAATCTCAGTTTAAGTTTCATGAAGATTTTGATCAGATTATCCATGTCTATAGCTCTACTCCTCAGCTGACCTCCAATATTCCACATCCCAAATTTCTGCTACCACACCTTTAATCATAAATTAACAAATTATGGATCAAAACGTAGGAAATTTTTCACACACTTTGGTGTGACCTTTTAACACTGGTGTCTGAAGGAACGTGAACATCATGCCTGAGGAGCCAGAAAATCTGCCCACCTCTCAGGAGATGTCTTCTTCAGCTTTAAAGGCTTCTGTGCTCGGACTTTATCTGGCCTTTTGAACACATGACACAGCAGTTTGAAATTTTCCTTCTGCTTCCATTAAAACTTCTCCAAAAAAAAAAAAAATAAAACTAAATTTTTGCTTTTTTAATTAAACAGCTTTTCTAAATTTAGCTTTGGAAAATTAAAAACCACTAACCACCACAGAACTGATGCAGATGCAGTCATTCTCCTGTAAAAACAACAAATATTGTTTACAGTGTTACACGCTGGGCTAAGCTGAAGGTGGGGGCCCAGAGGAAATTCTGCTCAGGGCCTTATACAGACTGGGAGTGCCTCTGATTTTGGAGATCATCCCCCTCCTCTCTTTTTAGGTATCAACCAGACTGTCTTCCTCTCCTGAACATAAAACCATCTCTGGACGCCTGGTGGCCAACTGGTCCTGGATTATTCTGCTCAGCCAGAAAAAAGGAGAGGAAGAGGAGGGAGGGGGTCTTTTCCTGGATACCCAGCCGCCTGACCGAGTGTCCATCCTCAGCTTGTTTGACATGGCAGCGGCCCTGGGTATGAGAGCGATAAACATCTGCCGCCACTGCCAGGACATTGGGAAATGAGGGATTGAGGTGGGGGTAGAGTCTGGGAAGCCATAATGAGAAGAAAGATGGTCATAGAGAGGAGAGTGACAGAGAGAGAGATGCTGATCAGCTAATTACAGCTGCAAATAAAATGCAAATTTATCCTGGCACAGTGGTGGAGTTTAAACATGGCGCTGTCCAAAAACTCTGAGCTGAGCTGGCTTTCCTCCAACGATCACTCCCAAACAGAGCCTCATTATCCAAAAACACTCTGAATTATTATTACTGCTGCTAATATTAATACAAACCACCTGGATTCTGCTTCTCCTCACAGAGAGCAGGCATGGAGGACCAAACCACCAGGCACATTCATCATCATGATTATGATAAGGATCAGAGCTGCTGCTCTAAGGATCCACAGGCCAGCAGGGGGCGCTCATACAAGCTCTCAAAACCTCAAATTTCTAGTTACATTACTTTGTAAATAAGCATATTTAATTTTGATTTCAAGAACTCTATATTGAAATGTAATTATGATCTTAATTGATTGTTATATTATTTGTTATTACAATCATGCAGAGGGAAATCCTCATCGACTGAAAGTTTTGTTAACAGCCATAATTAAGTTTGCTAGTCTTTTAATTTTTTCAAATCTGATAAAAGAAAGGTGAACAAAGAGCAAGAATAACACCAAGAAAATTACAAATA
The DNA here is from genome assembly GCA_036173005.1 of Crenichthys baileyi. Taxonomy (NCBI): domain Eukaryota; kingdom Metazoa; phylum Chordata; class Actinopteri; order Cyprinodontiformes; family Goodeidae; genus Crenichthys; species Crenichthys baileyi. The sequence continues at coordinate 135,225 of JAHHUM010002904.1, forward strand.
AAATACATATTAGTAATGCTGCTGTTGTTTGAAAGTCTGATTAATTGCTGGTTTGGTTCATCGTTTGTTTTTAAAAGAGAAGATTAAGTAGTTTGTTTTCTATGTATTTATCTAATTTTTATTTATTTATTTTAGTTGGAGTTTAGGGTCTACAGGAGCACAATGCAATAATGTGATTATTATTATTATTGCTAATAACCAAATAAGCCACATAGAGTAGGCATGAAGAATAAAGAAGCAGTCATCCTCCAGGCCAGCAGGGGGCCCCAGTAACTCATAACTTCTCACAGAATACAGATGTCAAAACTAAAAGAAATAATAACATTTTTCAAGAAACTTGTTATTAATTTAGATTTAATTTTAAGAATATAAAATTTAAATTAAACCAGTCATTAAAAGTAATGCTTTAATGTCTGACTGTAAGTATAAACAATTAAAGATAGATAGATAGATAGATAGATAGATAGATAATAGATATAGATAGATAGATAGATAGATAGATAGATAGATAGATAGATAGATAGATAGATAGAATATGATCGAGTAGATAGATAGATAGATAGATAGATAGATAGATAGATAGATATAGATAGATAGATAGATAGATAGATAGATAGATAGATAGATAGATAGTTGGGTGGCCTTAAATCAAACTATGCTTCAGGCCCCATACAGAGTTGGGCCGCCTCTGCTGCTGATGCTGATGATGCTGATGCTGATGATGCTGATGATGAAGATGATGCACACCCACAATCCAACCCCCCTCTCCTCCCCGTCCTCAGTGATTAATGATACATCGCCAGCCGGAGATTAATCAAGTAAAATTAAAGAATGTCGGAGGTGTTCGGGGACCAACCTGCAGCCAGATCAGGTGGGATGAGAAGGAAGAAAAAAATTGGCTTCATCAAATCTTTTTAGATGCAAATATTTTGTTATCTCCACCTCGCTGCAGCGCTGTAGTATTTTTCTTTCCATGTGTTTATGATTAATTATCTGTTCTTGGTGGAAAAATAAATCATGCGAAATGAGGATCTTCGCTGACTCCCGCATGCACCGCCAGAGATGGCAGGTCGATGCTGTTAATTTCAGGTTGAAACTGACACACTAATTATAGCGCAGAGTGCTGCTGGAACACTAGCAGGCAAGATTATACCTCTCTGCTTCTATTTTTTGCTTTTTTATTCTTTTATCAGATGCTGCTTATATTTTACCAATTAAAAATCGTAAAGGCATTTCATTGCCCCGGGATAAAATAAAATAAAAAAAAAAGAAAAAAGGGGAAAAGAAGCAGCCTCTCTCCTAACACGGCCATCACTTTCTCCCATCAGATTCATTGTGATGTATTAGATGCAATAAATTATCCCATGTAACAAAACATGGCGAGCTGAAAGGCTGATAATCTGCAGAGGGGAGATAAGGATTCATTATTCCAAATCATTATGAATCCAGCGTTGGCTGTGACTTCTTTCTTAATCAGCTTCTGTGATCCTGGATACGTGAAGGGAGCAGATAAGAGCCGAGTCGTTTATAATTCTCCCCACCTCGGCCTAATATTTTAAAATAAAAATCGCAGGCAGAAAGAAGCGGCGCGCACGTACCCACACACACGCACGCGCGTGCACCGGCTTTGGAGGGTGCACGGATTGTAATAAAACACACTGAAAGAATAAATGAGTAAATAGATTAAACCCGTGCATTGGGGTTTTTGTCTCAAATTAAGGTCTTCTCACTCCACGTTTACAGAGAGGAAAGCTGCGGTGAAAAGAGCGGAATTTATTACCTGTTTAGAGGAAAGTGGCTGATAAGATGGCCCTTTAGACCGTTTATGCGCTAAAAATGCTGCAGCCAGTTTGGTTTGCATGTAAAGGTGAGATGCGTCTAACCAGAATTACAACATGGCGCTCAGGTAACTGGTAGAAATGGTTCTAAATGCAACACAGACCTCTTCATGGGAAACCCAGAGCGACACATTTAATATGAATAGTAATTGACTTTAGAAATCCTGCAACAAATAAAACGCATCATATAATTCTGCTTCCCGCAATTAAAACTGAGCGACTCCCTATTTATTTCCCCAAATTGATTCCCATTATTTTTTCCTCCTAATTAATCTTTCTATTGCACCTATAATGTGCGTAAATACCGCCATAATCAAATCATTCCCATCAGTGTTGCTTCACCTTTACATTGAAATCTAAGAGCGAATAATTCCCAAAATAAGCACTCTGTTTGCATCAAAAGCAGATTAACAAATCAGTACGATCTGGATGTGTTATTTTTCTAATTCTATTCAGATGCTGGAATGTTATAATTCCCCCTAAATGAGGAGCTGCGCGCACCCTGCATGCAGAGCGCTGAATTATTCATTGGTTTAAAAAGACGCGTTTGGCTGCAGAGTCGCACCCGTAAGTTTATACAACGCGGTTTGCGCCAATTATCTTTAATATATTACCTTAATTGAATTTCTCCCCACCCTCCGCCACCAAAGATAGATTTGGGTGTGATCAGTTTACATTCTCCTTCAAAGAGTCAAGGCGCAACATGAGAGACGCCAAGCCTGCAGCATCCTCCTTCCTCTCTCCTCTGCTCTCCTTCAGCGCGTTTCACACAGAGGAGGATCGGATTTGCTTGGTGCTCCTTTCAATCAACCGTGCTGTCAATAAGCAGGCGCGTATACAGGCCTCTGTGTGCGCTCCGGGTTAGTTAGTTAGCCTGCTTGCTCCTTCTTCTCCTTCTTCTTTTCTTGCAACAGAAAATAAACCACCAGACCACAGCGTGTTGCTGCGATCACATTATGGTACATTTCAGATTTTATTCCCACCCCACCGTACAGCTGTGTTTATTTGTCTTTAAATGGAGCTCCACTCTGCTGCGGAGCTGCATGGCTTCATCTGTCCTTTGTGGCAGAGAGGAGAGGGAAAGGAGGCTCCTTTTCCAGCACAAAGGGACGCGTGTAGCGCTGTGTGTCACTCTGAGAGGAGCTAAAACATAATACGCTTATGCTAGTCTGCAGCATGGATCGCAGTTATCATCACACAATTAAATAATTAAGGCGTTTTTATATTCTAATGCTTATATTTATTTAGGGACATAAATAATTAACAATCAAAATAATGGCCTGTATGTGTTGCATCTCTATTTATAAGATAAAACCAATAAAAGGGCCGAAAAAATATTTCTAGCACGAAATTAATCTGTTTTAGTGTAAAAAATCGATTCAAATACTCATATTAGTTTCAGGAAACATAAAAATATGCATTTATAAAAGGTTTTTTTTATCTTGATTTATCACTTAAGACAAGAGAATTTGGTTGATAAAATAGATATGTAGTATAATATTAATATATTTTAAATTAAAAAAAACAAATATAACAAATAAAAATGGCCACAAAGCTATATATTTGTTTGTATAAAATTAATCAGTTTTGGATTAAAAAGTTATTCTAAGGCATGTATTTGTTTAGGGTGTCTATAAAATGGGTCATTTAAGTAAAAGAACAAATCATGGTCATAAAAATATATGTCTAGTAAAAAAACTAATTTTGGGATTAAAAATAGATTTCAAGGCTGGTATTTGTTTAAAGACATAACAGACAGGCATTTCATGGACATATGGGTGTTTTTGCATTTTGATTAATCATATAAAACAAATAAATAAGGATTTAGTAAGTTCAGATTTAGATGGACGGCGTCACAAATAATGCTAAAAATGTCAGTCAAACGGAATAAATGAGTAGTACTATAATGAGTGCGTGTTAACCCTATAATGTATGCCGGTTCCCATTGGCTGGTGCTGCATCTAGTTGCTTTCTGTTGCTCTCGGATCCGGAAGCTGCTCATACAGTGGAGGCGAGGCCGCGTGTGCGCGCAGCCGTGCCCCGGTAGCCTACATGCGTGCGCGCGTTACTTATCTGCAACCAGACTGATGTGACTCCAGGATCGTGCCAGGGCCTGCATGCGTGCGTGAGCGCGTGCACTGACGGGAGCGCGCACGACATAAGTGTGTGTGGTTGTGTGTGTGTGTGTGTGTGTGTGTGTGTGTGTGATTTTTTTGCTCTTCCCGTCCGCAGCTCTCGCCCTCTCAGCCTCTCTCTCCCCGCCTGTCTCTAAATGCCATCGGCGCCTCCATCTGCATGTCAGTCTTTCTTCTCATCTGCAGGGGAGGAAAAAAACAAACCAAAAAAGGGAGAAAAGAAAGGAGAAGAAGAAGTAGAAGAAGAGGAGGAGAAGCGTCCACTTCTCAGGTCAGTAGAGATTTCCATTTGAAGCTGGCTTTTGCGCGGATCCTGATGCTGCGATGCTTCTTCATGTCGCTCCTCAGTGAATGATGGAAACTTTTGGCTTGAATGAGAAGAAATTGTGCGGAGAAAAATTTGAGTGAATTTCATTTTATTTTTCCTTACATGATTCGGTCGAATCCGGTCCAAATGCTCCTCCAGCAGCCTCCATCCGAACCGCTCCTTTGCTGTTTGACCTAAAAGACTGATTCAGCGTCGCTGATGCTCGCTGTTTTTCCGCCGCTCACTTTGGACCAACCCGTCGCCTATTTCCCTAAATTATTTAGTCGCCTGCCGCCGCCGCCGCCGCCGCTAAAATAGCGCAGATGAGGAGTTTTAGCGACATATTACCTGCCGCTCAGGTTGATGGTGGTGGTTCGGGCTGGGGAGCTGCACCACGCGTGAAATTGATCTGATTACCTTGCCGGCGGCTGCTTCTGCTGCTGTTCTTCCTCCTCATCAGTTCGTTAGTGTCCTCCATCTCAGTCTGTTCTCTGTGCATCGATGTGGCGCAAGGAGCGGGGTGTGAAATGAGGACGAATCAGGCAGGAGATGCAGAGCGCATTTATTTCCCTTTTTCGTTTAATCCTCCCTGAAAATAACCCAACAAATCCTCATATTTTTGATTTAAAAGTATGAAATCATTCAGCTTATGTAAAGCGAAATGAAGAGTCGCCAAGTGGGATGCAGTGAGACGACTGGACGGCCGTCCGGATGCCGGTTTTCTGCGCTGTTGGGAGTTTTTTTTTTCAAGATTTAAATTCAGAGCGAATTTACAAATTTAAACCCACCCTCTAAAATCATAGCAACGTGCTGAATGAAAGTGTCCCTGCGTTAGAGGTGAAGAGGCCCCGCACCATGGCGGACAGATTACATCAGTGCGTCTGGCAAGGAGCGATATAGACGCAGATAAGAACAACTTGGCCACACGGTGCACCATTTTCCTTTTTTACATAATTGTAGGAAAGAATTACAGAAAACACGACTGTTGCATTTTTCCCCCGTTTTACACTCGAAGAATATTTTTTCTGTTCTCAATTTAAATCATTCTAGGAACTGGAGTTCTAGTTTCTGGTTTCAGCGGGCAGACAAGCAGAATTTTACGCCCTCGTTTTGTTCTAAGAAGCAGACTCAGTTCACATGCCGGAGAGAATAACAGCTCCTTTTTCTTGAAAAGAGAGGTGACAAATGACTCAGAGTGATGTAACAAATAGATTACATGCGAGGAGCTGCAGCGGTTTCGACATGCATAAATGAGCCAGTAAAATATCCCAGTCTGACCGTCCTGCAGCCTCCTGCACCAGCGGCCCGGCCGGTCGGGGTTAACGCAGCGCAGCTGCTGAAAACCTTCCGCAAACTCTGCTTTAGCGCCTTTTTTCTATTTTTCTAAATTTCGTCCTGTTGTTAGGCTGAAAGTGCGATATTAGTCAGGCTGTGTGTTGGAAGAAATGAGAAAGCAGGTAAAAATATGACACCCGGCGACCTTATAGAACTCACCCACAGACCCTTATTGTCTCACACAAAATCTCTCAATATTTCTAAATTTGCTGCTAAATTTAGTTTATTCTTATTAAAAAAATATTTATAATACATTTTTTATATTTCTGTGATAAGTAGATTTTATTTAAATAGGAAACAGTGAATCTCCTGATGAGGCCATACCCGTGCATGTTTAGGGATAAATCAAACACACACTCACACACACACACACACGTAGGCGAGACTTTATCTAAAATATTTGATCCCCCACATTGGCAGCAGAATAATCCGTTCTCATCTTAAATTCTGAGCCGCAGAGCAGAAGAAAGCAGTTTTGATTTTATTCAGAGATGTTTGACATAATCAGCCAGAAATGATCTGCGCCATCCGAACCTGGACCCCCACCTGCTTCTAAGACTCAAGCAGCGTAGATTTTACTCAGAAATTAACCTAAACGTTTTTTTACACTCGTAGAGAAAAAGATGAAGCTACGTTTTTTGAATTTATTTTTATTATTTTACATGAGCATCTTCCTCAGAGAGAAGAGGCCTTGTTCGCGCTCCGAATCAGCTCTCATAGACACCGAGGTTTGGGGAAACGTCACTCTTTCAGCTGCTGTGCATCCTAACCAATAAAACAGATTCTGTGTTATTTATTTATTTAAATATTATTATTATTATTCAGACATTTCATTATTTAGACCTCTGCGGACATACAGCGGCTGCTCTGTGGACCAGTCCGTTGACAGCTCGCCAGTCGCAGCTACAGCAGTTTGCATCCACGTTCAGGCTCAAGTCTGCTCCTTCGTCCTGTCAAAAAATATCTCCTCCACCTCCTCTTCTTTTTCCTCTTCCTCTCCAGGAGGAACAATGCACCTCTTTCTCACTTCCAGGCTCCATATTAAAGATATTTGTCGCAAAAACACAAAAGCAGTGTCATGAGTGAAAGGGGGAAACCCAGCGGGCTGAAAGACCACCTCCAACAGCTCTGACTGGGTTAGTTTGATCTAAATGAAGACTCTCAATAGCTGCAGTCCAACTTGTGCTATATTTTTTGTTCTTGCAGCTCATGAATTCCCCTCTGCGGTGCCCCGCACTGATACACAGCCTCACATGGATGCTGCTGCTGATAGCTACGTTGGTGCAAAGCAAGGGCGTGCGCGCTCTCGCCTGCCTTCACCTACCTACTTTGCGCGCCCTGTGCGGGTTCATTTCCTGGCCCCGACGGTGACGTCACATCCAGTGGCGTCAATGCACACACACTTCCACTATCGCGGTGTCAGTCCAATTTTCGACGCAAAAACAAGCTTTGTGTGAGCGGCACAATCCCACTGAATATTTGCAAATGTATAGTTGCACACTATCTATCTATCTATCTATCTATCTATCTATCTATCTATCTATATATGTACTATTTTCGAACCTTAATTTCTGTGAATTATGATGATTTTCTGCATCCTGCTAATGAAAACAATGCATTTAATGTTAGGATAGTACATCAGACCAATAAGAAAATATTTTGTACAGAAATGTGCGCCTAATCAAAATTATATTTTACACCTGCTTAACTGTTGTTGTTTTCAAAAAGTAATTTTAATCTGACAAATGTATTTATTTATTTATTTAAGTGATTATTTGGGTGAGATAATGGGAGATCAGCTCTCCAAAACTCTTTTGTTGAGTCTTGTTTCAACCGTTGCATCGTGTGTTTAAACTGGCGGTTGGAGCAGAAATATTAAGTGAGCAATGAGCTATTTTATTAATTGTTTACTTTTTTCCTGCAAGCATATATATTTAAAAAAAGGGGCAATGAGAAATCTTGGCTTGAGCCCATCACACATGCTGCACGGTGAGGATTTTTGGATCCAACTATTAGAATAATGTGCCTGCCACCGCGAGAGGACGCACTGTCACAATTTTAAGAGCAGAAAACGTCCCGAAACCTGCTGTTTGCCCGAAGCAACAGGCTCTGTTGCAGCTTTTCTCTCCCTCTCTCTCTCTCTCTCACACACACACACACACACTGCAGCACTTTGAAACATGAATGAACCAAACAGATATTTAATTACTTTTTAAAATTATTCTCTTACCATAATCACTCTTTATTCCTTTTATTTTAATTTATGTTTAAATCAGTTCAGTTTTGCGCCTTTTTCACGCTTCCGCGTCTCTTTGGGCCTTTAAAAAAATCTAGTGCTTTATATTTTTTGTTATTTATCTAAAGTGACTCCAAGCTTGCAGTTTTGCATCTTCCCTGGCCAGAGTTAGATGAAATTAGCCAGGCCCCTCCCATCAGCTGATGACACTGACAGACCCTCCTTAAGTTGCGTCGCGCCGCAGCTGTCTGCGAGCATTGAGCTGCCTGGCGCCATCCTGAAAGAATGCCTTCACTGTAAAAAAGAAAGAGAGAGAGAGAGCGAGAGAGCAGGAGTCCCACAGAGGAGAGGAAGAGAGAGAGGAGTTAATGGAGAAAGCTCCAAGCAGGTTCGATCAGTGAGCTGAACTTGTTGGTGCCGCTCAGTGTGTTGCGCAGACGGAGCTCTGCGCTATAGTTGAACCGGCCTGAAAACTCTCACATCTTTTATTTTTTTATGTTTGATTAAACTTTTTTTTCTGAGAGGAAAGAGCTCAGGAACTCTGCACCGAACCGGATTCCATTTTGGACGTGTTTGTGTGACAGCAGCGCTTTTGCATGCGTTGGTTCGGCTGGGGTATGTTTCGTCTTTAAATCTCTCACTTTCTCTGCGTTTTACAAAAAATAAAAATAAATAAATAAAATAAAACAAACAAAAGAAACCAAAAACGTGAACCCATTCTGCGCTGCTTTGTTTCCATGAGAAGCAGAATCCAGAACCCGAGACATTAAAATTCTGCTTTCTGTCCCCAGGTGATCGGAAGCGGCCGCGGAACCTGTTGGATTTAAACGCAAACGGATTTGGGACTGATTATATCTTTGCTCCAGTTTTTTTTCCACATGAACTTTTACTGAAGAACAGAAATAAATAGATCGGGTTCAAAGAAGTAAGAGCAAGCGATGGAAGTAGGCGCGGACCAGCCTCGATGGATGAGCCATCATCCCGCGGTGCTGAACGAGCAGCATCCCGGCTCACATCACCCGGGCCTCGGGCACTCGTACATGGACCCTTCACAGTATCCGCTCGCAGAAGATGTGGATGTACTGTTTAATATCGATGGACAGGGGAACCACGTCTCTTCATACTATGGGAACTCAGTCCGAGCCGTCCAGAGGTACCCTCCTCCTCCACCCGGTGAGTAAACGGCCGCTTCAGGGCCTTTTTATTTCATAATCCAGCTTTTTAGATGATTGTGCGTGAAGGCGCCGCGGCTGGGTTTCAAATTAGAATTCAATCCGGGACGGGTTTCAGTTTCTTCTTGTAGTTTACCTCCTTATGTCCCATCTAAACACCTGAAACTGAACTGACAGGCTAATCTGAGGAATTATTCTTTTTAATCCTCTTCATAATTTCCCTTTCTGGCCCAGCCGTGTGTTTGGTGGCGACACAAAGTTCCCGATACACCTGGATTTATTTGGAAATACTCAGCTGCTGGTTTGCACCTCTGATCACATGAACATCTGAGCTCTTCAGCGACACATGCAGCCGCTTGTGGAGTTTCCTATAATGTAACTTCCTCTAGTCAGTCACAACGCAGTTTGAGGTTTTTCAAAAGGGGAGCTGTTGCATCAGGGCCTGTTTGACTGGAAGGGTGGAATTACACACACGAGTTTGGCCTCCTGAAACGTTGTTACCTGATATGTTGAAAAATAAGATTTCATTTGAAATGTCTGCAGGAATCAGTTTAATTCAGGATGTTTGACCAAGTAATTTTTACGCATGAGCAAGGTCCTGATCTTGTTTTGTTTTCCTGCTGCAGGTAGCCAAGTATGCCGTCCCTCATTACTGCACAGCTCTCTGCCCTGGCTGGAGGGCAGCAAAGGAATCCCCACGCACCACAGCAGCTCCCCATGGAACCTGAGCCCCTTCCCCAAGAACCCCCTGCACCACGGCTCCCCGGCCAGCCTGTCCGTCTACCCCCCGGCCTCCTCCACCTCCTTGTCCACCGGCCACTCCAGTCCGCATCTCTTTACCTTCCCCCCGACCCCTCCAAAAGACGTGTCCCCGGACCCGGGCATATCCACCCCGGGCTCAAGCAGCTCCGGGCGGCAGGAGGACAAAGAGTGCTTAAAGTACCAGGTGACCCTGGCCGAGAGCATGAAACTGGAATCAGCTCACAGCCGGAGCGTGGCGTCAATCGGAGCAGGGTCAACCTCTGCCCACCACCCCATCGCCACATACCCACCCTATGAATACGGCCCAGGCCTCTTCCCACCAAGTAGCCTGATAGGTGGGTCATCTTCTAGTTATGGTTCCAAAACGAGACCAAAAACAAGGTCCTGTTCAGGTAGGCGTGCGCTTTATTACATTCCCTTTTGATCTAACGTTGCTCCCCCAGATTTACAGCCTCCTAGAACACCCAGAACACTGAGAGCTCTCAGAGCCACGTTTAATCAGCTAGGGTGCAAAAAATAAGGGACAAACTCGACAATCAGCATCCTCATCCCTCACTGAACATCAGCTCAGGCAGGTCAACATGGTCACAACGCCCCTACAAGGCATCTCTTTCAACACCTCATCTAATGATGATAATAATAATAATAATAATAATAATAATAATAATAATAAATTTAAAAAAAATGAAATATTATTTTTTATTATTTTTAAGCAGAGATTATGTCATTCTGACATTTTAATAAAATATCTTTAGATTTTTTTTTATTCAAACAATAATAAAATCCGAATGGGCCTAATTAAATCCATGTTGAAGCTTCTAATAATTACACTTTACAGACAGAGGGGAAGCCGACTCTCTGAGCTCTGTCGCCCCGTTTATATGTTCAGGATAATCCCATTACTGTCAGGCCAGTGCGCGCCACAGTCGCTTTGTTGAGCCAGCGGAGGAGCACCGGATGCCGCAGTTCATTCACGGCTGAACCGCCACAGAGGCGCGGCGCACAAACCGACCGACCGGAGGGAGGGGGAGGAGGAGGAGGAGGAAATTATTATTATTATTATCATTATTGCTGCCACGCAGATGAAAGCCAGATTTTGTAATAAGATAAATATCAGTTTTTTTGTGTCAAAACAGTGGATTAGTTGATGCATATCAGAGGGATTATTCAGGATCAAAATGCAAATAAAGATTTTGAATCGAGGATCATTGGAGATAATTTGCATTTAAAGAATATTTTCAGATCTTAGGAGTACTTATGAGATTTTTCTGCATATTGTTTATCCTTTATTTAAAATTTAATAACGCAGTGGAAGCATCACTGAAAGCTTAAGGCAGCAGCAGCCTCTCTCACAGACACACAGGCCTCTATTTCTCTTCACGCACAAGCTCTGGAACCGACGCAGTTCCTGTTTGATTTTTTTCTGTCTTTTGCAAACTCAAAAGAGAAATAGAGAAACTCACTTTCCCAGGTGCCTGCATGTGTCTGTCATACATCTAAACCAGTGTGTAGCCCTGCATGTGTGTGATTTTGCAGTACACAAAAAAGGGAAGTATGGCTGCATGAAGAGGCATAAATGTTCTCGATGATGTTCAGAAAACTTCAGTCTCTGCTTTCAAATAATCTCGAGTGTGGCTGCAGCAGCTCATCTGTTTCAGTTTCGGGGTGTCGGTGCAGCGCTTCACCCACCGGCGACAGCAGAGGACAGTAGTTTCGAAACAAAAGGCCTAGTTGGAAATGAAATCAGCTAACATTATTTTTGTTATTAGATGGTGAATGAAAGAGAAATAATAAATTATTACATTAAAAAGAAAATTGTTCAAATTTAGAGACGGTAGTTTTGTGGTTTTATGGACCTTAACACAACTAACAATATGTTCAATGTGTGTGTGTGTGTGTGTCTGTCATTATCTGTATTATTACTGTATTATTATTATTATTGTCGTTTGAAGCTATATTTTGTAACAATATTAACAGATTTTTCTCCTGCCAGTTCTGATTAATGCACCAAGATGAGATTTTTCTTTATATTTTTACCTCCGCCTGACCCCGTGTTCGTGTTTTTATTTTTTTATTTTGTGTGTGTGCATGTTGTTGTGCGCTCTCCCGCACGCAGAAGGCAGAGAGTGCGTGAACTGCGGGGCCACGTCCACTCCGCTGTGGAGGCGGGACGGTACGGGCCACTATCTGTGCAACGCCTGCGGCCTCTATCACAAGATGAACGGGCAGAATCGCCCTCTCATCAAGCCAAAGCGGCGGCTGGTACGTTCGTCCACCGACATTTTCCTCCCTCTGCTGATGATGTTTCCGTCTCTCTCTGTGTTTGTTTCCCCCTCTATCCAGGAAGAAGTAGGCCTATTAGCTGCAGGAAATTGACTCGGCAAGTGCAGGTCTCTGTTTTCAGATACTACATTAGAAAAAATAAAATAAAATAAAATGCATCATCTGAAAATAATAAAGATAAAAAAGGATTGATTTTGCTGTTTGGAAAAAGGACTCATGTGTATTTTAAAGATGCCTTTACTGCAGCTTAAATGTGGCTGCATGCACTGAGCTCCAAAAAAATAGGTTCAGGTTGCTTCTTTGCAGGGAAACCCCCTCATGTCTGATATGAGCTTTAAAGGAGTTCCCTGGTCTTGGTAGGAACAAATCGTAGGCAGCAATAGATATGACCAGTCCAGCCCTGCTCTGCACGGCCCTCTGGACTTAGTCCTGGACTGTAAAGTGAAAAGCCGACGTCTCAGGGAAGGAATGGAGAGGAAAGGGCTGCCGGATATCTGAGCCTCGCAGATAACAGCGCAGTCAAAACAGAGAGGCTGGCCGGAGCCCGAGCCATGCAGGCCAGCGCACTGTCACGGCTTGAGCTTGTTTAAAAGAGCTAAAATATCGGCTTAGATGTTTATTTATTTGTGGAGGCCAAAGCTGTAGAAATCTGATTTTCAGAGAATAAAAATAAAAACGAAACCCTTCAAATAATAAATAAATAAAAGGGCTCAATAAGGCTTATTTCTGCTCTCTGATTGGTTATTCACTGCACACAGCGGCAGGGGTTATTAGGCCAACACATGCGTATAATTGGAAATGCCTCCAGGAGATAATGTAGTCGTTTGCTTTAGACGTGTCCTCTGCGGTCACCTGTATGTATTGATTGAGATTATAACATCAATGTCAAGGAGCTGCAGCAGCAATCCGCCGGATGACTCTGTCAGGATGAAGACTGCAGCTACAGCAGAATAAAAACACGCTTTCTATCTTTATTTATTCGTGCAGTTGTTCTAAAATTACTGCATCAAAACTGAAGCATTAATCCCATGCATTAAAAAAAACGTTCGGCGCGATTTTTTGACATTTAAAACTTCGTGGCACAAACATGCACGTATTTTAAGAATAGGGGGAAATTGAATCAGATGTAATAGCTCTCCGTTTCAAAGCTTTCCTTTTATGTCTTCTGTAAATATTTATTCTGTCGGAGGTATGCGCCCTATGATGCTATTTTTAGATCCCCGAGTGAACGCAGCTCTTTTTCTGCCATTTCTGTCTTTGTGCTTTTTAAACTATTTTCAGCTTGCACTTATATGCATAAAACGATGGAAAATATATACAGTGAAAATAAAAGCCTTCAGTGTTTTAGAGAGGAAATACGTTCTGCTTTTGATCTGCGATGGAAGGAAATACATCTGAAATGTCTTACGTGCGTTCATTGAGATGTACATGTAACATGTCAGCATTTCATTTTAAGTGTTATAGTTTTTATTTTTAAAGGGCATTAAATGCATTCAGAAAGACCGTTGTGCGAAAATGTAGTAATAAAAAATTTGAGACTCTCTTTTATAATAACTCTTCATGCTGATTGGTTTATTCCACCAGTCCCCTGACGCTTCTTTCTTGTGTGCAGTCTGCAGCCAGGCGGGCAGGGACGTCCTGTGCAAACTGCCAGACAACGACGACAACGCTGTGGCGGAGAAACGCCAACGGGGACCCGGTGTGCAACGCCTGCGGCCTCTACTTCAAGCTGCACAATGTAAGTAATAAACCTGCTCAGGATCTGGTTCTCTCTCTAGCTCCACAAATCCACCGAGGTCTGCTGAATATTTAAGGGTTTCTTCATTTTGAACACTTCTTCCTCTGAATATTTTATCTGACTTGTCCCTGCAGAGAATTGCCGTAGCCCAGATAACACAAACTCAGATTTTTTGGCAGGAGAGTGAGCTAAACCCACAGTCTCCTTGCTTATGAATATTAATTAAACCGTGATTACTTTCTGGTCTGTTATTTTTCTACTGGTGTTTTTACCCTCTTGGTTTTACCCTCTGACCACCAATCCGCCTGATTCGTTTTGGGTCGGTTCGTGCCTTACCACAGGATTTTACATCTACAGAATGGACACCCCGGGGACTCGTTTATCTCTCCCTCGCCTGTGCATGAAGCTGTCACTTCTAATCAAACAGCCATTGTAGCTCCAACTAATAATAATAATAAGCAGACTAACTGCTCTCAGGCCACATGTAGGTAATTTCTGCTCCCTCCTCTTCCTTCCCTCTCCTCTCATTCTCTCACATGACAGAGTTTGCTTATATCCCAGTGCGCACACAGAAGAGTATCCCGCTCTGCTGCCCTGCTTGTCACGCAAGCACTCTCCCTTAAATCACTTTCCCATGTTGCTTTTGGCAGATAGTTAGCCACTGCAAAAACAGATTCAATGCGAGGTTAAACACGAAGAAGAATATTTCCCAGCTACTTATTAGCATCTGAACTGACCCTGACATCTGTGTAATTGTCAAATTGGTTTATTTTGGTAAATCTGGACTTCTGTTGGGGCTTGAATCAAATTCCAGATTCTCAAGGAGAAGTCTGGAGGCTGTCTGGAGGCTGGCAGTCCAGGAACCCCATGATGAAAGATCGGTCATGCTTTAGATTAAATAGGACACAAAAAAATGATCACTAAGTGAGGTTGTGTTTGCAACTCAAATGACCTTCATTGAGTGAGTGTTTTTTTTTTCACCCTCTTAAAAACCTGTTGAGCTTTGACACCTTTGTCGCAGGCTGGGGTTTGAAGCTGCTGGCAAAGGCAGGATGGGTGTAAAAGCCTGTGCTGACTTTTCTGTGGTGGTCACCGATTTAAATGTTTGATGTAGGGCGGCAGCCGCATGCAGGCCGGAGGCCCAGGGCTTCCTCTGCAAGACGTTTGGGCATCAAAGAGCAAAGGCTTGACTGGCTTTATGTGGGCATAACATGGCTCATAGCTGGAGAAAGTATCCCCCGCCCCATGGTGTGGATCCACAGTTTAGAGAATGAAATCACATCACTAGACAGGGGGGAGAGAAGATCATTGGCCTCAGCTAATCATTGACAGTCAGCTAAAAAATGCCCAGCTTTAGACTGAAAAGGATTCCCTATTCCTGTTTTCTCTGGAGAACCTGTCTGCTGCTGAAATTTTATCATCAGTACTCATTTCCAACTAAACATTGTAGGTATATGTCAGCTGCAGCCATTTAAGCCAATGGATGGCCAAGCGGTTGTGGTGAACTTGGCCGTCTCCTGCGGTCGTCATAGTCTCTGCTTAAATGGCTTCAGGTTAGCTGGCAGGCCGTATTGTCTCTTGCATCCGTCACACTTCATCTTTTATTTTTCCTCCCCTCTCTGTGGCAACGCTACAGCTTCAAGTATGTTTTAGGTTAAGATTTACATCTAAAAACCGGTCTCAAATGGATGAGTCAATTTTCTGAAATGGAGGCTCAGAATTAGTCACAAATTTTGATTTTTGTGCTCATCTAAAGACAAAGTACTAATCTGCCGTCTTTCTGTCTCCTTTCGAGAGCAGATCAACCGACCTCTGACCATGAAGAAGGAAGGCATCCAGACCCGGAACAGGAAGATGTCGAGTAAGTCCAAGAAGAGCAAAAAGTCCCAAGACAGCATGGATGACTTCTCCAAGAGCCTGATGGACAAGAGTAGCTCATTCAGTCCCGCCGCCCTGTCCCGCCACATGTCCTCTTTCCCCCCCTTTTCGCACTCCAGCCACATGCTGACCACCCCCACACCCATGCACCCTTCTTCGAGCCTTCCTTTTGCACCTCACCACCCTTCCAGTATGGTGACAGCCATGGGTTAAGGCTTCCTCACCACCCCCAAACCCTGGGCTTCTTCACCACCGCCATACCCTTCGGTACCTCCGCTCCAGACTCCTCTTCGGTTTGATCCAAGCGGGATCCTTTATCCCCGGTTCTATCTTATTTTTATAAAAACCCAAGTGTACCTCTGCGATGTAAATGTTTTGCGGACTTGAACTGACTGTGGTGCACTGACCTCCAGGGGGACGATTTATGTTTTTCCCTCCAAGCCAGGAGACAATGGACATTTCTTCTTGATCCGCCACTGTCGCTGACACCACATTGAGGCTGATTTACCCAATAAGGAGCTCCATTTATGTATAAAAAGCCATTCCTCCACTTCCACCAAAAGAGACACTGCAAGAATTTTCAGACTCCCTTTCCCTTCAACCCGTATCTCCTCACCTTTTACCTGTAAAACAGGGAACCCCTCCCTCTCTGCTTCCTTTCTTCCTTGTCTTGTTCGGCTGAAGATGAGGAGAGACAGATCATATTTGTACAAATTGTATGAAATACAGTACATTTAATGAAGACTTTTTAATTAAGTAAGAAAAAAAGGAAACTTGCCCTTAGGCGGCTAATGACAAGAAGGGTACGAGTTGCAGCAGGTGGAGAGACTTGCCACTGGAGGAGTGAGGTGAAAGATGCCTCCGAGTCCTGGAGGAGGGAATAGAAGCGAGAGGGAAAGACTTTTGAGACAGGGCAGGCCTCAGATTTTGCCTGCATGAAATGTGTCGCATTAAGTTTGCAGAGAGTCGGCGCCTCTGGCCGCCGGCCTCTCTCTTATTTTATTAGATTTTTTCCTTTTTATTTTATTTTTTGGATGTGCTATACGTCTCGGGCAATTGGTTTGTGTTGAAGCGCACACGTACACACACACACACAACACACACACACACATTGGATCACCTGAAAGACTTTCTTTCTGCCCACAGATTATATGCATTGTGAAAAAAAGTTCCTGTATTTGTTATTTGTATGTATAAATCAGAGTACCAAAAATACGAAAGAAACAAAGATGTAGAATTATTTCTTTATGTTATGCAGACTGAATGGTTGTAAAAAATCAATAATAATCACTAGTGTAAAATATGACTGCTTTTTTTGTTTCGTAAATTTTTTTTGCTCTTTGAAAATAATAAACTAGTTTAATCTCTGTTGACATGTTAGCGCTGTGGTCGAGAGCTGTCTTTTCTGTCTGTGTCTGTACTGTGTGATCTCTTTGCACACCCCCTCCCCACTCATGTACCCACAAAAACCACAACCAGAGAGGCCTAGCCCTACATATACATACATACATTTATACACAGATGTAAAGACATATGTATAGTCTTTTTACTCCTGTTATGTTGCTTTGCATTTGCAGGAACAGCTCTTAAGGTCACTTGAGCACAAACAGGAAGAGAAGAAATAAACAGCAGCAATGGAGGACCAAATCACACGGCAGCATTCAGATTGCTTTTGTCTCATCCTGTTTGTACATAAATAGACTAATCCACATGTTGCTTATATTAAGCTGCACAATTTCTTTAAAATGTTCACAATACAGCTGATGTTATTAAATGTAACATGCTATAATCATGTAGCATGACATGATTCAAGTCCTCTGCTACAAGGAGAGAACGAGGAACTACTTGTTGCCTTTGACCATTGTCAAAACCACAGCATGAATGCAGCTACATGCTCATTATCGGTGATCCTGCAGCAGAAGGTCGAATGCGTTCAGAATTTACATCTGCAAATAAAAATGAACACCCATTCACATAAAGCATGCTCCTGTAAATGATGAGCATTGTGGCCACAAATAAACCATTCACAACCTTATTTGACATATTCGGCACAGCAAAAGCAGTTCACAGCTAACAGTTTCTAAAAAATTATCCACATGTGGTTTAATTTGACTCTACTGGAGCATTCTCCTTACCTGCTTGGTTAAACAATCACAAAGTTCTCAGCCTCTTTTTGACACCAGAGCAGAATGTTAAGTGTTTTAAACCTCTGTAACCTTTCTAACATCATTATCATACCAGGAATTCACAGCCAGAGTCTGCTGCAGATTAATGTACAAACAAGTCCGCACAAAACTGCCGCCGTCACAGTTACTTCGGTTTTCTTTTTGCTTCCATGCAGGTCAGTTCATGGCCTCAGAGCGGTGACCCAAAATGGGATCTAGATGTAAAAAACAATGGAATCACTTCTGGACCAATATGGACCGAGGTTTCCAGATTGCTTTCTACGCTCCAACATTTTCCTAATTATTCCGATGTACAATTGTTGCTTGTTTAAACTTAAGGTACACTTATTTTTTCGGCTAACAGGAGGTTCTACAGGAATAAATGTAAATTAAATACTCACTGAAGAGTGAGCATCAGATTTTAAATATGAAACCTCCAGTTTGCTATTTCAGAAGCTAATACACTTTTAATAATTGATTTCTTTCAGTTTTAATCTAAATCTTAACAACTGCTGTTTAGTAGTAACAAATTTTGTTTGTGTAATATCATCATCCTTCTACTTTATATTTTGTGGAGTGGAAAAATGCCTTTAAAGTTTAAAAAATTTGAAAATTATAAATAAAAATCAGTGCATTTGTATTCAGCACTCTTTGCTCTGAAGCCACTAATGAGAGGATAGCTGCAGCTGTTCTATGAGGTTAGGTGGAGAAGATCAGAGAACAATCAGCATCATGAAGAACAAGGAATTGGCAAACAGCAGATGATCAGCTGAGGGCTGAATCATCTCAGAGGTCCTTTTTCATGTCTTTGCTAGATTATTTAAAGATGGGACTTTCAGGTACTGTTCTACTGTTGCAGATATTGTTTTAGTCCTTAAACTTCATCTTTTGTGCCCAACTTGTCAACATCTCCCAGTCTGTGAGTAAACACAGCTTGTATGCTGTTATAATCAGGTACAAGGACTAGAGAAGAAATGAGTGAGAAAGCAGCCAGAGTCCCAAGCAAAGCATTTGCAAGCCTGGAAAACTGACTACTTTCTAGAATTACAAGAAAACCTGGTTGTTTGGGAAAAATAAAATAAAACAGTGTTGTACCATACTGGTGACATATGTTCTTATGGTACAAGTTTGCCTTTTCAGTTATTTTATGCCAGTTATTTGGACGACACCAGGGACAAATTTCACCCAAAGGGATTGCAAAGCTTTCCATATTATATTCTCTTTTATGATATGATGTCATATCTTATAATATTGTATGATGTTTCATATTGTATCCCATTGTATTACTTATTGTGTCATTTTGCATCATATGATATTGGTTCTTATATCCATAGTACTATATATTATACTGAATTGTATTATATCGTATTGATATTAATATTATTAATAATAATAATAATATTAATAAGAAAAAAAATGTTATAATGCATTTTACATGCAAATCTCAAAGTGCTACAAAGTGACAATAAAAACCTTAACCAACATATAAAAATATAGCATTTAAAACATATAACACATAAACATAAAATCTAAAGTTAAAATGTCAATCATAAAACCCTATAAAAACAAAAATGTTTTCAGTTCTTTTTTAAAAGATTTGGTAGTCTGCGGTACTCTCAGGTATTTTGGAAGCTCGTTGCATAAGCGGGGGGCGACTGAGAAGAACGCGCTGTCTCCCATCCATGTTCATTTTGTTCAGGGAGTATAGAGACAGAAACAGCCAGTAGAGCAAAGGGGGCATCCTGTGGTGTGTATGGATAGTAGTTCTTTGAGGTAGTCAGGTGTGCCACAAATCCACTGGTGGGTGAGGAGACAAATCTTGTATTGAATCCGAAGAGAAATGGGAAGCCAGTGAAAAGATATTAAAATTGGGGTGATGTGGTCATATTTTCTTGTTTGTGTTAGCAGTCTAGCAGCACTATTTTGAATAGCCTGTAACTTTGGTAAGTTTTTTATTAGAAATTCCATACAACAAGGAGTTGCAATAATCCACCCTTGAAGAGATGAAAGCATTGATGAGTTTTTCAGCATCTGACTGGGTGAGAGCTGGGTGAGAGCTGGATGAAGAGCTGCCAACGTGTTTCAGATGAAGGAATGAAGTTTTGCAGAGGTGTTTATGTGTGTGTCAAAAGAAAGGTGAGGGTCGACCAATACACCAAGACTGGTGACGGAGGATCAGAGTTTGATGTCCTGACCAGAAAATGTTAGTGAGGTTATAGTGGATGACTATAACTGATGTGGAATGCCAAATGATGTGGCACTTCACATGGCACTCAACCAGAATAGCTTCCATTTTTGAGCTATTAAGTTTAAGGAAATTCCGGGTCATCAATGTCTTTATCTCCGCCAAGCAGAGAGTGAGTGAAGAGAGTGATGATGGAGATAAGGTGGATAATGAGGCACCAGATGGATCAGGGTCTGTTGTAATATAAACTTGTGTATCGTCTGCATAGCAGTGAAACTGTACACAAAAGCTGGAAGTGACTTTGCCAAGGGGGAGCATGTAGAGGATGAAGAGATTTGGATCAAGTACTGATCCTTGAGAAACCCAACAAGTGACTGTATGATTTTTAGAGGTGGCTTTTCCCAGAGAGACAGTCAGTCTTGTCAGGAAGATAGGAGTGGAACCACTTGAATACCAAATGTCATGCAGCTGAATGTGGTGGAGTCTATTAAGGAGAATGTTATGATCAATAGTGTCAAATGCTGCTGTTAAGTCAAGCAGAATGAGGAGTGAAGGTGAACCTACATCTGCTGCCATGAGCAAGTCATTTGTTACCCTGATGAGAGCTGAATCGTATCACTGCATCGTATCACATTGGTTTGCATTATTTTGCATTGAATTGTATCATATTGTATCGCGTCATGAAGTATCTCATGATATCATGCCATATAGTATAATATTGAGTCTTATCATATCTTTTTACATCACATCATATTGTATTATGTACTACCATACTGGATCATTTCAATTCAATTAAGTTTATTTATATAGCGCCAATTCACAACACATGTTGTCTCAAGTCACTTTACAAAGTCAGGTCATTCCAAGTCAGGTCCATACATTCCAATTAATCCTAACTATCAAACAGTGCTGTTGGATTCAGTTTATTATTCAAATTGGTTAAAAGTTTTTCTGTCTAAGGAAAATCTCAAGAGCAGCAGATTGCATCGAGTGAAAGGGGAGGAAGACTCCCCTTTCACGGGAAGAAACCTCCAGCAGAACCAGAACCAGGCTAAGTGTGAGCAGCTGTCTGCCACGACCAATTGGAGGTTTGAGAGAACAGAGTAAACATAAAAAGAACACAGAAGCACTGATCCAGGAGTACCTTCTATGGGAAAGAAAAGTAAAACATCATTGGTAGTAGCTCCTTTAGTGACTTCATCTATGAGAGAAAGACAGCTAAGCAGATGAACTCTGAAAAAAACTGAAAGAACAAAGTTAAAAGCTGAAATAACAGCAAATAAAGCAAAATTGGAGAGTAGTAGGAGAATGTAGCAGAGTGAGGGAAAGTGGTCATTATGTCCTCCAGCAGCCTAAATCTATAGCAGCATAACTACAGAGATATGCATATGCATGGAACAAATGCATGGACTAGTTTTTCAGCGTCACTCCTGGACAGGATATTTCTAATTTTGGCAATGTTCCAGAGGTGAAAGAAGAAAATCCTAGAAACCTGTTTAATATGGGATTTAAATGACATGTCCTGGTCAAAAATAACACCAAGGTTTTTTACTTTATTACTGGAGTCAATTTAATGCCATCCAGGTTAAGTGATTGACTAAGCAGTTTCTTTTTTAAAGACTCCGGTCCAAAGACGACAACTTCTGTCTTGTCTGAATTTAGCAGCAGAACATTTAAAGTCATCCAAGGTTTTATGTCTTCAAGACATAAAACATAAAATAGACATCTATCTAACTGGTTGGGCTCATCAGGATGTATGGATTAATAAAGCTGAGTATCATCAGCGTAACAGTGAAAATGTATTCTATGCTGCCTGATAATTTGACCTATTGGAAGCATATATATATAGTAAAGAGAATTGGCCCAAGTACTGAACCCTGTGGTACTCCACAATTAACCCTGGAGTTTAAAGATGATTTATCATTTACATGAACAAACTGGAGTCTGTCAGACAAATAAGATTTAAACCAGCCTAGCGCTGTTCCCCTGATCCCTACAGCATATTCCAGCCTTTCTAAGAGAATATTGTGATCGACTGGATCAAATGCAGCACTGAGATCTAACAGAACCAGTACAGACACAAGTCCATTATCTGAGGCAATAAGAATATCATTACTGACTTTCAGCAAAGCTGTTTTAGTGCTATGATGAGCTCTGAAGCCTGACTGAAAGTCTTTTAAAGATATATTTACTGTGGAAATGCTCACACACTTGATTAGAAACTATTTTCTCAAGATAAGAACAGAAGATTAGATATAGGTCTGTAATTTATTAACTCATCTTGATCAAATTGTCATCTTATGTCAAATTGTGATGCATTTCTCATATTATATCCTGTTTTATCATATTGCACCATATCACATCTTGGATTCTGTTCTTTCATATTGTATTGCATTATATCACTGTGTCGTATTGTATTGTATCACATAGTACCGCATCTATTTATGTTGGATCATGTTGCATGTCATCATGTCTTGTTATATCATAGTAAATCACAGCATTTATATATATCCAGAAGTATTTCTGAAAGTTGTAGGTTCTAATATTTGTTCATTCATGTGTTTTCTAACATTCAGTTAAATGCTAATAGTTTTCATACAAACATGATTTTTATGTTTCATGCCATTTCCATATGTTTGCTCTCAGCATCCTGGACGTCTGCATAACACACAACACGTGTCTAACCTTTCCAAAGCTGTAGACTCTCAGAAACTCTATATCTCATATCGGCATATATTTGTAGGAATGTGAAAAAGGGCGGCAGTCTTCTCATGCCTGGTTGCAGTAAAGGCCATACAGAAGTCAGGTATTTGGCGTCATTTGTTTGTGAGCCACTGTGACCAATCGGGAGATTTGCTCCTGTGTTTTAATAGTGAGGTCAAGGGGGCATGTGGGATGAGAATCGGAATACTCTGTGCATGTGTGTGTGTGTGTATAAAGGGATTGAGGAGAGCTTTGCCCTGTGGTGGAACCCCATGGCCTCCGGCTGACCTTTTTCCCCTTAGCGTTCGGCTGTGGACGGCTGCCAAGGGTGAATGGAGCTGCAGCTCCTGGCTCAGGTGAGGATGGAGCACTGTGTGATCTCCTCTTGATCTTGTCATCGTCGCCACAAAACACTTATTTTCTGTCCCGCTCTCCCTCCGTCTCCCTCTCTTCCTGCGTCTGCCTCTCGTCTTTCAGGTGAGGATGATGACAGATTTGTGGGCCGAATCGGCTCTCGGGGATAGTCCATCTTCATCGAGGCCGCGCTGTTGTCACCGTCTCAAGAGGTCAGGTCAAGGATGGGGTCGACATCGGGGAGGATTTCAGTGACCTTAGGAAAATTGGCTCATCTTTGAAATATAAACTTTGCTACTGAAAATTAAATAAGCGTGGGTGTTAAAATCAGTTTGTGGTATTTTACTGCAGATTTAAAAATGATCAACATCACATCACAGGAAGCAGGATGTACTTTTTTCACCTCGCCTTTTTCTTATTTTAAATATAGTTGTTCCAAACTCCTCCTCTCCTGCTTCAGATATGATCTACTTTGTTTTCATGTGAAACAGAAAATATGGTGTTTTGTTGTATTGGCAGTACTAGTTTGACAGAGGGACCAATATGTGTCAGTGTGGTCAGGTGTGGGGAACCAGGTTGTGAGTTGTGGGCTCATGAATCTTCCCCTGTCCCACAATTCAAACCAAATTCTGTCTGTTCATACTTGTGTATAGCACATTATGTCTGTTACATATGTCTGTAGTGTGATCACTAGAAAACCTGTGAAATATTTACATGAATTAAATCTGCCCACAATCCTTTGCTATGTCCAAGGTTTGGAAAAGGCAACTCGTTTATTTTCTGAAAATAAAAACCCCATTTTGAATTTTTAGTTTCAAAGAAACATAAATTTGCTCTGCTTGGGTGTCAGTGACATGTTTAGGTCTGCAGATTCTGGACATTCACTATCTTAGTTTGGTTAGACAGCTGCTTTATTGTTGTTAACCACAGCATCTTTAAAAATAGGCTTCAAGATCTGTTCCGGCTCCTTCTTGATGGTTCACATCTTACCTTACAAACTGTACCTTCATTGTTGATCTCAACCAGATCATGCTTTTCATATGGAGTCCCTCAGGGTTCTGTTTTGGGAGCAATTCTGGTTCCATTATGATCCTGAGGTGCTAGGTTTTGGTTCATTTGTGTTCATGTTATTCAACATTTTCCTTGTTTATTATTTTCTAACAGGTCTTGCCATATTCTGTTGTTTTTGCCACATGGGTTTCGCCATATAGGTTCATTTCACTGTGGTAGGTGGTTCTCTCAGTTTATTCTTTTGTTTTACTTCAGTGTTTTTGTACATTTCTGTATTATTCCTGTGTTTCTCTCTGTCTGCTCCTGCTCATCATCAGCTCTCTCTCCCTTCATTGATCTCAGCTGTTCCTCATCTCCCCTGATTACACTCACCTGTTTACCATGCCTTCTCTCCACTCTTCCCAGGGAATATATTCCTCTCTGGTTGTTCCCACTGTCCTGTATTTCTACTTGTGCTCCATGTCCTGGGAGTTATTGTAAGTTTGCAGTTTTCTTCATTAAATCCTTGCATTAATCATACTGTTCCTGAGTTCCTGTCTGCAGTATTGGTCCTGCTGCCACCATCACATTATGACAGTGACTCCAGAGAAAATATAATCGATCCATGCTTTTATTTCTTCGCATTTAGATTATTAAATTGTAAAACAATGCCCTTGATATTGACTCCAGATGGAGTGAATCTCCTAACTGGAAGCAATGTAAGGCCACATGTTAGTCTTTCTACTGGTTACCAGCTCCATTCAGAGTTTACTTTAAAATGTTGGTGTTAACCTCCAGGGCTTTGCACGGTGAAGCTCCTAATTACATCTCTGACCCGTTAAAGCTGTTCACATCACTTTGGACCCTCAGGTGGGCTAACCAGAGACTGTCAGTTCCTCAGGCCCGTTTTTATACCACTCCTTTCAAGCACTCGCTGCTCATATGTGTCGACCATTTTTATTCCTAAGGAACACAAGCTTGTTAGTTTTTACTATAAAAATTTCTTTTTTGTGTCCTTTTAATCTTTTTGCTTATTATATTGTATGTTTGCTTCTTGCTGTGAATCATTTTGTAAGTATTATCAGTGAAAGGTGCTACGTAAATAAAGTTCACTAACTTTAATTAAGGAGAAATCCCAAAATAAGAGCCATGTAAGGACCATTGATCATGTCACTGACACTTTAAGTGGGTCAGCTTTGCACTTTTCACCTGCTTCATCACTGAGGGGGTTAAGGGGTCAGAAAGGTTGGTGCAGACTGGGTTCTTTGCTTCCAGGGACAAATACGTTCATCAATTTATTTTCACCAAAATTTTGTGTGCTGTAGAAACTCTTCAAAACCTCCTTTTAAAATGGAGAAGTGAGGTTGTTACACATGTGGGTATTATGAGAATGCAATTGAACTGCTGGATTTTGTAATTTTTTTCGTTTAGTCACCTTTAACCTGAAAATGAACCCTTTTAAAATTCCAGTGGAATCTGCCAAGCTGACCAGACCCAAAGACACAGTGAAAATGATGAGTGTCTGACTCCGAGGTGCCTTTTTAAATGACAAAAGTTCATTACTAATGATTGGAGATCTGATCCACTGTGACAGTGGCCTTGGTTTGTTTATATTATGTATAATGCATTTGCTGCTTATGTTTATTTGTGTATTTTTTTCGATGGCCTCAATGTTTGTAATTTGTATTTTATTCTTCCATAGAGCTGTGGTGTTATTCTCCAGCCCTCAAATGTCCGAGGCTCAGCAGGTTGCAGATGTGTCATTGCTCCAATCACTGAATTTCCTGCTCAGTGTGTCCCCTATCTCTGCAGATGCATGGTAATAAACCATTTATTTGTTATTCATTTATTGATTTATTTAGCGCTTTAAAACACCAAGGCACTTAACAGTGAGATCAAAAACACAGTGAGAATCAAAAAAGAAAACATAAAAGCAGACAACAGGAAAATAAGAATCAGAGCTAAAATGCCACTATATTACTTGATATTAAAAGCTTGTCTGAAAAAATTAATCTTAAGCTTAGATAAAATTTGTAGGTTGTTTGCATATAAGTGGAAGGACAGTATAGATGTAATAATTTCCCCCGAGTGGCAGCACACAGAGGGAAAAGAGAAGGGGCCCTAGAATGGAGCCTTGCGGGTCCCCACACAGAGGAGGATAAATTATTGATCATGATGGAGAAGGTTCTGACTGTCAGATCAGAGCTTAACCACTTCAGAGCAGTCCCATGGGTACCAACAAACGAGACAGAAGGACAGAACGGTTTACTGTTAGAGGTTAGTATTGGGTCCAACAGAACCAGAACAACAGGGCACTTACTGTCAACAGACATGGCTGTCATTGTGTATCTTAATAAGGTGTTCTCAGTGCTCAATGTTGGGATCTAAAACCTCACTGAAATTTTTCAGAATTGCCATTTGTTTCTAAAAAAGGTTGTGATTGGATCAAAATGATTTCAGAGAGAGAAAAGGTAAATGAGTTGGGTCAAAAATGAGATAAGATTGATGAGTCTAGCTGGGTTTCTAAGAAGAGGTAAACAGGGATGATCTTTACATTTTTGTCTGATGCTTCTAGTTTCACCTTTCTTCTCTGGTTTCTTTGGATCATCACATTTCCTAAAATCTCAACCAACTTAACAATGTATCAGTTGCATGCTGGAAAAACAGTGGGATTTGTTCATTCATGGACCAAACTAAGGATATTTAGAAATGCAAGCATAATTCTCTGTATTTTATGCATTCAGGCACTAAACAAAGTATTTGTGTCTTATATTTGATGCAAACTATCCAAAGTTTTAGATGATTGGCAGCCATGTTGGATATGAGCTTAGGGTCCATCTAAAGTATTTGGGAGACTTGTATGCAGTAACGAACAAGTTGTTCTGGTCTGTTGAAGTGAAAAAGAGCTCTGCATTAACTAGTTCATCTACGTTCCAGCCCAAACCTATGGCCATGAGGCGTGGATCATGGCAGAACCGAACTGAACGATAGGGAGAAATGTTTCATGATTCAGACAGAGCTTGGAGTAAAGCCACTGCTGGAAAGAAATCAGCAGAAAGTTATCTGATCAGGATTCCTCCTGAGGCCCAGGGGCAAACCCAGAACTCTCTGGAGGGACTCCATATCCCTACATTTAACTCATTTAACACTTAGGTTCCTTGCATGCTGGTCCTTCATGTCACAGATGTCTCTGCAGTTTGTCCATCAGAGAGAGCATGGACAGAAATGAAGCCTGAAGAACAACAACCCGTGTTTAGATTTACAAAACTTTCTGGGCTTGGTGCATCATCTGCACGAGATGCTCTAAAAGCAGCAGGATATGACCTCCAGAGTATAACTCCCAATGTGAAAACAGATATTTTTATTTCTGATTCTGATATTCAACATGTTTGTAATGCAATAGTTGTACCAAGAACTGTTCCTGCAGCTGGAATCTTCACTGATCTTGGTGCTGGAGCTGTAGATGAGAATGACAGAGTTGGAAAACGAGGAGAGAATCCACACATCCAAGGGGACGAACATGCAGAACATGCAGATTCCATGCAGAAAGGCCCACAGACATAATTCGAACAGAGGACCTTCTTGCTGCCAGGCACCAGTGCTACAGTGAAGCCCATGGTCATGTCTGTGACCGGGTATTGAATAAGCAGAACATTTGATGAGATGATTTGGGACTTCTGTGTTCATTGGTCTGAATGTTCAAAGCAGAACTTGGTCCTTGGAAAACCCTGCATAAACAAAGAGGCAGTTAGCATAGTGTATTATATACAGGGGTTGGACAATGAAACTGAAACACCTGTCATTTTAGTGTGGGAGGTTTCATGGCTAAATTGGACCAGCCTGGTAGCCAGTCTTCATTGATTGCACATTGCACCAGTAAGAGCAGAGTGTGAAGGTTCAATTAGCAGGGTAAGAGCACAGTTTTGCTCAAAATATTGAAATGCACACAACATTATGGGTGACATACCAGAGTTCAAAAGAGGACAAATTGTTGGTGCACGTCTTGCTGGCGCATCTGTGACCAAGACAGCAAGTCTTTGTGATGTATCAAGAGCCACGGTATCCAGGGTAATGTCAGCATACCACCAGAAGGACGAACCACATCCAACAGGATTAACTGTGGATGCTAGAGGAAGCTGTCTGAAAGGGATGTTCGGGTGCAACTCCGGATTGTATCCAAAAAACATAAAACCACGGCTGCCCAAATCACGGCAGAATTAAATGTGCACCTCAACTCTCCTGTTTCCACCAGAACTGTCCGTCGGGAGCTCCACAGGGTCAATATACACGGCCGGGCTGCTATAGCCAAACCTTTGGTCACTCATGCCAATGCCAAACGTCGGTTTCAATGGTGCAAGGAGCGCAAATCTTGGGCTGTGGACAATGTGAAACATGTATTGTTCTCTGATGAGTCCACCTTTACTGTTTTCCCCACATCCGGAAGAGTTACGGTGTGGAGAAGCCCCAAAGAAGCGTACCACCCAGACTGTTGCATGCCCAGAGTGAAGCATTGGGGGTGGATCAGTGATGGTTTGGGCTGCCATATCATGGCATTTTCTTGGCCCAATACTTGTGCTAGATGGGCGCGTCACTGCCAAGGACTACAGAACCATTGTTGAGGACCATGTGCATCCAATGGTTCAAACATTGTATCCTGAAGGCGGTGCCGTGTATCAGGATGACAATGCACCAATACACACAGCAAGACTGGTGAAAGATTGGTTTGATGAACATGAAAGTGAAGTTGAACATCTCCCATGGCCTGCACAGTCACCAGATCTAAATATTATTGAGCCACTTTGGGGTGTTTTGGAGGAGCGAGTCAGGAAACGTTTTCCTCCACCAGTATCATGTATTGACCTGGCCACTAATCCTGCAAGAAGAATGGCTTAAAATCCCTCTGACCACTGTGCAGGACTTGTATATGTCATTCCCAAGACGAATTGACGCTGTATTGGCTGCAAAAGGAGGCCCTACACCATACTAATAAATTATTGTGGTAAAAACCAGGTGTTTCAGTTTCATTGTCCAACCCCTGTAGCTTACAAGCTAAATCTATTGATTTAGGCTGAAATCCAGTCCAGCAGGACCACCATGAAGTCATCTGCAGAATTAACCAGCAGCTATGAACAAAACTGCATTCCTTGAAGATACCAAATATATATCTTTCACTATAATGTTTTCATCCATCTGAAGATCTAGAGACACTGAATCATTTGATGAAAACATAATTTATAGGATCTGGATGATTTTTTTTCAGTGTGAAAATCTCCCTTTCTCAGTCTTTCCCTTTTGTTCCTAAAGACCTGAAGCCAGAAACGAGCAATCAGCGCTCTGTGTGGTGGTGGGAGTTCTCTTCACATGTTCGAGACCCCATTGCTACTTTCAAAAGAGCAGCCTCATGTTGCATTGTCTCCTTAACAATCGTAAATTTCAACCATAATCTCCCGTCACAACATAGCAGATAAAAGATAATTATCTCTTTTAACGGAGGTACCCTGGGGCTTCTTGGACGGCCTAGCAGACGACATGCCTAAACCCTCATCTCACACACACACACACACACACACGCGCACACACACACACAGCAGAAACAATCATTCTCTCTTCTGCAAACCGGCTTGGTTGTTGGCTGCAACTATATTGAGAATAATCAACGATTTGTTGCAAATCAACCAGCTTTTTAAGTTACTACATGCATTTAACCATTTAAACCATGCCTTCTCTTTCTGTTTGCGGAGAACAATCCAACACCTGCCTGATTTATATCACATCTTTGTGCAAAATAAAAAGATGTTTTCCTCTTCAGATTAACAGACCGATTTCCTGCACAAAGTTCCCATGTTCAATTTTAGAGGACGGTTTAAAACTCTACCTGCAACGCTGTCAGTGAATTTAAGTAATGGCTTAAGAAAAGAGAGCTAGAATAGAGAACATTATTTCTGGAAAAGATTGCAAGTTTTAAATGTAAATCAGCTGAATGCTCGATTTTTTTTGCCTTAACATTTTCATAAATAAGCTAAAAAGTATCTTGGATACGTCACATCTAGTTCAGCCACGTCTTTCTTTACTTGGTTACATCTTAATACAACGTAGTTGCTGGATTGCTGCTGACTTTGTTTTTGCTCACCTCATATAAACCGATCAAAACAATTATTTTACCTTGAAAGTCAGCCAAAACAAAACAAAGCAAAACAGAAATAAACTGCCTGAAGACAGTTAAACCATGCACAATATGGGAATAATCCAGATTATTTAAAATCAAAGCATACAACCCTGCTTTTATGGGCCATCATGGAGAAAATGTTTAGTCTGATAAATCTGACACACCCTAAAGACCTGCAGCTGGATCTGCTGAGAAAGACAAAGTACCGACTCAAGGGGTCTGAATACGGATGCATGCCACACTTTTCCGATGCCACATTTTTTTTGAAAATCTTGAATCGTCTTTCCTTCCTAACTAAAGTCAGTTATGTCCTTCTTTGTGTTGGTCATAAAATCCCAATAAAATGTATGAAAGTTAATTTGTAACAATTTGAAAAGGTTAATGAGTTATGAATACTTTTATTATTAAAGCCAGTTTTAGTGTTTCCTGAAGTTGCTTTCATGCTGTAAGGTGAAAGAGTATTTTCCTGACGTGGGAAGACTGGATACAATCCGAACCCGTTTGTTTTCAATAATTAAGACTCATTAAGCTGAGATAAGGCAGATTTATGAGGCTCCAACTGACTAGTTTCTTCAATCTAGCAGTAAATCCAGAAGGTAGGATTGGGACTTCACGATGGTGGTCCTGAGATGATCTTCAGAAGTCAAATTCCTTTTTAAAATGATAACTAATGGAAGATCATTGCCAGATTTCTTGGAAGATGGAAAACAAATGGATCTAATGGGTGTAATGGTTGTTGAGGCCGTTTGTGTAGTCAGTATGCAGGTTTTTTTTAAACTGGCTTATCAGCAATGTTTATTTGAATAAGAGAATGGAATTGGGACTTTTTCTGGTTCTGCTCATTTTAGGTATTTATTGGATGCCCTATTTGGAAAATATGAATTGAAACAAAAGATGTCACCATTTTGAGAATTCAAGTTTTGCAAAGAAGAGCAGTGTCACTTTAGCCCCTATATTCCCCAAATTCCTTCCTGCTCCGAGGACATGCTATTCAAGCCTACCTGCTACTTGTTCCAGTGTAGCGGACAGCCGTGTCTCCCAGCCCCTGGGCAAAACTGAAATTGTCACCTGTCGAAACCTCTGGTAGCAACTCATTTGCATGGGCCTGTGTCCAGAAACTGTCACTGTGGTTTACCCCCAACCCTGTCTGAAGTGTTCCCCTTTCCTCGCAGGAAACAAACAGGCTGACTAATAACCGGAGCTGTGCAGCTAGTGACTAACTGGCACCTCTTCCCCACATCATAACTCCACAGAAAAGTAGAGCAGACAGGTGTTTGTATTCTGCTCCCCTGGGTGCTGTTCCAGGGCTGAGTTGTTAGTTTGATGACATGATCTTGGCCCCATTTGCAAAGAGCTATTTGAGGAGGTGTTTTGAAAAACAGCCAGTTTGTCTGGGCCAAGTCGTGCTAACAACCTTTTAAAAAACTGGCTAAGAAGCTGATATTATAGGACAGATGGTGCGGCTTCAACTCTCTACGTTTCCTGTTCTCATGCAATTTCCTCCATACAAACACAAAAATAAGTTATGTTTTCACTCTGAGTTTAAAACGGTGTGAGCAGACCTCAACAATCTGCCGGGTTAACTTCGTAGAACATCATATAGAAGGTCACAGATCTGCCCTGAGCATGATATGTGCGCTTCGCTTTTCAGTTTACTAATGAGTTACGCTTCAGGGAATGTTGCAACTATTCCAACATCTCTACAGTGCTGTTCTAATTCACACTGATCTATAATTCTAACTTCTAACATCAAACTCAGCCAGAACCGATAAAGTTCAGTAGTTTCTCTGGTGTTTGAAGGCTGAACATCACTAATTAGGCTTCACGCTAAGAGAGACATGAGATTGTTATATTTAATGGTCAATGTTGCTATGACGAAATTGTCTTCTTCACTCCTGTCCTGAATGCATGTCTCTCTGTGACGTTCCTCATCTTGGGCACTTGGGCAACCCATCTACTGCAGAGAGACAGAATAAAAGGTAGCAAAGATTGCAATAAAACCAGTTTTTTGGACAGTTGTTTCTACTGGGTTCAGCATAGGGTTCTCAGCTGTTTTTGGGACTGTGCTCCTCTGGACAGAGATCTTGCATCTCTTTCCTGAAATCTGCTGCAGCTTCTCCCACAGTTTCAGGGTCATAGCCCCAAGTGCACCGATGACCACTGGGGCCACGAATCTCTGTATTCGCTTTAAACCTAAGTATTTCCTGAGCTTCTCATGTTCTTTCTTCTTGATGTTGCTGTGACTTGGGATTGCTATGACTACTACCTTTGCACTCTTTACTAACACAATGTTATCAGTGTCATCACCTGTTTATTAGTCTGGATGTGGAAGTCCCACAAGATCTTAGCCACATCATTCTCAGCCAGTCTTGGTTTGAGGTGTTGACTTGGCTTTTGAATTTCAGAGATCCCAGTCTAATCAATAGACGCTTCAGGACCTCAAAGCTTCCAGGATCTGCTGCTAACATCCTGATGCCAGATACCACAGCACACCTTCAGGGGTTCAGTGGGCTCCATGTCTTAGTTAAGCTGAGCAAATTTGGCAGTAAAAGTTGGACCCATTAGGGAGGTGGTCATAAAGTTATGCCTGGTGATTATACTACTCTGGTTTCATTTTCCAAAGCATTATGTTTTGCAGCACAGGGTTCCTCCTAACATCAGCTTTTCTTTTGCATTAGAAAAGTTGTAGGAAAATCCTCAGTTTAATTCTGAATGTTTGACTTGAGGAGCATCTAAAGATCATCTTTGGTCTTCTCCTGGGTCAGTGGTTGGGTTGACAAGCCTTAGCAAGAACTTGTTGACTTTTAACAAAAATAAAATGCTTTAAATGAGTCTGATTTATCCTCTTTAGCCTGTTGCTGAAGATTTAGTGGCTGTTTTAACAGAATCTTAAATGTTAGCAGCAGCAACACTTTGCACACAATGGCGACCTTTTCTGTTTTTCTCAGTATTAACTGTGGGAACATGTTGGAGCAGTTCAGGAAAGAATCAAGTCCTGGCGCTGTTCACCTTTAAAAACCCGAATACCAGCACAGGTGAGCAACTACTGGCAGCTCTGCGTCAGAAACCCTCCTCACTGAGCTGGCTTCAAAATCCAGTTAAAGTTCAGTTTCAACTGCAACCAGTGAGCGTGTGAACCTGCATGTTTGGGCTGCCAACAGTTAGACACTGTTACCTACCTGACTAAAAAGGGACTACTGTGTCGGTCCAGAGCCCCAGTATGTTTACATATCCCATTGTCTTCCACGGGCCAATCAGACAAGCCTTATTAGATAAATAAGCGTGTGTCAACCAATTGTTGGCAAGAGCGGTAAGATCTGGGCTGGTCATCTACAGCAACTCAGGAAGTGAGAGAAGACACTGATGCAAAATTTAAACACCTCCTTCCGAGTATCTGTACATTTAAATTCAAGCTCTGCTCTGATTGGGTACTCCTATCTCGCTGGCAGAGCTGGTTCTGTTTACATCAACATGAACTTATTTGAGTTTGAAGAAGCTCGACCAACACAGATGGATGTTTGGACCATGAAATATTTTTTTTTCTGCAGGTGCTGTTGGAAATATGGGGCCCAGCAGATAAGCATCAGTCAACCACAGCTAAAACCAAAACGGATAAATAACGAGTTTCCTTGCAGCTTTAGCAAAGTAATTTAAAATGAGTTGCTGTGTGTTAAAGGCAACTTCAAACCCCAGACTGTATATTTATATTTATTTAGACACAATTTGGGATAATAAATACGTCGTGACACTTTTATTGTATAATTCTGTATTTTAGAAACTCTGTGGATCCAAATTCAGGGTTAAGATGAAATACATTCCTGTTTGTAGTTTGTATCCTAAACACATGATCCCCACTTAGAAACTTGGTGGTGGCAACAAAATGCTGTGGGGATGCTTTTAACCAGAGCTGCATACAGGACAATCCTTGCAGAAAACCTGTGTGGGATGTAAAACCTGAAGACCTTGTAATGGTCAGACTGGTTCCAAATGATAGAAAGGCAACCGGAGCTCAAATAACTGCTGGTTCCAACCAACATATGCAGAACACTTGTCTCTGAATATAGAACATGTACAACCCTGAAGCAGATGAGCTACAGCAGGAAACTGAGCTATAATTCACACGGACGTGCCAGAACTGGACAATAACAGATTGGCAGAACATTGGCTGGTCTGATGAGTCTGGATTTCAGCTGCAACGTTCAGATGATCTGGTCAGAATTTAGTGTAAACCACATGAGGTGCAGCCAATAAAACTGCAGCTACTGTGTGATGCTATCGTGTCAATATATGGACCAAAATTGTCATAGTGGGAGGAAGCTTTTTGACCCACATGCAGAAAACTTCTGGAGATGGTTGAAAAGGTTTCAATGGTTTATTGAAAACAGGAACAGAGCTGGATTCGGTCCGGGAAATGCATACTGGTTCGGAAGGGGTCAACCTCTGAATGGTCTGTGTGGAGTTCTTGTTTGCTGTGATAAGTTCCTAGGAGGGCAGGCAGGTGTGTGGAAGCAGAGACAGAATGGGAGCCTTCAGGTTGTCGGTTGTGGAGCTTGAAATCTGTGGAAGGCATTGTAGTGAGAGGTCCGAGCCTGGTAGTTTGGAGTACCGTCTGAAAAGAGGGCTCATGAAAGCCTTAATGACCAGAACCTTAGAACGAGGAGCACAGGGCAAGAATAACTAGAGCAAAAATGTAGCAAGAACATACAAAGAGCTTGATGAAGTAGATCAGCTCCAGGTGCCACCCAGCTCTGCCCATCAATGAACCTGAAGCTCCAGAAAGGTTGAAAAAACACCACACAGACAACCAAACTCCAGATCCCTGACAAAAATATCTGAGGAATGTTCCTGACACCTTGTTAAATATGCACCATGTAGAATTAAAGCGGTTCTGAAGGAAAAAATGAGTCCAAACTGATTTTTGCAAGTTGTATCTAATAAACTGTGTGTGTTTTAATGGCAGCGAAGGACGTTAAGCACTAAGCAACCAGCAGGATCTGTCATGGTTAAAATGATCTCATGCATCAGTCTGAGATTTCTCATTGACCAGTTCTCTGATGCATCCTTTCTTGTGAAAAGTCTGAGTCACTCGCTGGTTTATGAGCAATGTGAGTCGGAGTCTCTGCAGCAAGTTTACACAATGTGTTTATAAAGAGAAACCAACGCCTCTTCTGAAGCACGAACCTGGTATAGACCTGGTTCTTCAGATGCATTCAGACGTAGCGTGGAAAATCTGCCAGTTGAAAGACGCACAGGGAGAAATTAAAGGTGGCAAACAAGACATTTTACTTTGGGTCCATTTGTGTTTTAGTCAGCGCTTCCTGCAGAACTATGAGCCTCAGCTAAAAACCTGTGACATATTATTTTGTGATAGACCAACATAAAGAAGTGCATTATCAAAGAAAAAGGCCTTTTCATTTTTTTACAAACAAAATGTGGAAAAATTAGGTGTGCTTAAGTTTATAGCCCTCTTTACTCTGATACCCCTCAATAAAAGGTTTTTAGCTGTAACGAGACTTAATCTGGAAAACTTTGGGGTGTGTCATTAGTTTAGCAATAAGAGGGAAATAACTGCTCATCCAGTGTCTCCAGTCCCACAGTCACACGGTGCCCCTCTGGAAGCCCTGGGACGGTTTTCACACTGAAATCTCTTTGCTGAGGTAATGCTGGCCTGAGCCGACCACGGCGACACGTCCAGACGCCGCGGCTCCAGCAGCAGGTCATGGATGGTCTGTGATCACGCAGCCGTGGAGCTCTAAAGTTTAATGTTTAGCACCCCTTATTTGCACTATAGCTTCATTTCACAAGCCCGTCAGTACGCACAGATTTGTTGACTACCAATATGAAGCCAACATAAGCACACAGCATGCCAGAAAAAAAATTAAAAATGTTAAATCATGCAAACAAAATCATTACATAAAGTCTGGTAAAGTGTCTCCTGCTTGTTTTTATTCTGTCTGGCCTCGCTTTTGAAAATGAAGGATTAATAAATTCTTTAATGACACTTCTGTCTTCAGACAGTCAAACATCTTGACAAAATACTTTATAGATTAATAATTGAACAGACTGTTTGGCATTGCTTAGTGTATACCTGCCTGAAGCAGCTTCCAGACTGTCAATCTGTGGGTCCCACCTTCAGGTTTGGCAGGCTTTTCCTCTCATGTTAGCTCGGGTCCTATACCTATAAACAACAGCTGCACTAATGACAAGAAATAAGTGCACGAACAGAAAAAATGAAACAAAGGTGGGAAGAAATTCAGAAAATCTGGTGCGAAAAGCCATCAAGATGTAATAAAACTCATCTGGTCTTTTCCAGGTTTTATAATCAATGTCAGCAAAAGTCACACAACAGATTCCACATTGTCATCATTTACTAAACTCATAGGATGGTAGAATGTAAACAGAATGTGTGTGAAAAAATAAGTACGCCCCATGATTCATCAACCTGTAGAACCTCCTTCTGTTAAGACCAGGAAACCTTTCTCTGACCTGTTATTGTCCAGTTCTGGTGAGCCAGGTTGACTTGTAGCCTCAGTTTCCTGTTCTTAGCTAACAGGGGTGGCGCCGGTCTGGTTGTCTGCTGCTGTAGCCTATCTGCTTCAAAGTTCCACCTGTTGTGAATTCAGAGATGGTATTCTGCAGACCTTGGTTGGAACCAGTGGTTATTTGAGCTGCTGTTGCCATTCTATCATCTGGGACCAGTCTGCCCATGCTCCTTTAAACTGTTCCTCCACTCAGTTGCTGCTCACTGAACATTTTCTCTTCTTCATACCATTCTCTGTAGACCTGAGAGATGGTTGTTAGATCAGCAGGTTCACCTCGTCTGGCACCAACAACCATGCCACATTAAAAGGCACTTAAATCTCCGTTCTTCCTTTTCTGCTCACTTTAAACTTCAGAAAGTCGTCTTCACCACATCTAGATGCCTCAATGCATTCAGTTGCTGACGTCTCATTGGCTGATTTACTGTTTCTGTTTGCAAGCAGTTGAACAGGTGAACCTAATAAAGTGCACTCACATATATGTGATGGTGAGGGGGACATAAAAACGCTGCTAATAGACCCTGACCTCTGATGACAACCCCACAAAGAAAGCTTCATAGCTTCTTTTCAGCACCAGCTGCTTCTGATGTTTCTCCTCAACGTTAAACTGAAGACTGAAAACACGAGCTCTCCTTAGGAGGACCAAAACATTCTTTAAAGTCATTAGTAAGTTTGATTTGCAGGCTCGCCGAGGCCCTCAGGCTCTAATGCTTTGCTGAAACACCAGGGTTACCTTCCTGTTAACTGGCCTCAGAAACACTGTAAGAGTGGGCGTGGTTTGAACTTTAATAGAGAGATTAACTCCAACTCCAACTACACAATCACATTTCTGAGCTGCAGAATAAGCAAAGCAAAGACACACGAAGACAGACGCATGCATTCACACAGACACGCTTGGCAGCAGCGAGGGAGAGCGATCTGTCAAAGAAGCTCTGCAGAGAGCCAGCACAGTTTGGAGTTGCGTAAGAGGAAGAGATGAAAAGCGGGAATGTTTCGCTGTCAACACCCGGCCCAAACGAGACAGAGTTTGTTTATCTGAGCGCCTTACGATCAGCAGCCGTGAACCAGGAAGCAGCAGGTGCCTCGCTCCAACGGCAGGCCCTGTGTCTTCAACCGGATAAACTGGTTGGGAACGGGATGAGGTAGTTAGAGGGGGAAAAGGGGGAAGGGGGTGTTATTCCCCTAAACATTGGTGGAGGAATTAGCCCTGACTAGTTCAGTGTAAAATTTGAAAGTGTAAGCTATTTGTTGTTTTCCCCCCAGCTGGCGTTTATAAGTGTTGTCTTATTGCGGCTCTGCTGAACAAGCCTGGCCCGCGCCGTCGTCTGGCAGGCCCGGCGCTGGGATAAAACAGCCAGCCAGGGGAGATGGCTGGCATTGGGGGTAGGAGAGCCTCTATTATGTTTCCATTGTGGCTCAGTCACTCTCTGCTGCTCTGGCTGGATGTCCCCTCTAAACAGCCGGTCCATGTCAGCAGAAATGAGCTTTTTCCTCTTCTTTCATCCTGTCCCTTTTCTTTTCTTCCTCTGCTATTCACTCGGCTGTTTCTTCAAACTCCTTTAAAAGAAGTCCTGATCACATAGTCTTAGTGCATTAACACATCTGCAGCTTAACCTTGAGAGCAGGCCTACTGTAGCCAAGCGTTGGGAGCAGGAGCGCAAACAAAAGTTTGGATTGTTCACTTTGGAACAGTTTTGCTGTAAATCCTCTGGAAAACAAAGTTATTCCATACAAAAGTTTGGCTCAACAGTGCAGGCATTGTCTTATGTAATGTGTCATGGGTGCAGAATGCTGCAGCTCTCTGGCAGTGACTCCTGTTTCTCCTCTCTTTGCCAGATGGAGGGGGAGGTTTGCCTCAGGGCAGGTGAGCTAAAGGGGAGATGGAGGTGGGGTAACATGAAGGGGAGGACTCGGGTGACCAGTTTTACCTGGGACTGACTCGAGCCCGTCCGGACATGCAAGAGGGAGATCAGCCTGAGGAGGAGAGACAGAGGGAAGTGAAGGACAGCGAGAAAATAGAAATCCTTTCCCCCAAACTTTA
Organism: Crenichthys baileyi; assembly: GCA_036173005.1. Lineage (NCBI taxonomy): Eukaryota > Metazoa > Chordata > Actinopteri > Cyprinodontiformes > Goodeidae > Crenichthys > Crenichthys baileyi. The sequence goes on from JAHHUM010002904.1 coordinate 174,052, forward strand.
TGGTTTTAGTTTTATCACGTCATCTCCATCACTTCAGCAGCTTTCTTAGTTTCACACTCCGCTTCCTTCTTAGGGGTTTTCCTTCTTTAAATTCCAAACAGATGAAAATGTTCCTGTCATTGTTGGCCCATGACAAAGAAACAGAAAAAAACTCCCACATACCAATAGAAGCTGGATAAATAAATCACCAAATGGAAAACCTGTGCTTTGCCGCAGCAGCATAGCGAAGGTTTCTTTGTTATTATCTTTATTTTTCACACTTAGTAATTAATCAGGTGTTGGAGGTTAGTGGTTTGACAATATCACTCAGTGGAAACCATTTCTGAAACCAAAACTGTATGTAGCCACTGCAGCGAGAAATGCTCGAGGGAATCCATTTCACTCTTGTTTATCACCTCTGGGTTAAAAATGTTCTCACTAATGGACAAAAAAAACTGCATTAACAAAATATTAAACTGGAAGTAACGCCACAATACATTTGTAATCTACATTAAGTTTCAAATTAATTCATTTGTATTTCCACTATTGTTTTCAATTTTCAGGTTGAATTTCCTTCTCTTATTTCTGGCCCACCAGTGGAAACCAAAGGTGTCTCAGGAGGAACCTGTCCTGCAGACCAAACACAGGGCAGAGAAACCAGTCAGGAAATAAAGCTAAAAGACTAAGAAAACAGAATAATTGAGACATGTTTCTAGTTGTCTGTTTCGATGTGTTTGCTTGAAGTGAAAATACAAAATAATAGATTTGATGAGTCTACCGGTGCCAGAAACAATATTAGAGGTTCTGCTCTGATCCCAGCAGAGAACCTTGTATTTTCTGAGCCAGTTTAGGACCTCAGATATTACTGTTACTTGTGTTTCGGTCCGGTCTGTTCAGCAGTTTTTTGTTTCTGAACCCAGCTGGCTTTTTACATGTCAGAACTTTTCTGTTGGCTGTCTTCCAATAAATAAATGGCAATGGGGAGCTTAATTGTGGTTTAATGTGATAATTATTTATATAGTAAGATTAAAGGGGTTAGAAAACGGCACATTACTCTGATTTCATGGTTTAACCTACATGGGCCCTGTGAGCAGTTGCCCAGGGCAGCATTAGAAAGGGCAGCGCACACGCAACAAATAAAAGAATGACTTATCTGAAGAACTGAACAACTTTTTTATGGCTTGCATGCATGCACATGTCATGGACTGCACAACATGTATGCCACTCCAGGATCTCAGATGGTTTCCTGCATTTTGATTGGTTGGGGGACAGCTGAAGAAGAAGGGGCTTGTCCAGGATACCATTTATGCAAGAACCTCCACTGATGTTGCCTGATACACAACAACTGCCCACCAGAAAGCTCATCGGTTTGAAGATGTTTTAGATGTTGACGCAACTGAACAGTTTTAGCTGAGACTGAATGGTTGCAGAACATTTATGTAGCTTAGGCCTTGAGCTCATTGCTCAAAGTTTCAAAGATCTTGCTCAACAAGAAGTTGGAGGGAGTTTACTGAAAATGTACTTCTGGAAGAGAAACAACATTCTCATGCAAGCATTCATTTAGAACATTTCTGTTGAATCAGCCTTGGCATGTGCCTCTGCTGTGAACTCAACATGCTTGCAAAAACAACAGTTATTTTTGAATCAGTCTTATTTAACCCTGGCTTGATGTGCAGGGAGCAACTGGGCATGCAGGGTTCACTTTCTGCGGGTAGGTCAACCAGTCTCACGTAATGACCGAAGCTGCTTCTTTTAATGGACCCAAACTGCCAGTTAACAAACTCAGGGCTAGTTACTGAATAATGAGCAGAAGAAATATTGCATTTTTTTTCTGCAGGACAGTTTCAGCTAAAGTTGAAGGAGCGACTGCTGCCATACTTGCTGCTACTCCATCTAACCAGACTTCCTGATTCAGCTCAGGAGAGCCGCTCTCCAGTCTGTCCTGCCTTGTTTTCATCGAACACTGGCTACTCTGCCTGCTCTGCTGCCTACCTGCACCTTCAACAAAGACTTTACCTTTAAAAGTCCCTGTGCACTGTTGGTCATGCTGCCTTAAAATCGAATTGAACATCTGAAGTTACAATTGTTTAATTCCAATAAAACTCATTTATAAAAAAAACTATTTATATTAAAGGTTTCAATAAGCTCAAATCTAACGGTAATCAAGACTTAAACTGGAGAACTTTCATTTGAATGATTTGCATTGTTTTCTTTACAATCTAAATGTACTGTATCTAATAAAACATAAGTGGTTGTGCTTTATAATAATGGAGTGAAACGTCGCATGCTCCTCACCGTCTCGACCAGGGGAAGTGAACTTTGCTGGCAAGTATCCTGATGGGGTGGGAAGGTGACGGAGTGGTATATTTATGAGCAGTGTAGCAGTAGTAGCTTTCCTTCACTGAATCCCCTGCAGACCTTTCTTTTCTCACTCATTCCTTTCTCTTTCTCCTCCATAGTTCACTGCTGGGAAGCAGGTTGTGCATTCACAACTGGTCAGTCCCAGTTTAACTGAATGCTGTCAGAGGTTATGGTAATGACAGGACTGGCCACAGAAACTCCTGTTGTTTCTGTTTGTGACCGCTAGCCCCAACTTTTCTTTCATTCCTGCACTTTAAACAAGCAGCTAAACTCAGGTTGAAGCTTTAAATAAATTATCTTCATGTTTAAGTGGTACATTTTCAAAGATTTGAACAAAAAAAAACTAGCATTAGTATTTCAGAGCTCATGATGCCATGCTCAACAATATTCCTAAGCCCTTTGGGATAGAACCATGCCCGCAGCATCACATGTCCTCTACCATACTTAACAGTGAGCATGAGATAATTTTCCACATTTTCATTCTTAGTTTCACCCCAAACCCACTGGGACCATTTGTTGCTGAAATCATCTCTGATGCTCTCTTCTCTGCAGCTCAGCTAACAGGTTTTCTACCAGGGTTTGGTCTGGTGACTGAGACGGCCATGAAAGAAGGCTGAGTTTGTATTTGTCCACTTGATTTATTTATGATGCTGTTAGAAGGCCCAATACTGACCCATTCAGTTTACTAAAGGATGTCCTGGTATTCCGTGCACTCTGACGATGTTCCCAGGTCCTATGGAAGAGAAACAAGCCCACAACATTACATGTCCTTAACCATACCTCACAGTGAGCACCAGTTTTTATCGTTTATTCCACATCACGGCACCTTGATGATGAAAAGCTCAATCTTAGTAACATCTGCCCAAAGCTCACAGTTCCAGTTAAACTCTAGTATAGATTTCCCCTCTTTATGCTTCCCTATCAGCCAGTTCAGATGTAGATGGCTTTTAAAGGTTGTTATGGAGACTTGGTGAATCCCGGATGCCATTCATCCCTGCAGCTCCCTAACATTGACCTAACCTCCCCACTATGCATGGTGGCAATAACAAACTCAGGTCCTGGTCCAGCCTTGTTTCTCCCAGTTCCAGTTGTTTTAGACATGTTGGTTGTTCCTCTGACTCTAGGTAGACATTCGCATATTCATGCCAGGCTTATGAAGATCAACACAAATCTGCCCCACTTTAACAGCATGTTCTGTTGTATTTCCCATTTTGAAGAGTGGCTCAGATAATTTGATCTATGCGTCACATTAAATATATACAACAGACCCATTGGTCCTTGACTTCTTGTTATAAATATATGTGCGACATCATATTGATACGCCAGTTCTTATGTTCCAAACTCCTCAAACTTGAAAATGTTTTAGTTTTCCTTATTTAATAGGAATCATCCCTCCCTGAACCTCCACCTTAAAGTTGTGGAGGGGTTTGAGTGTTCATATAATCCTAGAGGCTATGTTGTCCAGGGCTTAAATGCCCCTGGTAGGGTCTCCCATGGCAATCAGGCTCTGGGTGATGGGTCAGACAAAGAGCGGTTCATCATCATCATGAGGACAATTACAACGAGGCCGGTACGGCAGAGCCGGTGTTCTTCCCTGGAGCCTGGCCTGGGGGCGGGACTCGTTGGCGAGTGCCTTGGTTCTTGCGGGACCCGGCCGGGCCAAGCTTGAATGAGATGGATGAGATGCGAGGCCATCCCCCAGTGGGCCCACAACCTGCAAGGGGAACCATGGGAGTTTGCCCAACCGGTCCACATGTGTTTTGTGGACCTGGAGAAGGCATTCCACTGTGTCCCTAGTGTTGCCATGTGGGCGGTGCTGCAGGAGTATTGAATCAGGGGCCCTTAATTAGGGGCCATCCGGTCTCTGTACAAGCAGAGCAGGAGTTTGGTCCGTATTGCGGTCCTGTTCCTGGTGCATGTTGGACTCCAGCAGGGCTGCCCTTTGTCACTGGTCCTGTTCATAACTTTTATGGACAGTATTTGTAGGCGCAGCCAAGGGCTGGAGGGGGTCTGGTTTGGGGACCAGTGGATTTTGTCTCTTCTCTTTGCAGACCATGTGGTCCTGCTGGCCCCCTCTAGCCAAGACCTACAGCATGCGCTGGGGCGGTTCGCAGCTGAGTGTGAAGCGGCTGGGATGAAGATCAGCTCCTCCAAGTCCGAGGCCATGGTTCTCAACCGGAAAAGGGTGGCTTGTTCTCTTCAGGTTGGAGGGGAGTTCTTGCCTCAAGTGGAGGAGTTCAAGTATCTTGAGTTCTTGTTCACGTGTGAGGGGATGGATCGGGTGCGGCTGCTGCAGTAATGAGGACGTTGTGCTGTTCTGTTGTGGTGAAGAGAGATTTACTGGTTGGTCTATGTTCCAACCCTCACCAATGGGCATGAAATTTGGGTCATGACTGAAAGAACGAGATCCCGGATACAAGCGGTTGAAATGAGCTTCCTCTGTGGGGTGGCCAGGCACTCCCTTAGAGATAGGGTGAGGAGCTCGGCCATCTGAGAGGAGCTCGGAGTAGAGCTTCCACATCGATAGGAGTCAGTTGAGGTGGCTTGCGCATCTATACTGGATGCGTCCTGGATGCCCTCTTCGGGAGGTGTTCCAGTCCCTTCATATCGGGAGGAGGCCCAGGGGACGGCCCAGGACACGCTAGAGGGACTATGTCTCTCAGCTGGCCTGGGAACGCCTTGGGCTCCCCCTGGAAGAGCTGGAGGAGGTGTCTGGGGAGAAGGATGTCAGGGCATCTCTAGTACGTCTGCTGCACCCATGACTCGGTTCCAGATAAAGCGGAAGACGACAAGTACGAGTACGAGTTATAGGAATCATGAGAAGATATCAACAGAAAGTAATTAGTAGATTAGATTTTCATTATTCTACAGCATAAACATGTTTTACATTTATATTAAAGCTTTCACTAGGGGTTCACACCAGTGTCAGATTTTAACTGTGCTTATTTCTAATAATTTACACGCCAGCTGTTTAACATTGCTGTTGCGGTGCCCGCCCAGGTCTATATTTCTCTCAGTGTGAAACTATTGGTTGCAGCCGTGCATTCAGCTGAGTCACCTGTTCATGCCTCGCAGGTAAACGACAGATCCTAAAACATACTTTCAGTGGAAACCTTACTCAATCCTGACCTATGGATCCAAACCTGATAGATTGCTTACATTGTGACAGGTGGATGACTTATCTCTAAAACATTTTTGGGTGGAAAAATGTTTGAATCATAAAATATTTGTAATTGTCTACTTCCTAAGAAAAAACAATAATTATAGCCATGAAAGTAATTGAATCAGTAACCCTATGTTGGCCTTAACTACCTCACAAAGCCCGTTTGTGAAACATGCGAGGCTCCAGTGTCCATAAGCAGGCGGTAATGGCCTCTAAAATCAGTGTTGGCGCATGTTTAGATTTAATTAGTGGCCTTAGAACAGGTTTCTGTGTGCAAGTGCATCCACTTAAAGGCCCCTCATTGGATTTTCACGTCCACAATGGAAAGACTAATGCGTCAATCCTGGTAATCCTATATCTGCACTTGGTGGCCTGTCCCTGGAGGGCAATGCAGTGCCGCGCTTTGCTCTGTGTTTTTCATTCATTTCTCATAAGACATATTTGTTGCATTTAAATGTGCCTTAAGTGTGTGTGAGACTGAGTGTGTGTGTCTGCTCGCACAGAGGTTTAGATTGATTGAGCAGTGAATTGCCGGTCCCCTGGGTGTTTTTTGAGCGCCTTGTTTCTGTTTTGTGGTTCCACAATGGGCCTGTGTGTGTTGGGGTGGGATTTGAATGCGAGTGGGTGGGAGGAGTGTGAGTTTAAGAATGTATGCATGTGTTTGCGTGAGTGGTGAAAGGGTGGGAAGAGAGCGTAGCGTATTCTAGGGTTGCCAAGGTCTTAAGCAACAATAAATTTGAAAAAAACAAATTGCTTCTGGTGATTCCATTTTTTAGACCGAGAGAGAGAAGCAGAAGGCATGTTTAGGGAGATGTAACACGTCAATATTTGTTGTCAAGTGATGCTTTACTTCCTATTTAGTGGAGGAGAAAGAGAACTATAAACAAAAAAAGAAAAATGTCATAAAAATTTCTATCTGCAGCAAAAACAGTGGAGAACCTTCCTAAGAGTAGCTGGTCACAAAATTACTCCTGGAGCTCATCGATGACTCATCCAGGAGGTCCCAGAAGATCTCGGAGGAACATGTAAAGCTCTGCAGGCCTCACTGCCTCAGTCAGCATTCATCCAGTGATGTTAAAGACTTGATGATTCACTTGATGGCAGCTATTGCTGCCAAGGTGGAACAACCAGTTTCTAGGGTTTAGGGGGAAATTACATTTTCACATAAAGCCAGGTTGAGTTGGATAGATTTTATAATAATCTAATAAATGAAATCATCAAGTTAAGTTGATTTGACATTAATTAATAAATGAAATTATTAACTAATTAAATTATTTATTAATATCATTTTCCAACTTATTGTCCAAATGTCGACCAGCCAGTTAGAGGGCAGCTCACTAGGGGGCCACTAAGATACACCCATTCACTCACTTTGTTGTACATTCTGGACTTTTAAAATATTTTAAGAAATAACTGCCAAGAGCTTCTGCTCCACCACTCCTCCACCTCCTCTTCTCTCTGCTTGACCAACCCAGTGTGACCAGGAGGCCTGGACCGGTGGAGGCCTGAGGTGGGTCTGGGATGAAAGCTGGGATTGTTGCAGGATGGGACAAGTTCCTGTGTAGCACCTGGCCATCTGGACATTACATTCCCTAGAGCCGTAATGGATGCCCTCCTCCTCCCTCCATCTTCTGGCTGAAGACCCATAATGAACGCCCCCACCGGCCCTTTAGGGGAACCCCTCTGGGAGTTCAGTTTGGGAGGTTTTGCAACTGGATATAATGGGTTTCATTTAAAGGCCCATTCATGGTGAGAAATGAGTCAGATCGGAGGAGCTGTGAACTGCAGTGGAGGGATCAGCAGGGGTCATGGAGAGATTCACAGCCCTGACCACCGGCCGAACGTTAAAACACGACGACTCATACCATTACCTCCCTCCTGCTGCTGTGGCGACAGGTGTAGAGAGTACAAGCTGTGTTGCAGGTGTGTGATTCAGGTTACCTCTTTGGCCATGGTAACCAGCAGCTATGTCCAATTCAAAACCAGAGCGAACATTATTAAATCTAAGGGCCGATGCATTCAGCTGAACAAAAAAAGGAAATTAGCCGTGCTCTGTTGTGACCTGTTTTGTAGGAACACCTGAGAACGTTGAAGACAGGTGTGTGGTACTGAAAGACATAAATGCAAATTTTCTGAACAGAAAGGTTGTATGAGCTGACTTTGTTTTGGATATTTGCAACAAAAGCTTTTATAATCTCTCATTTTCAATCTTTAACTCTCATTTCAACACACACATCAACACAATTGTAAAAAGAGATATTGATCCACTCAACCACAAATAAATATATAATTAAAAAGAAATATTATGGATTTTCCTTGATTCTAGAAAAGTTGTAAATTATTATAAATTATACATGCAGACTCAGATATACACAAGCTCTTCTACTAATGGCCACAAAATTCCTCATCCAGGAGGTTCAGAAGAACCCAGAACAACATCTAAAGCTCTGCAGCCTCACTGCCTCGGTCCAAGTTCCTCTACAGGGATGTTAAAGACTCATTACTAGTTATCACAAACACGCATCCACTACTAAATCCCCTACTGGGTAATTGAACCTAAACTCTTTTCTTGGACCATTTTCTGAGATGAATGTTCTGACCCATAAAAATGATTGATTTCCTGACAAGAACTCGGCTTTTAAACATAAAACGTAAAGGTAGCCTGCGTTACCCATTTCAGAACCAGCTTGCTGCAGGTTTGGGATCATCCAGCTGCTGATTTCAGGTGCTTCATACACAGCAAGATACAGCCACTACCATGCTTAGCTGCTGGTACACTGTTCTTAGCTCTGAAAGTCTCACATTGAGTCCTCCAAACATTCTACTTGTCACTGTGTCCGAAGCTCAATTTTGTCTCGTCTGACCATCAAGTTGTTCTCCAGAAGACGTTTGGCTTGTCTATCTACAGCTGCAGATTTCAGTCGTCCTTGAAGGTCTTAATTTTGGAGAAGGAGCTTCTGTCTTGAGTGGTAATGTTAAACTTGTCTTTTGGTGTTCCTGCAAACTGGATAAACCTGCTGATGGCCCATTGGAAGCTTGTGTACTCAGACAGGTCCAAGAAGCAGTTTAAATGAACTCTACCTGTTTCCTAAGAAGAGGGATCATACCTGCAGCTTGTATGATGCCATACTAGGTGTGATTTTCTTAGGGGGGTTCTTTAATAGTCTAATTTTGTTCACTTGTAGATGTATTCCTGTTTTGTTTTCAGTCTTTTTAATAATTCTGCGTCTTTAGTCTGTTTCCTTTATCCTGCTCTCCTCCCAGCTGACATTCATCCTGATAATTAACTCACCTGCAAAGCATCCCTGGAATTACTCCTCCTCAGCAGTTTGTTTTGTCTTTTTTTGCTAGGTTCTTGGCTGTACATTACTGGTTCCTGGTTCTCCTGAGACATTCGTTCTGCGTTTTCCTCTTTCTGTAAGTTTTTTTACTTTTTCTTCATTAATTGACATAAATTCAATATCTGCATTTGGGTCCTCTCAGCACAAACCGCCCACATTATGACAGCATGCATACATTTAAGCCTGTGTGTATTATTTTGACCTTTGTGGATTAGATAAAATTCCTAATAAATTTCAACCTGTGCACCAAAATACCTCTTTCTAAAAGTTAGTGCAGTTGCTTATTATATACTCATCCCACCCTGGGATAAAGAACTGTTCGGATGCATCACTGATAGCCCAGAATGGATGCCATTCGTGGCCAGGAAGGGTCTGTGTAAACTTGTCACAGAAACTGCTCTCTGAGCTCACATGTTCAGACTACCTGAAAGGTGAGACTCTAAGGTTCACACTGAGTGGTAGAATGAAGCGCAGGGAGAAGATGTACGGTTAGTCCATTTAAAGTGAGATCTACAGTAATTTAGGATGTTGTTTACAATCTCAGGTGAAAACTGTTGATTTTAGTATATGTTTTAGTTTTTAACTTACAGTCACGCTTTGAAAGCCTTAAAATGGGACGTTCTCAATACTCCACATTCCTTAAGTGGTGAAACGGATGAGGCAAGATATGACATGAAAAGACAGCAAGGCTCCTCCTGGAACAGATGACCTTTTGCCTCTGTTGTTTCTCCAACGTAAAGTACCTCCCTCCTGAGAGTTTTTAGTCTGCTCCTGGGTTTTTGCTGCTTGGAGATCTACTCCATCAGCAGTACAAAGGCTGGACCTCAGGTGGCTTTCTGGGCCTCCTCTTATTGTCACTTTTCAACCGATGAGAACCTTTTTAGATGTGGTGGCTGAGGTGAGAGAGGGAGTCGGAGCTACAGAGTGGCTCTTTAGTCATTGTCACAACTGAGAGAAAACCTTTAATAAAGCTTTAATCAAGACGATGAAAAGCAGGAGAGCTCAGCCTGCAGGGACATCCGAATGTTTAAGGAGAAGCTGTCACTTTTAGCTTGACCTAAAATTTCTGAAGCACTTAAAATTAATGTACGGTAAACATTACCTGTGCTGTGCACAAGGATTCAGACTCCGTTAACTGTTCTACATTTTGTTAACACACTTGTATTTATTTAATTGGAGTTTATTTGCTAGACCAACAAACTGTAAACTGGATTGTTTGACAATGGCTTTCTTCTTGCCACTCTTCCATGAACGTCAGATTTATAGAGTGCAGGACTAATATCTCTCTGCAGCTCCTCCAGAGCTATCATGGGCCTCCTGCTTCTCTGATTAATGTTCTCCTTGCCCAGCCTATCAGTTTAGGTGGGCATCCATGTCTCGGTAGGTCAGCAGTTGTGCTAGTCTGTCACATAAAAACCTAAAACAAATACAGGTCTGTTGTTGGAACATGACAAATGTGGAGAAGTTGAAGGGGTGTGAATACTTTAGCATACATTGCATGATTTATTTACATCCTGAGGCAGAATTAAAACTGGCTGGATCTTCCCTCATGTTACGAACATAAACACAGGCCTAAACTTTGAAAACAGAATAAGTTTCAATGTTTGGTACAAAAATAGCAGCATTTATGGAAAAAATATATCAGTAAAAAGGCTGAGACCATTTAAATTGAATGTCTTGATTAAACTGCCCGATTTTAGTTCATGTAAAACTATTTTACTGATTCTGTATCTTCTGGGGTTTATTTCTTTACCTGGAGTCCTGATATCCTTCTGTGAAGTCTGCAAAGCCTTCCTCCACCATGCTTCACACTAGTTTTAGTGCTTTCATTGACACATTGGTGTTCGGACACTTTTTTTTTTTACCAGTCAGAATAAAACCTCATTATTTCTTTATTTCTTATCTTTGTTGTTTCCCAGAAACTAGAACAACTGCTGTGGATTAAAGCTTACACCATGATGATCACTGAACTGTCCTCATCAGGGAGAAGACACTTAGTAAGTCCACAACCTTTTGTACCTCTGTTTAGGAACACGTTAAGTCCTGTTGTTCTTCCTTGGAACATTCAATCCAGCTTCTGTTTGGGTCACAAGCGAAACAGGAAGGCAGACATTAACGGGATGGCACATAATAACCATAAATTTGATATCAGCACAGCGTAAAACTCTGAGATTAATAATCTACCCAATGCTAGATTAAATGCTGGGATTCATTTCCTTCAATTTACACAAACAACAAGAAATATGGAACCAAAATTCCAAAAGAGTTGTTCATTTTCATTTTTGGCACGGACAAAAAGGTTTTCAAGCAGAGAAATGAGACCTGAGTCATTTTAAAGACAGTAATTCAAAGCTGGATTCCTTAGTTGACTTTTTTTCATTTTACTGATTGGTTAGGTGTATTTTAAACATGCGCAGTCACTACGTTAAGGTGCATGTGTCTCCAAATACATGGATACATGCATCTAGGCGGCAAACGTGTCTCAAAATTATACTGAGAATATTTTTATTTGCAGAATTAAAAGAAAAATTAAATGTAGACGTTTAAAACACTAAAATCACTGCTGTTGTAAACGTATCGTCATCTCGATTCAGCAGCTTTCAGCACTTAAACGTGCCTTTTCTTATTTAGAAGTATAAACAACATAATGCCCTTTAAATCGTCTCTAGACCATCAGATGAAATTCAGCAAAACGTCAGACATTAAAACTAAGTGTCCACTTATTCTTGATCAACTTCGTCATCTGGTTCTTCCAGGTGAAGCCACTCCATCAGCTTCAGGACGTTTATTTTCCTGTTTGAGGGGAACAAACTGGACTGAGCAGCTGTTTGGACGCACTTTGTGGAAAACGCATCAGGCCTCTTCCCTCCCACAGTCTGATGTCACATGTTGGCATGTTTGAAAAACTCCCAGCTCCTTCTCTCATATAGTTTTCTCCAACAGATTTTCTCGACCTGTTTCTGGGACAAGGTGACACATCAGTACAGCGGATCTTATCAGCTTGTAATGAGTAGTAATGTAACAGCAGTAGGTGTGTGTGTGTGTGCGTGTGTGCGTTTAGCTGTTGGCACAGTGATGTTGATGGGTGTGATAAACGCGCTGATGTGCCAATAATTTCCCGATGCGCCCTGCGGCGTTTCGGGTTGGGAAGGGGGCCAACAGAAGAGTCCATGTTTGATAAATATGAGAGATTCCATCTGCAAACAAGGCCGGCGTTAGATTTGTGATTGTGTGTGACTGCTACTCTAGCTTTGGAGGGCTGAGATTGGTGATCTGTGCCTCTGAAGAGAAGCTGAGATGGTGGAGAACGGGACATTGGTTTTATAACTCGTATTAGTGAGTAGGCGCTGAGAGTAAGATGTGGTGTTTCTGATAAACCACACGAGGATTCACAGGTAGAAGACGATGCAGCGCTCTCCACACACACACCCTGTTCTCCTCCTGTGTCTGTGTGCGTGTGTGGGGGGGGTATTACCTGGAATGTTTCTCTACCTGCATCAACAGGTTACACAGCTCCTCTTCTTTGCCTGTCAAACCCACCGGCTCGGGTCAGAGCCTGGCCCGTGTGTTTCATGGAGGCCCCTGCATGTTCACTGAGGGGCTTCTTCTGTGTACTGTACAGCTTAGTCCTGAGTTCTGGAAATGTTTGTCTGGTTTCTGATCCGTCTGAACCGCTTTCATCAGTCACCGAGCTGCTGTTGAGCAACATGGCATGCCATGGTGATGGTTATTTAGCGCATTGCATCATCAACAAAAACTTGTCTAAAGTTAGCCCAGTTAAGGATCTGCTCAACGCTCGTTTCACGGGTTACATAAACAAACATGTTACTGGTGTGTGGGGGGGGGTGTGGGTTTACCACTTTTAAAGGTAATGACTTATTGCCTCGCATGATGCGGAACCTTAGTGGAAGTTTTTACAAAGTTGCTGAATATTTCCATGATCACTTTTGGTCATTGGGTGCTGCATCATCCAGATTTGTTGCTGTCATTAATCATAGGGTTTGTAGTAAAAGACAAGTAGACTCTGCCTAAATAGGAATTATCACATCTGTTTATTCATAAAATGTTCAAGTCCAGTCGCTCCTAAATATTCCACAGTCATCTGTCAGTGGTGTTATTAGAAAGAGGAAGCGATTGGGAACGACAGCAACAGCCATGGAGTGGTAGACCACGTAAACTGACAAAGTGGGGGCAGCAGGTGCTGATGCTCATAGTGCGCAGAGGTTGCCTAGTGTCTGCAGAGTCAACCTACAGACCTCCAAACTTCATGTGGCCTTCAGATTGTCTTCAGAACCGTGCTCAGAGAGCTTCATGGAATGGTTTCCATTGGCGAGCAGCTGTATCCAAGCCTTCACCACTAAGTGCAAAGTGTCGGAACCAGCGGTGTAAAGCACGCCGCTAATGGATTGTTGAGCATTGGAGGCACGTTCTCTGGAGTGACAATTCACGCTTCTCCATCTGGCAATCTGATCGACGAGTCTGGGTTTGGAAGTTGCCAGGAGAAACAACTTGTATGACTGTATTATGCCAAGTGTAAAGTTTGGTGGAGGGGGGATTATGCTGAGGGGTTGTTTTTCAGATGTTAGGCTTGTGCCCTTAGTTTCAGTGAAAGAAACTCTGAATGTTACAGCAGACCAAGAGAGTTTGGACAACTCCATGGTCCCAACTTCCTGGGAACAGTTTGGAGCCCTCTCATAAAGAGCCAGGCCTTCTCAAATTTTTTTTATCATCATCATCATGTAACTGTTGGTTTGAGTTTTTGCAAGTACTTGTCTGCAGAGAGAATTGTTAGGGCTGACCTTCCGTCATCCAGGACTTCTCTAGGGTCAGGAGAAGGGCAGCTAAAATCTCTGCAGACCCCACACACCCTGCACACAAACTGTTTAGGCTTTTACCTTCACGTGGCGCTACAGAGCGCTGTCTGCTAAAACCAGCTGCCACAGAGACAGTTTCTTCCTCCAGGCTGTTTCTCTGATGAACTCTTGACAGTCAGAGCTCCAGAACAACACCATGCAAACCTGGACTGATCCCATATTATATTCTATTGGAAAGTCAGTTGTGTAAATATGTACATTTAAAAAGATATTCTTTATTATTGAGAGCAAAGTGTAAGGTACTACAGCCAGGAACAGTGGGGCTGTGGAGTCTAATTTAAAAATCTATAAAACTGTGCACAAGGTTCTATCAATTAAATTCAGTTTATTTATATAGCGCCAATTCACAACACATGTCGTCTCAAGGCACTTCACAAAAGTCAGGTTCATACATTCCAATTAATCCTAACCATTGAACAGTGCAGTCAGATTCAGTTATTTATTCAAATTGGATAAAAAGTTTTTCTATCTAAGGAAACCCAGCAGATAGCATCCAGTCAGTGACTTGCAGCATTCACTCCTCCCGGATGAGCATGTAGAGACAGTGGACAGTCACTGGCGTTGACTTTGTAGCAATCCCTCATACTGAGCATGCATGTAGCGACAGTGGAGAGGAAAAACTCCCTTTTAACAGGAAGAAACCTCCAGCAGAACCAGGCTCAGTGTGAGCGGCCATCTGCCACGACCGACTGGGGGTTAGAGAGAACAGAGCAGAGACACAAAGAGAACAAAGAAGCACTGATCCAGGAGTACTTTCTATGGGAAGGAAAAGTAAATGTTAATGGATGTAGCTCCTTTAGTCGTTTCATCTAGAAAGAAAGAACAGATAAACTCTGAGCCAGTTTTCAAGTTTAGAGTCTGAAGAGAGCACATAGAGTTAGTTACAGTAAAAGCTCAGTCAGTAGCCATGTCTAGGAGAGAGAAAGGGTTAAACACTGAAACACAGGGCCAAGTGGATCATCGGTAGAGGGTGAGCATTAAGTTGTTGCCAGCAGAAGCTTGGAGGATTCCCCTCTGCAGAAAGGTGTTACAGGTAGACACAGAGTCAGGCCAGGTGTAGCTTCTAGGAAGAGAAAAGAGAGAGAACAAAGTTAAAAGATGAAATAACAGCAAATAACGCAAAATTGTAGAGCAGTGTGAGAATGAAGTGAAGAGGGCTAACCTGACTCCCCCTTAGTCTATCCAACAGGGAGGGAAGAAGATGGAGGTAAAAAAATAAGGAAGATAGCTCAGGATAACCTAAGCCACTCTAACTATAAGCTTTATCAAAAAGGAAAGTTTTAAGCCTAGCCTTAAAAGTAGACAGGGTGTCCGCCTCACGGACTAAAACTGGGAGCTGGTTCCACAGGAGAGGAGCCTGATAACTAAAGGATCTGCCTCCCATTCTACTTCTTGAGACTCTAGGAACCACCAGTAAACCTGCAGTCTGAGAACGAAGTGCTCTGTTAGGAACATATGGAACAATCAGATCTCTGATGTATGATGGAGCTAAATCATTAAGGGCTTTATATGTGAGGAGGAGAATTTTAAATTCTATTCTGGATTTAACAGGGAGCCAATGAAGGGAAGCTAAAGTAGGGGAAATATGATCTCTCTTTTTAATTTTCATCAGAACTCTTGCTGCAGCATTTTGAATCAGCTGAAGGCTTTTAACTGCATTTTGTGGACATCCTGATAGTAAAGAATTACAATAGTCCAGCCTTGAAGTAACAAATGCATGGACTAGTTTTTCAGCGTCACTCCTGGACAGGATATTTCTAATTTTGGAAATGTTCCGGAGGTGAAAGAAGGAAATCCTAGAAACCTGTTTAATATGGGATTTAAATGACATGTCCTGGTAAAAAAATAACACCAAGGTTTTTTACTTTATTAACGGAGGTCAATTTAATGCCATCCAGGTTAAGTGATTGACTAAGCAGTTTCTTTTTTAAAGACTCCGGTCCAAAGACGACAACTTCTGTCTTGTCTGAATTTAGAAGCAGAAAATTTAAAGTCATCCAAGTTTTTATATCTTCCTGACATGCTTGTAGTCTATCTAACTGGTTGGGCTCATCAGGATTTATGGATAAGTAAAGCTGAGTATCATCAGTGTAACAGTGAAAATTTATTCTATGCTGCCTGATAATTTGACCAATTGGAACTATATATATAGTAAAGAGAATTGGCCCAAGTACTGAACCCTGTGGTACTCCACAATTAACCCTGGAGTTTAAAGATGATTTCTCATTGATATGAACAAACTGGAATCTGTCAGACAAATAAGATTTAAACCAGCCTAGCGCTGTTCCCCTGATCCTTACAGAATATTCCAGCCTTTCTAACAGAATATTATGGTCGACTGTATCAAATGCAGCACTGAGATCTAACAGAACCAGTACAGACACAAGTCCATTATCTGAGGCTAGAAGAATATCATTAGTGACTTTCATCAGAGCTGTTTCAGTGCTATGATGAGCTCTGAAGCCTGACTGAAACTCTTCAGACAGGTCATTGCTGTGTAAATGCTCACACATTTGATTAGCAACCATTTTCTCAAGAATTTAAGATAAGAATGGAAGATTGGATATCGGTCTGTAATTTATTAAGTCATCTCGATCAAGCGAAGGTTTCTTAAGTAAAGGTTTAATTACAGCTACCTTAAAAACCTGTGGTACATATCCATTTAGTAAAGATAGATTAATCATATCTAAAATGGGGCTGGTAATCAGAGGGAACACTTCCTTAAATAATTTGGTTGGGATTGGGTCCAACATACAAGTTGAAGGTTTAGATGAAGCTAATATTTCTGATAACTCAGGAAGCTCCACAGGATCAAAACAGTCCAAACAGAGATCAGGTTCTACAGTTACTTCCAATGTTGTCTCACTTGTTGAGGATGAAGTAATCATCTTCGGGAGTATGTCTAAGATTTTGTTCTTAATAGAATCAATTTTATTTAAGAAGAATCCCATAAAGTCATGACTGCTGAGAGCTAAGGGAATGGATGGCTTAACAGAGCTATGACTCTGTGTAAGTTTGGCAACTGTACTAAAGAGAAACCTAGGATTATTCTTGTTCTCTTCTATTAATGATGAGAAGTAAGCTGTTCTGGCTTGGTGAAGTGTCTTTTTACACAACAGTAGGCTATTTTTCCAGATTAAGTAGGAATCCTCTAGGTGTGTAGAGTGCCATTTTCGCTCCAATTTTCTAACATTGTGCTTTAAAGTACGCAGCTCTGAATTAAACCAGGGAGCCAGCTTCCTATGAATAATTACCTTCTTTTTCAAGGGGCTGCATTGTCTAATGCACCACGCAATGATGAAGTGACACTATGAACAAGAGAATCAATTTGTGAAGGGGCAGAAACAGAATTTTTGCCCTCCATTGTGTTTTTCAGTAAAGATGAGGAGATTAAAAGTGGAACAGATTCTTTAAAGGTTGTTACAGCATTGTCTGATAATGATCTACTATAATGAAATTTTCTTTCAGGTGTGGAGTACTCTGTTAAATTAAACTCAAAGGTTATTAAGAAATGGTCAGACAGGACAGGGTTATGAGTAAATATTATGTCTTTACACTCAATGCCATATGTCAGCACAAGGTCCAGAGAATGAAGACAAACGTGGGTAGGTTTAATGTTTTGAGTAAAGCCAATTGAGTCTAAGATACCATTAAAGGCTATATTTAAGCTATCACTTTCAGTGTCAACATGAATGTTAAAATCCCCCACTATAATAACTTTATCTGTATTTAACACTAAATCAGATAAAAGGTCTGAAAACTGATCTAAAAATTGAGAGTAAGGGCCTGGTGGACGGTACAAAACAACAAACAGAAGTGGTTTTAGTGCAATTTGGATGAGGAAAACTGAGGATAAAATATTCAAAAGAGTTGTAGCTATTGATTGGTCTGGGACTAGTCAATAAATCAGACTGAAAGATGGTTGCTACTCCTCCTCCTCGCCCAGTATTTCGAGGAATGTGAAAATTTAAATAATTAGTAGGAGTTGACTCATTTATAGTAACATAATCCTCTTGCTGCAGCCAGGTTTCTGTGAGGCAAAATAAATCAACCTGATTGTCACAAATCAGGTCACTAACTAGCAAAGTCTTTGAAGAGAGATCTTATGTTCAGTAAGCCACATTTAATTGTTTTATTTTTATTTTTAGTCTGAGTTGTGTTTATTTTTATGAGATTTTCCTGATTTCCTCTTTTTAGATAATTTTTTAATCTATTCAATTTTGGCCGTGGGCGAGACACTATCTTAATAGAGTAATGGGTGGGTAGCAGTACAGAAGCTGCAGAGAAGAGTGTTAAACTACGACCCTGGTTCCTGGTCTGAACCCTGGGTTGTCAAAGTTTTGGAGAACTAATAAATTCGACCAGATTCCTAGAAAGACAAACGGTACTGAAGGCTTGGAATAGAAGGAGACATGGAGTGATATAAGCTATAAGTTCCTGCTTCAACTGGCCTGCGTCTTGGAGTGTTTTTCTTTCAGGGATACTGTGTCGCTCGCTCTGTGAAAGGCCTTGTTCCTGGGCCTGTATTGTTTTACTGGATCGCCCATTGTGCTCTCAGACAGAGGAGGGGGGGAGGTGGCCTGGTGCCAGTCCAGAGGATGCCAGCTGCCAGCCTTTTACCATCTCACACACACACAAACACACAGAGACTGAGAGGAATTGAGAAGCCCTGGATAAAAATGTGGTCCATGAATGCAGAACCAAAAAGGGGCACATACATCTCCATATGTGTAGACCCCATTCGCCCCCACTCTTTCCAAGTAAAATTAGTTTGGTGCTGTTGTTTACAGACATTTACACCTATAGATATTCATTATTTTTGCAGAGAGCCTTGTTTGGGGAACAAACACTTTGATTCAGTTTATTCACATGGCTGCAAAGTACAATAGATAAAAATCTCAGGAAAATCCAATTAAACACCAATTAATTAATTTTGTCCCAACTCTTATTCACTGTCAGTCAGATTCAGGTCAATTAGTAAAATATTCCCTCAGGAAACCAGCAGGTGGCGCTGACTCTTGATACAATCCACCATCTTCAGAAAGCATGAGGTGGCAGTGGAGAAGAAGAAGTCTCTTTAAACGTTTAAAAACTTCCAGCAGAGGGTTGAACGCATACAGTGGTGGCAACAAAAACTAACCAAGATGATTTATTCTCAGTGTTAAAAGACTGCTTAAAGCCAAGTATTTCTGCAGTATGGCATAAATCATCACTGTAACCCTAAAAGTTAAGATAAGAGAAACTAACTTCAGCCAAACTAAATTAAAATGAGCTAAGATAAAACCGAAAATGAACAGTTATGGCAAGATAAGATCACCACAAGTAAGAGAAAAGTGATGATAAGCTAATTTAAGTCAGCATTAAAGAGCCAAGAAACCTTAAGGATAGGTAAAGCTAAATGAAATAAGCAGCACAAAGGCGCTTTTAGGACAAATATTGCAGAAATAAACAAGTTTACATGAAAATGTTAAATTGCATCATAAAACAGGAATTTGGATGTTTAAAGTAGACTACCACTAGCACAAAGTTTTATAAAATTGTGATTAAACCTTTGTTTTGGTCCTGAAGTGAGAAAGAGGTGTACCCTGTGCCTTTCTAAAGCTTCACACTCAAACAAGTGTTTCAGTTTATTTCTTTAATTTTTAGATAAAGTTGGGTACAGACAGGACCCCAAAGCTTGACCAACAGCCCAGGCTATTATTATTTATTATTATTATAAAATACATGAATAATTTTAATGTTCTTAGTTCAGTCCAGAGCTGCCAGTTGGCCTCTTTCTCTGTAACTGAATTAGCGCTGTTAAAGTGATTTTTGCTCGGTTATTTAAACTTCAGAGTTTCACAGTTTTGTCAGATTAGCTAATTTTCAATATTTCCAGAAGTGACAACTTCCACTTTTTTTATTAGGTGAGTCTTATTGATAGTAAGGAAACTATTGCTTCATTCACGCTGTGAAAACCTTCAGAAACCTGCTGTCGCTGGTGGTTATTTTTATCTTGTGGTTGGCAAACGTAGCTTTCTAAATTACACCTTTCACTGGTGTGATGTGATGTTTACTGAGAGATCTGCCAACGGAAGTACCTCAGTCTTTACAACCGATGTACAGAAGCAAATGTATGTTTTTTTGATTTTTTAAAACCTTTGGGAAAATGCTTTTAAAAGACGCAAAATGTCTTTAAAAATTTGTGTAAAAAAATTATTTTATAGATCCCCCTATTGTGGAAAGGGTTTTTTCATTTTTTTTAAAAACACCGAACCCCAAACCCTCTTTATGTCAGATTAAGGTTGAAAATGTATTTAAGGCGTAACATGGCTATTGTCACGCCTTCTAATAGTTTACATACATTCACAATTGCTCTATTAAATGTAACTCAATTAAACACATTTTATATATTTTGCTATTTAATACAGTTTTAGAAAATATGTTTGTACCCCATAATATTTCTACTAGCAACACAATCTCAAACAATCCATCCTAAATGGTTGTTTCTAATTTAATCGACTTGTACTTGAATTATGACGGTGTGTGTGTGTGGGAGGTCTGACTCATCCAGCCGTAGGGGCCAGTTTGTTTTTTTAAAATTAATAAAGAAAATAAGGGGAAAAATTAAAAAAATTTCGGGCCCCGGAGGCTCCCGAGGGAAAAAAGCTTTTAAATGACAAATGATTGGTTTTTAAATTTTCCCCGCACGATCCGTTTGTCCGCCCCTTCCCTCTTCTGCAGGGCCCCTTTTTTGATCGGCTTTTTCTCTGTCTTTTATGATTACTTTCTAGTAATGATGGCACATTCTTCACCAAACTGGATGGTGATTAGATTCTGCAAAAACATGATAATGTGATACCTAAAATTAGTCTTTTTAGTTTTTGACGTTTGCTACTTCTTCAATTCAACGGCCTTCTTTTAACACAGCAATAGTTGTAAAAGTGAAAGATTGTCGCTGTAAAAGTGTTTGTTACACAGGCTGTCCTTGAATGTGCTTCAACGCAATATGTCAAGATGGATCAGGAGTGACAGGAGACAAGCTCAGGCTGGTTGCATTTCTTCTGCAGACAGACAATGTTGAAATGTTACCACCTGCAAGACAAAAGAAAATGCCAGTGGAGAAGTGGAATGCTTAGAAGAAGGTTATGCTAACATATTTAAACAGTCTCACTTGCGGAACATTGCGGAAGCTTCTCTGACACAGTAGCTGCCGATTTGGTCGAAACACGGCAGTCTTCTTGTAAACAGTAAACTAAACAGAGCGAACCAGTTTAATGTGTCAGAGTGAAACTGATGCACACTGATATCAATCTGCTACACCATCAGAAAAGCTGATTTATCAAGATTTTTTTCAACATTACTTTAATTTAGAATTGCCCCATGCAAAGAGACATCTGCAGTAAGAATGCAACCATAAATCTGCTTAGGCTGGGTTGTAAAACAAACTATATAATGCATAGATTCATTCCACACAGTGATGACAGTAAAGACCAATGGTGCTGTATCCAAGTGTATAAACAGAAAATTGAGTGGAAGGAAAACTTGTTGTAAACAAACATACACAAGCGAGAGAGATAACTGCTGCTTTGAGATGATTGTAAAGTAAGGCCCATTCAAGACTGTTGGGGAGATTCACAAGGACCGTAGCTGGAGTCAGAACTTTAAGAACCAAAACACACAGAACATGGTGGTCCAGAACATAGACTATAGGTGTCACATTCCTTGTGTTAAACCACTCCTCAACCAGAGACAACGTCAGTGGTGTCTTACCTGGGCTGAGGAAAATCAGAACTGGCCTGCTGATCAGTGGTCTGAAGTCCTCTTTTCAGATTAAAGTAAAGCTTGCATTTCATTTGGAAATCAAGGTCCAGAGTCTGGAGGAAGACTGGAGAAGCCCAGGATCCAAGCTGCTGGAGGTCGAGTGTGATGATTTGAGTAGTAAACCAGACCATAAGACAGATGTTAGAGGGAAGCACCATGGCATCAGCAGTTAGTTGGCAAACATGACTTCCAATGTCAATCCAATGTCAAGATCTTTGACATCTTGTTTTTAAATATCTGGGCAAAAAGTTGGATTTGTCAAAACTTGCATATTTTAAGATTTTTGTTGTAAAGTCACTGACATATTCTATAAAGATGGGTACATTTGACACCAAACCCACTGAAAGTGACAGACATGTACAGATCCAGGGTCTCAGCTTATATTCTACTGAATGTGCTCTGCTAGTGGCTTGCATGTGTATACTAAGGGCTAGGTGCATCCCAGTCATTTTGCCATCCAATTTAATTTAATTCAGTAGTAAATCACTGTCCTAAAACGTTTTAGGCCCATTGACTATTATGACATGTGAGACATTATGGCCCCAGATCAAAACAACCTCCAAGCAACCTCCAGCTGATGCATAATATTTGAGTCATGTAACTACTCTTCCTTACAATAAACTTCAGTAAAATTACTTTAAATCAAAGCAGGTATGAAACCTGTTCCTTGAGGCTACAAATTTATGTCTGATTAACAACCAAAACTGCAATCATTTCGTACCAAAGGTTGCAGAGGTAAGAAACTCCAGAAATGACCTTGAGACCTTTAATACAATAAAATATATGCAGATGTTTGATGAAGTTTATAGGAGTAATACTGGAAATATAATATATAATAATATGTGTTGGATTATTGGTAACACTAGGAAAAACAGTTGGCTAGTTCAGGACTTCCCACAGTGGGGGTCCTGACCCCCTGAGGGGTTACGAGATAATTTTCAGAATTATTCTGATCTGAGCCCTGAAGTGTTTGGTGGGAAAAAAGGGACGGAACGAAATAAATAAATATATCATTAAATAAATAAATGTAATGTGAAATATGAAATACTTATATGTATTTTAAGAGTGTCGCCAGGTCGCCAATAGGGAGCGCCAGTCTCTGGTACTGTCATTTTGAGGGTAACAGGCTGAAATGTTTGGGAACCCCTGAGTTGGCTGACTGGCAAAGCTTTATCAGATCCAAGTTTGAATCCTTACAGTCTTCATTTAACGTTAGCATCATTTACAGGAAGAACAAAACGCTTCATCTCTCGAGAACCACACAGGGTTCTATGATCTGCTGTTCTATAAGGTTCTGTTGGCAATGGATGATTAAGCTTTCTTGAGGTCAACACAGCAACATTTTCATTCTACTTACACAAGAAGCAAACGGTGAGAACATGTTTCTTCCTTCAGGGCTGAACTAGACCTACACCAGGAATTTGCTGTGTTGATGGCGTGCCACATTTACACCAGAGAGCTTACACTCATAATCAGTTGTAACATGCGGCTGGTAACTGTAATAACTTGGGAACTGATGGCAGTTTTTATTTTCTCAATTCTGTGCGCCTCTCCTTTGGTGGTGAACTCCAGGGGTAATGAAGAAATCTACTGACTAATGCTTGAAAACCGAGTGAATGATTCCTGAGTGGGACAATAAACATGTGAAATGCTTTCACAATGAAGAACATATAAATCTTTGCTTGGGGGCAATGAGGAAGTGCAAGGAGCTTGGCAGACTCTTATGTCTCATCTTTCCCACTTCTTTCTCCGTCTCCCTCTACTCTCCATATGCAGAATGGAGTGAAAGATGAGCTCAAACAGGAATCATAACCCTCTTATAAAGGAGATAAGCTGGAAAAGTTTGCCGCTTTCTTGTGTGTGTGTGTTCTCTGCAGCATGGTGTAACTGATACACATTTGATTTATTTTATTATTTAAGACTTTTCTCTCCATATTTAAAGGAACATGGCTTTGTACCTGCAGTAAATGCTGAAAAATGCATGTTTCAGGTCATTCTCATATTTACCATAGCATCTCTTTTAAAATTAAGATGCAGGGAAACAACTAAACCATGTTGCATTTATTTATTTATTGTACCAACATCTTCAGGGTTCTTGCAAGGGGGGGCACTGCTGTTGGGGCCCTTCATGTAAGTCATAGCTGGCTCTCAGGTAAATCAGTTAAGAGTAAGGAACACATCAAGGATCCAATGGGTCTGACTTTATTCTCAGAGTTGTCCTCCATAAGACAATCCATCTGGGGCCCATTTACAATCCAGTTTTCCACCAATCTGAGCCCCATATGTTTGTTGGGAGTGTACATGTCTCAGTTATTCTTCCCCACCATGTGAGGAAGAACATTAGGAGAGGTTTTTTTACTAAGTCCATTTATCTGTCCTTCCTGAAATATGTTAGGATTGTCTAAGAATTAAGAGAAACACCGGGTTGGTGTTGAAGCAAAGGTTCCTGCACAAGAAGGGGCTCCAAACAACAAAAAACCTGACACATGAATAATTTTTCACAGGAACTCTAGTTTTCTATTTTCTTCTTGTGCAGGTACCAAACCAAATATGTCTGGGGGCCAATTCTGCATTAAACCAAAGTTCTGATCTAATTTAGTCCAATCAGCAACTTTCTCTCAGATAAATAGTTTTCCTTCAAGCAACATCTATCCCAAGTATTTTTCTTCATCTTGGTTCCAAGTGATCCATTTAAAACATGCCCAGGAGCCCACACACTCAAGCATATGCACAGTTCCTGGCGTTTGCGACCTGATGCCAGAATGGCTAATTACAGGTGTGGATGTTTAAGTGATTGGTGTGTGTTTCTCCCTGAGTACTGGTAAGTGAGAGATCAGCCTGACACTTAAGTGCTCTTGTTGCCTTTCACCCTTACTCTTTGAGGATCCTGTAGTGTCCAAATGCCTAGCGCTGATGCTCAGTTACAGTCAGATGCACCTTAGGCATTCCTGTTGTTAACTGTGAAAACTGGCCACAGTCAGACATGTAGGGTTTGTATTTAATGCTCAGATTTACTGATGCTACATACTGCAATTAAAAAGACTGCACCAAATTCAGAGCAATCTTGTGAGTGGCAGACCTCGTGCTTTTAGGCATGAATGAATCTGAACTGTGGTGTCTGCTTCCATAAGCAATACCTGGCTTAAAGAATCAAGTCAGCTTTCCACAAGGTAACACAACACAGCACAGTCATACTAGCTTCCACTAGCCCTAAGAATATAGATCATCCCTTAGAGGCCGATATAATTTATTAACAGCCCCAGACTAAGGAAGGCCTAGGAGCTTGTGGTGATGAAGAGAAAGGTCTCCTCTCAGATAACTGTTTGTTTGAGCTGGCTAATCTCAAAGGTACCCTCTAACCATTGTGGAAGGAGTCTTTGTGTTCAGCTGTGGAAAAATAGGCCACTCCATGTAAATTAATGTGGGATTGGGGGGTCCCCCCCCCAGCAGTAGAAGTGGCTAAAGAGGAGAGCGGTGGGGGGAACCAGGCAGACGCCAACAATGACCAACAAGATGGAACAACAATGATAAAAGTAATATTGTCAACAGTCATTCATCTAGGATTTGGGGACAGGGACGTGAGATTTCTTACACTTTTAAATGTTGCGTTCCACCACACCTACACCAGGTGCAACCATGGTTCAGTGGATGGAAGGTGTTGCCTTGTTGTTAGAGGGCTTCAGGTAGGGTTAGCCATCGAATCTCAAGAATCAATTGGAACGAAGATTCACCCGCAACCTTTAAAATTTTTTAATTTCGATACCTAGTTTATATAACTAGTCTGCTGACCGGAAAAAGAAGCTGCCAAAAACCAAAGTAGAAGAATCCACAGGAAGTGGGCGCGTAGCCATGGAAATGGTGATGATTGGAAAGTGTGGCTTAACTTTAATTGAAGCAATGACCAGTCGACTCAGTGCAACTCTTGCAATAAGATTATATCATGCAGAGGAGGGAGCACAACCAACATGATTGAACACCTCAGGATTCATGGTGTAGAAGTAACAGGGCCTCATCTTTGACATGCTGCACCGGTGTTACACCAGCCTTCCTCCGCTGCCTCTTTCTCTGCCTCCGATACTCAGCCTGGCACGGCACTGCTGTCAGAATCCGGTCAGAAAAACTATAAAATACATATTATACCAACATTGAGGCAACTAACAAATTATACTGGATCTCTAATGCAAATTCTCCTCCAACATTAGCCTGTTGTTTCATAGACGACTGAAAGTACCTAGGATTGCTAATGTTAGCCATGGGGTTATCCAGACTCCACAATGTGCGACTCCATCATATCTGAGAACCTGCTGCAAGGTGGTGGAACCAACGAAAGACTTATCCATTGCTGTCAGATCTTACATTTTCATATTTATGCATTGACGCTTCTTCACCCATGTGTTCTCCACTGCAGGAGACACTGGAAGCTGCCTGAGAAGATAGACATGATCATATCCTCAACAGGAAATGTTTCTGATTTAATTCTGTAACTGCTGCTAATCTGGACTGGGTTTTACAAGCTCTTCATTTGGGTTTGTTGGATATTCTGCACCAGGTTGGTCCATCAGGTGAAGCTTAGTATCATGTGGAAATACCTGCAGCATCAGAAACTGTGTGTAAAAAGTTTATAGAATTAAAATTCATAGAGAAATTCAGACTATTTCATCCAGAAGGAACTCTGGTTCGCCAACTCATTTAAACCATTTCAACCTATTTGACCCTGCCTCTTCAAAGATTCGGAATCGAGAATCAATAGGAGCTGGAATCAAAACAAGGACTCAAAATAGTTCAAATTCTGCCCAACCTTTGCTTCAAGGCCTTTTTGTGTGGAGTTTGCATGTTCTTAAAGTGCATGAATGGACATTCTCTGGGTGTTCCAAAGTCCAAACACATTCATATATGACCAGATATAATATGTCCCAGAAGTATCCTGCCTTTGACTGCTGGCATTTGATCTCAGGCCAACACAACAAGGTGCAAAATGGATGGAAGAGTCCTCAAAATGTTATGAGTGTCTTTACTCATGTTTGTGTAATAGTCTGACCACCAAATTAGACACATTGGACAACCAGGTCTTCTAAAAGCGGCTTTAAATTAGCAGGATGAGTCACATTGTTCCAGGCCTTCTGCTGTTCAGTTTGCATCTCAAAGACAGTCTTACTGCCGCACATCAAAGTGCTCATTTCAACATTTTCTTGGGAGAAAACTATTGATAATACAGCAATGCTGTAACCCCCCCCCCCCAGCTCAATAAGAACCAATGTTGACGACTGTCCAGATTATTTTATTTCATTTTAACAAAGATTTAAAAATGTATTGATCCCATTAATCATTTAGAGCCTAAAATATTGGAAAACTGAGACACATTCTTCCAATTTTAAATAAAGAAAGATAAAGTTAGGAAGTGTTTATTTAAAATGGAGCACGAACTCTGCACTCTAATTAAATGTTCATTTCCAAGCAGTACATCTCGAACAAACTTACAGTAGACTTCATAGCTTTGACATTTCTATATTGTTTTGGATGAAACCAGCAACAACCATTATAAGAACAACACCCGATCATTAGTTTTTTCTCTCCGAACATCATTTGGCTTTGGTTAAAAAAACACTTTAATGAAATATAAAAACAGTTGTAGAAATGTTTAGGTATTGGTCAGTATGAGGTCCTCGTGGTACTCTGAGTAAAAAATACCATAAAATGGTATTTATACAAAACCTTTAAATAAAAATGTTTAAAATACTTGCTTTTATTTAAGGGGAAAACATTGATTATTCCTACTGCAGCAAATGATTACTAGTTATGATCCATCTACCCCAAGTGCATATATTATTGATAATGTCTATCCTGTAAACGGGGGGGGGGGGGGGGGGTTTCTGACAGCAACATGGGGGAGAGGACAGCTTTGTTAATTTATGCTTCATACAGCCAGAGAGCTACAGAACAACATCTAAAGGTACAGAACATTTTGGTGTATTTTAAGCCATAACTTTTCGAAACCTCAGAACACGTTAGGCCCAGAAACTGTTCCTGCCGGGAGCAAAAACAGGAACCAGTTTCCTGTCTGTGCAGCAACATCCAACATGCTAATACAAGCAGAGGGAACCGGTTCAGTTTGCCAATATTACATGTATTTTAGGGAGTTTTCTTTTTTCTGTGCAGCAGCTGGTTCCATAGCAGAGACCTACAGGGGTTGGACAATGAAACTGAAACACCTGGTTTTAGACCACAATAATTTATTAGTATGGTATAGGGGCCTCCTTTTGCGGCCAATACAGCGTCAATTCTTTTGGGGGGACATATACAAGTCCCCTTGCACAGTGGTCAGAGGGATTTTAAGCCATTCTTCTTGCAGGATAGTGGCCAGGTCACTACGTGATCTGGTGGAGGAAAACGTTTCCCTGACTCGCTCCTCCAAAAAACCCCCAAAGTGGCTCAATAATATTTAGATCGGGGACTGTGCAGGGGCCATGGGAGATGTTCAACTTCACTTTCATGTTCATCAAACCAATCTTTCACCAGTCTTGCTGTGTGTTTGGTGCATTGTCATCCTGATACACGGCACCGCCTTCAGGATGCAATGTTTTGAACCATTGGATGCACATGGTCCTCAAGAATGGTTCGGTAGTCCTTGGCAGTGACGCGCCCATCTAGCACAAGTATTGGGCCAAGGGGAATGCCATGATATGGCAGCCCAGACCATCACTGATCCACCCCCATGCTTCACTCTTTGGATGCAACAGTCTGGGTGGTACGCTTCTTGGGCTTCTCCACACCGTAACTCTCCCGGATGTGGGGAAAACAGTAAAGGTGGACTCATCAGAGAACAATACATGTTTCACATTGTCCACAGCCCAAGATTTGCGCTCCTTGCACCATTAAAACCAACGTTTGGCATTGGCATGAGTGCCGAAGGGTTGGGCTATAGCCCCCCGGGCCGTGTATATTGCCCTGTGGGCCCCGAGGGACAGTTCTGGGGGAAACAGGAGAGTTGAGGTGAAATTTAATTCTGGCGTGATTTGGGCAGCCGTGGTTTTATGTTTTTTGGGATACAATCCGGGGTTAGCCCCAAACATCCCTTTCAGAAAAACTTCCTCTGCGTCCACTTTTTAATCCTGTTGGATGTGGTTCGTCCTTCTGGGGTATGCTGACATTACCCTGGATACCGTGGCCCTTTTGATACATCACAAAGACTTGCTGTCTGGTCACAGATGCACCAGAAAGACGTGCCCCAACAATTTGTCCTCTTTGAACTCTGGTATGTCACCCCTAATGTTTGTGCTTTCAATATTTTGAGCAAAACTGTGCTCTTACCCTGCTAATTGAACCTTCACACTCTGCTCTTACTGGTGCAATGTGCAATCAATGAAGACTGGCTACCAGGCTGGTCCAATTTAGCCATGAAACCTCCCACACTAAAATGACAGGTGTTTCAGTTTCATTGCCCAACCCCTGTACATTCTGATTATTTTCATTTTCAGCAACTGTTTGAGGTGTTAATCAGCGAGGCTTAAACGCTCCTAAGTGATGCATTATTGCATCATTAAGTTGTGCACAGATGTGAAAAGGTAAAGGAAATAAATACTTCTAATTTTTCTTCTATGGTAATGTCCATCTTAAGCTTCAAGACAAATATTAGATTCTTAAAATTTACAAATGGATCTTATGTTGGATGTAGGAAAAGTTCTTGGATATTTTAAAGTGGAAAATGCAAAAACCTGCAAACACCGAAATATTCATCTTGGTTTCATTACAGTGGTGTACAACGTAGCGTTCAGATCAAGCCGTCGGTCATACCAGATTGTTGCCAAGGTACATAGATCACTTTATATTAAATTCCTGACACACAGCTGTAAATCAAAGCATGAGAGGAGGGTTAATTTGTTGCTCTGCAAGACTCATCTTCATCTTTCCATAACGTCAATGTGTTTCATTTAGCGGTGCCAAATATTCCTGGACTAATGAGCCCCTCACAGCGCTGGAGTTTCCAGAGATCAAACTCTTCATTTGATTTTCCTTCCTAATAGTTTTGTTGGCCTGATTGTGGGTGGGCTCCCTCCCTGACTGATCCTGTTGCTTGTTATTTCTCTATAATTGAGTCTTTATGATTCAGGACTGAAATGAGCTTTGAGCATTCCTGAAGGTGTTGCTCAGAGTTTCTGCACAGAAACCATCAGAGCTTCCCTGCTTACATCTCATGTCCTCACCGTCGTTTCTGAAGCTTGTGGATCTTCCTGAGTCCACACTTTCTCTGATGTGACGCTTCAGCAAATACTTACTCAGAATATTCAGATACTAATTTTATCTCAAGGATCGTGTCATGTTACCTAATAAATGTCATGGTTGTTCAAGAGTTGTTGATTGATTGGATGCGGATGGTTTTATGAACGGTTTATAAGAAGGTCAAATATTTAAGGTCAATAAGAGGAATTTTGCTGCCCTGTATGTTTTTATTTAACCATGAGCTTCCTCATATCCAAGACCCGACATCATATCCGTGTTGGGATGTATCCAGATCTGATCCATTTCAGGCTGAAAGACCCTTTTAGGTCTTGATTCCTCCTCTATCTAAAATGAGCAAAGCTGAGGAAATAATTTGAAAAAGGACATTTCATGTATATTTGTTACTTTTCCTAAAGATTTTCCTGCCTATTAATGCAAGCAGTGGATTTAATGTGGACACACAGACAGGTTGAGCTGTTTGTTCAGCCTCCATTTGTTTGCATGTTGATGCACCATCAAAAGTATTGTTTTATTACCTGAAGAAGCTCCTGTTTGAACTGTTACCCTGGCTGCACACGACACAATCAGCCTACAAATGTTCATGTTTGAGTTATGGCTGGGTGCGGATGACGGTAGATTAATATTAATGAAACATCATGTTAGCCGATCCTTATCTATCGATGTATTTTTATAATCCGTTGATTTTATTTATTTAATCTTTTTTTTTATCTCTTATTTTCTTCTAATTCTTCTAGTTTTGTTTCATCATCAGCAAAAGATCCAGAAGAGTCTCTTCTTTCTTCTCATTTTGTTCCTCCTTGTATCTGCAGCTGATGACAGTTTTGTGGTCCTTATCGTCAGCTCCAGATTGGTATTTATTTGTCGCTCTAATTAGGAGACCCAGGACAACAAAGATGGCTGTTGCTATCTCTGATGCCCACCTCCGTGTGTCCAGCTGTTTTTAGAAGGGTCATTACCTTCATCACCAAACCTGTTGTCTGACTGTTCTCCAGAGAACTGTTTGGGGGTCCTGGTTCCCAGCGCCTTTGGGCTCTCTCTGGAGACCAATATGGACTGATGACCAGATAGCACCACTGCTCATCTGCAGTGCAGGCATGAATGGGAGGGCACGACGGGGGAGTTGATGAGACTAAATGAGGGCTGGAGAACGGTGTCCAGGTTTTCATGAAGACCAGTTAACATTTTCAGACCAATGAACTCTGCTCTTTGACCATCCAGGCTGATCTCTCTGATGTAAACTTAACACAAGATATAGAAACCTTGTAAAAGTATTTACACCCCTTGAAATTTTCCACATTCTGTTTTGTTAAAGCTAGAAACTTCAATGTGGTTAAAGGTGTGGCATGCATTTGTATTCTGCCCGCTTTCCTCTGATACCCCTTAATTAAATCCAGTGCAACAAACTGCCTTCATTAGTTGCCTAATCGGTAAAACGATTCTAGCTGTGTGATTTAACATCCCCCAGAGCTCCCAGTTTTTTACCTACATTGGAAACAACCAGTGGAGGCTAACTGACACTGCACACCAGCCTGTACACACTATCTCTATGGTGGTGGCAGCATCATGCTGTGGAGATGCTTTGCTTCAGGGACAGAGAGGCTGGTCAGAAGATGGATGGAGCTAAATCCCCGACAATCCTGGAAGAAAACCTGTTAGAGGCTGCCGAAGACTGGAGCCCGGGGAGGTTCACCTTCCAGCAGGACAACCACCCTGAACATACAGCCAGAGCCACAATGGATGGTTTAGATCAAAGCAGATGCATGTGTTAGAATGGCCTAGTCAAAGTCCAGACCTCAATCCAACTGAGAATCTGTGGTAAGACATGAAAATTTATGTTCACAGATGGTCTACATCCAACCTGACTGAGCTTGACCTGTTTTACAAAGAAGAATGCCGCTCTTTTCAGATTATTGTTACCATGCATCGCTATCATTTCAATTTAGTTCTCCATTTATATGTTGGTTTATCAACATAAAATTCCAGTTTTGTACATTGAACTTTATTTCAATGTGAAAACGTGAAAAAGTTAAAGGGGTAAGAAAACTTTTTCAACGCTCTATAAGGCAACTATAACCAGGCGTTATCAAGAGGAAAATTATCATGTTTACAGTCAAATTTAAATGTTTTTAAAAAGCCATTACCAGGATTTATTTCAGTACAGTGTGAGAGTAAAATTAACTCAGAGCAGCTGCCAGAACCTGATCTTCCAGGTGAAGTTTTTTAGGGAGAACGGGGATGAATTATCCAACAATCCTTTGATAGATGTGCTTTTATTCTGATGCCACTGTGAGCAGAGCTGAACAGGGTCACAGTAGGTCAGGTCAGTCTTTTTCTGATGTGAACAAACTTGAGGCTTTACCTGGTGTAAAGAAAATGATTTGGATTATTTGGATGAAGAACATTTATTTTGAAGGCACTTTGCAAACAGGCCTGGTTCAGATCCAGGTATGATTTAGATCAAGCCAAGTCGTTCACTCATATGGTCAGATTCATATGCAGTTATATGTAGTCTTAATAATTATATTATTATTACAATCTTAATTGTTAAGCAGTATAGAGTTGGTTAATGATGAGATGGAAACTAGGAAAGTTATAGGAAGCATTACTGAAAGCATTGAATTGAACTTTCAGCAAGCATGCGGCGACAGTTGAGAGGAACAACTCCTTTGTTCTGTCAGTTTAACTTGAAGATGTCGAAATAAACCGGAACTTTTCATCCAAACTCAAACACAGATGGAAGTCTTGATATTTGACTGTAGCTATGATGTTCTGAAATGCTGTGTTAGTTTAGACCAGATGTAGCGAGACGCACACCTT
Organism: Crenichthys baileyi; assembly: GCA_036173005.1. Lineage (NCBI taxonomy): Eukaryota > Metazoa > Chordata > Actinopteri > Cyprinodontiformes > Goodeidae > Crenichthys > Crenichthys baileyi. The sequence continues at coordinate 206,628 of JAHHUM010002904.1, forward strand.
CCAGAAAGGTTCGCTTTTGGCTCCTCAGTCCATATGTTTCCCAAAGGTCTTGGAGATCATCAGGATTTGTTTTTGCTAAATGTGAGACAGGCCTTTGTGTTCTTTTGGGTCAGCAGTGGTTCTGGCCTTGGAAGTCTCTCATGGAGCTCGATTTTGCCCAGCCTCTTTTTTTTTATTGTTGAATCATGACGTCTGACCTTAACTGAGGCAGTGAGGTCTGCAGAGCTTTAGATGTTGTTCTGGGTTCTCCTGTGACCTCCTGGATGAGTTGCTGATGAGCTCTTGGCGTCATTCTTGAAGGTCTGCCACTCCTGGGAAGGTTCTCCATGTGTGGATAAAGGTTCTCACTGTGGTTCTCTGGAGTCCCAGAGCCTTAGAAGTGGCTCGGTAACCTTTTCCAGACTGATGATGTCGGAGACTTTGTTTCTCATCTTTTCTTGGATTTCTTGAGATCGGGGCATGATGTCCTCCTTTTTCAGATCTTCCAGCCTACTTCATGTTGCCAGACAGGTTTTATCCAAGTGATTTCTTGAGTCTTTGTTGCTTACTTGGGTCATCTTTGTCTGATATGAACATTTGTCTGATCTGAAACATTTAAAAGTAACTAAGGTTTCTGTAAACTGCTTTCCCAGCACCACATATGGGACAAGTTTATTTCACCAAGTATTGTGGTCAAGACCAAATAATATTTCCATACATTTCAGTTTGGACATTGACGGGGATGAATGTGTCCTCTGCAGGTCATGTGACCTGTGAAAGGACGCCGCCTCGTCGAGGATAACCTCCCTTGGGAGGTCATTTGGATCACATGTACATAAATAATCTGACATTTTTCTTACGTGTGACAGATGAAAGCTTCAGATCCCAGTTCTTTGGTGTAAATAAATAGGTCACCTCAACAAGTCATTAGCCTAATCAGTTTCCTTTACATTTTCATGGAGGGAAATGAGTTCACATGTGGAAGGCCCCCCCACCTCAGTGCACATGAAAGCCTGGGCATAAACAGGCCTTCTCGTTGTGAGACGATAGTGCATCTCCCCTGTGGTCCTGGTTTGTATCGGAGAGCATTCAGAGCTCCCAGAGGACTGCCTCCTTTGTCAGAGCTCAGGGGAGTTAAATTGTATATAAAACAAATTAATTGCCCCTGTTAGATCACTCAAGCAGTCACCCAGGGGAACATGTGCTTATCACAAACACTTGCTGTGCTCAGCGTTCCTGCGTTTGCCAGCCTCAGCCCTCTGTGGAATTGGGACGGGAGGGGAGGTTACTCCTCTCCATCTGTTGGTCTCCTCAGAGTCCTGACTCCTCTAATCTCACACAACCTCCCTACCTTACCCTGCACTGCACTCCATCTGGTCCAGCCAGCCCAAGTCTGACTGATAGGGACCCCTCATGTTGTTTATGGGGCCGTTACCAGTGGTCCTCTTTCAGCCTGATGCTGTACTGTAGAGGTCACTGTGGCTGCAACCTTTACAGCCAACGCTAACGGCTGTCATGGCAGACGGCACAGCAGGCCTGCTGTTTATGGCCTTGAGTGTGTTGCTTGTGTTGAAGTGTGTATGGTGAACTTCTTACCTCGTAAGAGTGTGTATCCAGCAGAAATTGATAAATGCTCTGTTGACATGGGGAAACAGAAGTTTATTTATTTTAGTGACATTTGGATAAACAAAATGTAATATTTATGCTTCTATGCAACAAGTCAACAGCATAGGACTTTGCACATGCAAATAAAACAAGATAAACTCGGAGTTAAGATCTGAAACCTTAAAAAGATCAAATAAAGCACTAATTTGTTTTGATTATTGTATAGCTTGTTTGTAGACTCAGTCAGTTCAACAGACGCCTTGGAAGAGTTTTTATTGTTTGTTTCTAAACAATAAAGCTCAGGACTAAAGTATAACTCATGTAAACAAATAGTTGTTACAACATACAACATAAATTTAAGTCATAAATGTTGATCTGAGACTTCATATTTCTTTCAGGTTTTGCCTCTGTCTCTACAGAAGTCTAGAAAAGCTTTTAAGGCCTGAAACATCTTGTGTGAGGAGACTGAAACAATAATGGAGGAGTTTAAATTGTATTATTTAGTGCTGATTTCACTGACAAACAGAGCCGGCCCAATGTGTAAGCAAACTAAGCCTACTGCTTAGGGCCCTCAGACCATCAGGGGCCTCCCATAAATGCTTAAATTTTAGCACAGCTCATAGATCAAAAGATGGTATATTTGTTTATTGAGAATAATATTAAATTCGATTTTTAATTGTCAGTTTACTTTTCAAAAGTATGCGGAATAATGTTCATAGTTGATTGTCGTTACCATAGTTACAGTCTGATGCCACGACTTTAATCTTTTCTTTCTGTTGAGTTTAACAAATACGTCTCCGTAAATAATAACCAATTACCCCTGATTGCTCAGCCAATTAAACGTGCCCCCTCTCCCATATTCCACCACCACCAAGTGCACCAAGGCCCCATAAAACCTTGGGCCAGCCCTGCTAGTGACCATGGCCAGTGTGTTGTTACTACACCACTAACAGAAACACCATTTATGGCAGGTGATATGTGACACTGTGATGTCACTGAAAGAATACCTATCTGATGAGACATACCTGTGATGTACCATAGAACGCTGCTTTAACATGTTAGAAGTACTTCCTATGAAGTAACATGTAAATTCCAAAAATTACTGTCACAAGTCACCTCGTTTAACAGACTGATCCCAGCAAGTACTCTGAAACTACTGGGAGACTATTCTGTAGGTTCCAGGTAGTGTCAGGTTACAAGTCACCTAAAAACAGAGCCCAGACCCTAAAACTCCAGCATGTTCCAGTAAATGACCTGTAAGCTCTGAAACAGGTACCCACAAATTCTCTGAGAGTAACCTCTAAGCCCTGGAAAGGGATCTAAAAAGGCCTGAAAATGACCCCTTTAAGTTCTGGGAAATATCCTTTTAAGGTCCAGAAAATTACCTGTGAGTTCAGGGAGAGTAACCTGTAAATGACAGAAAGCGCCAGGTTACAACTCACCCCATAAATGTACCGCAACTGTTGAAAGTACCCCATAGGTTCTGGTCAGTGAACTCCAGGATGTTCTGGGAAGTAACCTGTAAGTTCTAACCTGCTGGTTACACAAAGTACCTCATTAAGGTCCAGCCAGTATGAAGTCACAAGCCCCCTCTGAATGGAGCCTTAGAGCTTTAGCAGCCTGGGATTTATAGAAGGTGATGAATATTTTTCTCTTTATTTCTTAGTTTTCTAAAAGCACCAAAGCATTACTTAAACTCAGTTCTTTTCCAGATGTGAGTGTATATTTTCCTACTCCAGATAATATCATCTCTTTGACATTTCCCTGGTGTCTTCTGACTGCATCAGTGTACAGATCGGAGGCGTTCCCTGACCTTGCCTTTCTCTCCTGGTTTTTTGGCAGAAAGTGTTGACTGACCCACCTCTTGTTGGCCTCCTCCTGTGTTTCTGTCTTTTATCTGTCTCTGGTGTTGAGTGGACCTCCAGCTGCACAATAAAACCCAATTGGCTATTTATTTTCTGTTGCTTTAGCTGGACAGGGGGGCCCGACGCCAACTAGCAGCCCATACAGAGCCCAGGAGTGCAGGCGGAGGGGGTTTAACACACACTAATGTTGTTAATTTAGCCCCTGTGGTTTTATTACAGCTGACCTGCTGCATCCTTACAGCAGCTGGGCTTCAGGCAGCAGGGTTTGCAGATGGATTTTTACTAATTTGTAATTTTATTCTTATTAATAAAGGAAAGTTAGCCAAAGAGAAAAATAAAAGTGCATTTACAAGCAAAATCTTTTATAAATAGGTACTACTACCATGTTTTGGAGAGATTCTGATAAACATACGATCTTACATGCACCTGCATGAACAAATAAGGGAAAGAACAGGAAAAAACAACATGGCCTACAATGATTAATGGTTCTTGTCATCAGCTTCTAACAGGCTGTGAACACAAAGGTGCACTGATCCTCTTGGAGCAAACGGGGAAGCCCCTGCTTAGAACATTTGAATAGCAAATAAGTCTTTCAGTAATATTTTGTTTGCATTTAGTTCTAGTTAGTTTATGGCCTTTTTACAAAAAACAGTCAATGAAAATATTGTTAAGTAGATCTCTGTTGCTAATATAAAATTGAAAGAACCTGTTCTTTGGTGAGAAATGAAAACGAGGGGATTTTGGACCAGACAGTTGTCAGAACATCCTGATGGTACCTGTTGAAGATGATGTTTACTCAGGAATGATGATGGGATACCTTCCCACAACAGACCTTGGCTTCAGAACCGGTCAATTGTTTCTGGGGGGGTTGAAGTTAACTTGGTTCCTTTTATTCTTGTTCTCAGTCTTTTTGTTTGTTTGCTGGAGCTGAAGTTATTGAACATCAAGTTATACATTAATATGTTACCTCCAGTTATGTCATCACTGTGAATCCTCCTCCTTCATTAATTCTTCCATTTTGTGCAATAAACCACTGGCAGAGAAGCAGTCCCACAGCATGATGCTGCCACCACCATGCTTGACGGTCCAAAGAGACTTTATGTCACTGTCGCCAAACAGCTCAATCTTTCTCTTCTTATCATAAAACTGTTAATCATTTAGGCTTTTGGACTAATTTTGCTTGCCCATTTGGGTCAGCAGCAGACTTGGGTTCAGCTGGATGTTGGTGATTTGGAAACAGGGGATTCTTTCTTGGTCAGCCCCCTTTTAAGTCCATGGTGGTGAAGAACAGACTTTACTGTGGATGTGGATAAAATTGGAGGTTCTAGCATTAAAATAAGGCTATGCAAATAACTAAATTAATTTAGTTTTTTGATTCTGATTCTAAAGAATCACAAACATGGAGAGGCAGAGAAACGTTGCCCCGTGGGCATGAATGGAGGTTTGGTCAAGAGACATAAAAACATGAATGTGCATGCAAATGTTCCACCATTTCAGTTTTCATTTTCTTCTGTGCTCCTCTTGCTTATTGCATGATCTGTGAGGTATAGCAGTGTGCTATACTGCGCCACACTGCCCCCCACGATTACTAGTGGTAATGTCCAACACATGAAGCAGCATAAACGAGCCATTCAGCAAACACTAAAGCTAGTCAGTTTGTTTGGGATGGTTTTTGCTACTCTGTGATCTGTAATTACTGCGATTATTGGGATTTATGGAATATATTTTACATGCAAAATGTGTATAAATTTAAAGAATCTTTCGGTAGCTGCAATAAAATGTTTGCAAATTTCAGTCAGTCAGTCATTTTCTACCGCTTATTCCATAGTGGGTCGCGGGGGAGCTGGTGCCTATCTCCAGCAGTCTATGGGCGAGAGGCGGGGTTCACCCTGGACAGGACGCCAGTCCATCGCAGGGCAACACACAAGCAACCATGCACACACGCATTCATACACCTAAGGGCAATTTAGAGTGACCAATTAACCTAACAGGCATGTCTTTGGAATGTGGGAGGAAGGCGGAGAACCTGGTGAGAACCCACGCATGCACAGGGAGAACATGCAAACTCCATGCAGAAAGAACCCCGGCCGGGAATCGAACCCAGGACCTTCTTGCTGCAAGGCAACAGTGCTACCAACTGCGCCACCGTGCACCGTGTTTGCAAATTTGTTTGGTCAAAATAAAAAAAATATTTAGGAAAATATTTCATTATTTATGTTGTATGTGTAAAATGTCTTTAATTTTTTTATATATTTTGTACTGTTTTATTTATTATTGTGTCTTTCAGAAATTATTGCTGATTTTATTTATTTTATAAATTTTCCTCCATTTGATTAAATAGAAGATTCAGGTAAAATGTTCAATGTTTTGAGGCACTTCACAGACTAATCAATTTGAATAATCATGAATTCAACATAGAATATTCTCAGAAACACTTTAAATCTGGGTTTGGAAGCCCTAAACCTAATTTATGATCCATGTTTGAAAAACGACATTTATGCCAGGGGACCAAAACTAACCAGAGTGACCTCAGAAGCATAAACACCAGCCTGATGATGTGCGGCTATCGAGCGTATTTCTCAGGCTACTTATTTCAGTTTTTTTTAAATGAAGCTGAGGACAAACCTCTCCAGATGAAACGGAGGCCTTTTTAAATGTCAAAGAAGCTCATGTTGACGGACGCGTAACGTCCCCAAACCCAGGGACACCCGGGGCCGAGACGTGTTCAGTCGACTCTTTGGGATACAATGTAAGGCCCTGTGGCCCCCAGCAGGACTAAACAAACGCATCAGTCAGAGGCTTAGCCATGCAAATGAGAGTAAATACCATAAAGTTGTGTGCTAACCGGGGTCTGAATGGACCTGCCTCAGGGGGCTAATGTACCCCTGTAATCAGCTGACCCCACTGCAGTGTGTGTGTGTGTGTGTGTGTGTGTGGGTGGGGGTGTTCCTGCTTGCCTAATAAGCTCATTTACCCCAGGGGCCATGAGTGTGTTTATCAAAGACATTCTTCTGTCTCAGTCATCCATTTCTAAACTCTGAGTCTTTTGAATAAAACAATCAAAAAGCTCTTCTCCCCAGTAATTCTTCCTGGTTCAACAATGATTATCTTGTATTAGTGACTTTTTTTAACATAAATGCTGCACAACCTGCAGAATATACTGGACATGAAGCTTCAAACCGACAACCAAACATGTAGAAGGCGTCAATCTAAAGAACCTTTAATAAAAGGAGTCGTCAGAACAAAGAAAAACATGAATTTTCTTTTCATTGCAGCTCAGATATTTCTGGAAAAATTCTCAATATAAAACTATAAAATACTGTAAAAGCAGCACAAATAATGGAGTAAACATCTCTTGTGATGTTACCTCTCTTTGCTATCCTCTAATTCAGCTTTTTAACATTGCTAAGACACATTAAGCGTTAAAACAAACTTCTATTAACAGGTTATATTTCTGGGAGCAAAAAAACCCTCTCAGCCTTCCTTGGATGCCGAAGAAGTCATTAAGATGAACAATCAGGAAACAATGTGAGCAACAGTAGCAGGTCCCAGGATTAGACTGGAGGTCAGATGTTAATGCCTCCCTTTTGTTGTTTTAAGGCTGCGCACGTGGAGGCTGCGAGTGCGTGCGTCTTTATGACTGGACAGACTCGTTTCTTTGAGGGGCAGGGGTGAAAGGTCACGCCATGCATACAGAAACGAGCAGGCTGCCTTGAATATTCCACCTTAAATGCTCAGGAATGTAAGGTATTTACTGCTTAGGCTGTGGGTGAAGTAAAAACTACTATTCCCCTTAAACTTCCTAACTGGTCTGTTGATTTAAGTAGGCCAGTTTAATGATTACCAACTTTCTTTGCTTTGAAGTTAAATGAAGAAATTATTCAGAATAAAAACAGAAGTAATTGATGTGAGTTTTAACATATCGGACCAGCCTGTTGCATTAGCCCAGGCCATGTTCTATCCATATTTGGACTTTTTTTAAATATAATTTCTGTACAAAGAGCAATTGTTTTTAAACCTTATTTTTAATACTTTTTACTGTAAAGATGTTCACATGTAGCAAGGGTGAATTTAGTTTCCCAAAGTCCAAGTACTGTCCAGAATAAGACCCAAAATTCAGTTGAAGACAATTAGTTAAAATTTTAAATCAAAATTAAACCCAAAATTAAAAGGATGAGCATCAAAGTTTTGGTTTTCATCATTAGTTTGAAATACTATGTGGTTTTCTTCTATCTCCATGTGTCAATGGAAGATGGGTGGACAGGTCCCCATTCAGCACAGGACAAACAACCACACTCACAGCTGCATAACATGCATGTTTGTGGACTGTAAGAGAACATGCAAAAACACCAGGATTCGATCCCTGGACCTTCTTGCTGCAAGGCAACTGTGACACTGGTCAGTACCGAAGTTCAGTTTTTGGAGGCCTCTTTTGGACTCTCCTCATTCACCACCTGTTTCCACTAATTACCAACTAATTGTGACAATGAGGCCGGAGTGAACATGGAGGAAATACAAGAATTTCATAGAGGAAAAAATTGCCCCGTGTACACCGATGGTGATGTTTAGCAATGTTACTTTTTTCCATCAAGTTACCTTTTCCAGCTGAATTGTTGGAGTTTCTGTTAAAGTCAGGTTTTTATTTATTTATATGTGAACTGGAAAAAATAAAAACTCTGCTGCCGGTACAGCTCCAGCTTTCTTTGGGCCTCTTCACTGTCTGCTAGAAAAGTTTCATATAAAAGAAAAGGTCAACAGTTTCAAATAAAATTACTTTTATAGTTTGAGTCTATAAATCCAGCTAAAGATTAATCCCTGACCATGCTCAAAATACTCTATGGTTTTATATTTTTACTGTTGATGTTGCTGCAGACTATTAGTCTATATGGGCAAATTCACATTCTTTAAATTCACATCAGTTTTTTCTTGACCCAAGTTGTATTTGATGATGGAAATTAGAAATCGGCATGAAAATATATCTAGAGTCATGATGCAAAATGATACCTACAGTCAGAGCGGCATGGGTGCTTAAACAACTGATTGTAAAACAGCATCAACTGTGTATCGCTTGCATATTAATTTGTTAGCGGTGGGAGGCTTGAAAAATATCTGAAGTAGTGTAGTTGATGCCAATTTTGGCAAAAATACACCACAGCCAGGTAGGCAAGAGTAAAGAAGGGACTGCAGAGCTTGTAAAAATCGCCTGACTGTAAAGTAGCATGTAAATCATAGCTTGGATGTTAAACTATTGGCTGTGAGTTTCCTTTTTTCTTAACTGTGAAGGGTTTAGAATAAAACATGTGAGGAAATGTGGTTAAGGCACAGGCCTGTAGCGGCAACACAGAGTGATAAGAGTAAAGAAGGGACTCCAAGAAATTAGCTGTGTTTCCCTCTTATTCTGTTTATGTGATGTCTTCTACAGTTTTTGTATTTTTATTTAATCTTTATTTTAAGAAGAATTATACTATTCAGATCCAGAAATGATTTTTTTTAAAGTCTGTCCAGGTCAAGACAGCAGGAGCAATAGTCCTACATCAACAACACAGATTAAAACAAACTCATAAAACAATTAGCAGACATCCCAGCACACTATTAACCTGGGGCTTTCAGTGACAGAGCAGACAGTTATTGTTCAACAATGATTTATGGTTGTCAGATAATCTAGTTTAGATGTCTCTGCAACTCTCTCCATGAGGGTCTGAGTACTTTAAAACCATTTTGGCTACATAATGTTTGTCTGAGCAAACATTAAAACCTTTGTTGGGTTCGGGAGTCAGAAGATATGACATTTAACATGGTTAATATATTTTATCAGGATAAATAGGTTTCCTTAGTATTTTTATATCCCAACTATAACATTAAATACAGATTGAGATTAAGTCAGTTTGAGTCATGCCTCTAACTGAACACCCAAACCTTCGGTATGTCGTGTAAACTATTTGCAGACTGACAGTTTCTAATTACAGCTTTTCGCAACTTCACTAGTGTTGTGTTTCCCAGTTCTGGGTCAGATGTCTTAATTTTTGAATTATATGCTGGAGAGACCATCAGGAACACCCATCCAAAGTTACAATTCTTACTTGGAAAGTTAGCAATTTCAAATAACCCCAATGTCTTAAAATCCAATATGGCTGCCTCATGCTTAAAATGGGGATAATTGCAATAATAAAATGCTGATTTGCAGCTCTGATGGTTTGTATCATTAAGTTAGGAAGATATGGAGGACATCTAACCTCTACGGGAGAACAGGATGATCACAAAAACACAACAAAATGCATTTTTGCCATCCTGCGTTGCTAATAGCCTGGTCAATAAGTACAACAAACAGTAAATCCTACAGATTTGACAGTTTAACCATGTTGTTTCAGGTGCCAATTTCATATTTCTCAATGATAAATGTCATTTGTCTGAATTTTGTTTAATTTTTTGGGAGTTTCTTGTTTAAATCACATTTTAGCTTGTTTGGATATGTGATGTGGACATGTGTGAAGAACACCAGGTTGACATGACTAGAATATTATTCCTCAGCATTTTGCAGGCGTTTTGGAACCTGAGACAACCTCAATGAGGTTAGAGTGTCCCTGATTGTTGAAGATGGTAAAATCCAAATACAGTAGACTGTCTGAGGTCTTCAGAAGATTGTAGCATCTTTATAATTCTGGTAAGAGGTGTAAATAGTTCTCAAAAAAACTCAAATTGACCAGATGTGACTGTCCAGGCAAGTTCACCCTCAAAGCAGACCGCAAGATGCTTAAAGAAGTATCCAAAAACCCTAAAATGTCTTCATGAGAGCTACAGAAGGTTCTTGCTACTGCTTTTGAAAGTCCATGTCTGTCTAATTAGAAAGAAACTGAATAGGTTTAACTTTCCTGGGAGGTGAACAAGCAGGAAACTTTTCCCTCAAAGAAAAACATGAAGGTCACACTGAAGTTTTTTAGAGATGAAGACAAAGACTAGAACTTCGGAGATCACGTTGTTTGGACAGATGAGTCTAGTATTGAATTATTTGGATACCAGAACAGAGGACATGTTTGGTCTTAGCCAAATACTGCTTTCCAGGAGAAGGATTGACTGCTAATTAAGACGTGGAAGATTTTAGGTCTAGTCAAAGTCTAGATGACCTGAAACGGGCTGAACATGGAAGAAACCCTTCAAACATCTCACAGCTGAAAGTGAGGAGTGAAACAAACTTTTCTCAGACTGATGCCAGAGATGATAGATGGAGACGAGAAGAACCTTACGGAAGTTTTTCTAGCCAACACTTCCTGATTAAATATCAGCAGTTTAAATCTTTACATTCTTAACAAAGAACAGTTTCCCATAAAGGACAAAAAAATAGAACATCAACTCTCTGAATATTTTCAGTTTCACTTTATCTCAAGGAAAGTCCAGTTTCTCTCCAGTAATCTTGGACCGCTGCCCCATCCTGACCCCAGCTTCTCCTAATTGCTCGTCTCCCTGGAAGCACCGGCCCAGATGATTACTCTGAGAAACCCAGATCAAATGCAAACCCTTCCAACAAACAAGCTTTCCCATGTGCCGAGTGGTAGCACACTTCTCTGTGGACCTCCCATCACCTCATCCAGCAAATCTCTACAGAACAAGCTGCAATCTGAAACGAGAAGCCTTAGAGCTTCCAGCTTCCTTCCTGTCCCCCCATCTCTCTATAATGAGCGTGATTATCAATCCAAACAATAGTTAGAATAATTGCAGCATTAAAGGGTAGTCATCTCCCAGGAACTTCCTGTCCGGGGTTGACTGACATGCAGGCAGCTTCCTGCTTCCTCTCAGAATGAGTGGGAGTACAGGAAAGGGCGGGGCTTTCCATGACTAATCACTCTGGCTGCCAGGACTTAATGGGCTAACGAGCTTCAGTAATGTACCATGACATGATAACATTATGTCATTTTATAATTACAGAGTGTGAAGCAGACAGCAGAGTTAGACCTTATCAGCTGTTTTTGCTCTCAATAACTTAGTTTCCGCTTCTAAGTTTACTCAAAAACAGCTCTTATATTTCAGCTTTTAAAGTGCATCAACTTTATCTTGTTTCCTCAGCATCTCAGCAGGGCACAGTACATACCGATTCCAGTTTTATAGATGCTTATGGAAAGTCTGATGTCTATTTCAGTCATTTCTACATTTCTTAGAAGTGACTGTTGACATAGTTCTGCAATGAAACAACAATTGTCTGTTGCTCTGGTCTGACCAGTTTGCCAGTTTCTGCGCCAATAACCCCCTTCCTCCTCCTGTAGCTACCTGCATGCCTGCAGACCTGCTAAAGTTTCCCTAGCTCATCATTGGCTATTATTACCCTGAGAACCAAAACATAGGAGCCCCTCGAATCATGCTTTCTCACACTTTTTGACTTGTTTACAGTCTAAACAGAGCGGGCAAGAGGTGCTGAGAAACATTCATGTCAGCACCTTGCCCTCATTGCTGAGATGTCATACATCCATGCATCCTCTCGTTCTGAGGAGCTCCTCAACCTTATATTCTCAGGTTACCGACACACAAGGCAGAATGCCCTACATTATGCATGTTTCTCAGAGAGTCTCTTTTAGCAAAATCATTGTGTCCGTAAAGTCTATGAATGTCAGAACCCTGTCTATGTTCGGTTCTCCTGCTATGGTGTCATGAAGAGGCCCAGAGGACATAAATCGAGCTGTCAGCACAGCACTTTGAAAAGCATCAAGGAAGTGGTTGTAGTGTTTTCCTTTTACACGTATAAAGAACTCGGAGGTGGAGACAAGGCAAGGAAAACATTTGCATGCAGAAAGGAAGGTCTAATAACCAGCTGCGGTAAGAGAGGTGTATGACATACAAGCTGGGAAGGTTTGGAAGATTTCAGTCTAAATGTTGACACTTCAGTATATAGACGCGAAGTCTGAAGTTCTAATTAACAGGGGTGTAAAGATACACGTATTCATACCGAACAAATACGGCGTTGTTTTATACCTGAACACATGCAGAATGTTTCTGTGCAGAACATAGTGCAACGTTCTGAGGGGCACATTTTAAAATGTGACACCAAAACAAAACGGAGGACTCCCAGCAGTCTCTAAACTCGCCGATTTGGGACCATGATGGTTTCTCGTTAAGCTACAGTGGAGAAAAAGTGGACCAAACCAGAACTTTGTCAACCAAGCATCTTTCAGGAGCAATAGTACGTTCTAAACTAACTATTTAACTCACCTGAACATCAAGCTGACTGTAAACATCCCTGGTTCTGGAAAAAAATCAGCTAGTCCAAATCCAGCTGCCTACAGCATTCAACCAGTCCAGAACGCTGCACGGCATGAGATGGAGCAACAAACTGGTACCGGAGTCCCTCTGACCAGAGGGGCCTTTATGATGCATTCGAGGACATCTGGTACACTGGACTGTCTAATTATCAAAATAACTCCGAAGAGATTTAAACCTTTTTTTATTATTTATTTTTTGTCTATCCAGTTACACCTCTACTAATTACTAATGCTGAACAGAAAGATCTAGAAACTGTTCAGCATGCTCAGTATGAGGGATTGCTGCAAAGTCAACGCCAGTGACTGTCCACTGTCTCTACATGCTCAGCCAGGAGGAGTGAATGCTGCAAGTCACTGACTGGATGCAATCTGCTGGGTGTCCTTAGAAAGAAACTTTTTAAGCAATTCGAATAATAAACTGAATCTGACTCTACTGTTTGATGGTTAGGATTAACTGGAAGGTTTTTACTTGACTTGGAATCTGCATGATTGAGCTGACTTGTAAAGTGCTCTGAGATGCTGTGTTTTATATTGACTCTATATAAATAAACAGAAACTGAATTAATACTGGTTAATTCACACTGGTTTACTGGTGGAGGTCCACATGTTGATCTCCTGAAGACCTGAGTTTGTTCCTGGTTCAGCCAGACTTTAACAGTTCACCTTAATTTAAATATTAAGCTGCTCTTTACTTCCTTTTTCACTTCCTGTTTGGCATCAGAGCTCCTCAATTATCAGTATGAAAACATACCAGCCTGTTTTACTACCTACTGAACATGCAGTGGGCATAACTCTGAGACAGGCCTGGGCCGAGTCTGTCTGTCTGTAATTCTAAGAGCATCCTTTCAGTCAGCTTACCAGCAGTGTGCAGCTGGGGGAGGGGAACATACTGTTATTAAAAGCTGACTAATTTTGTCATGGACTGACTGAACCTTCATGTGAAACTGACCCTTTGAAAATTCTTCTACAGAATCCTGCAAAGTCATATCTTCCAATCAAAACATTTATACTTTCATATCATATCACAACATTTGATAAAATGAAATAAAGTAAAACAGTTCTCTACTTGTACATTTCACTAATGGACTGTAACATCAATGAGGATTTTTAACCAGTTAAATTTATACAAACTCAAGTAAAAATTTATCAGAGAACTGACTTTTTGTGAAAGCTTAGGATTGATGTTTTTCCTTTTTTACATGGAAATCACTTCATTTTTCTGCTAAAGAGGGCATTAAATAGACAAATGGATCACAGGTTGGTGATATTGACCCTTGAGGCACCTTTATGTTGAACATACACTTTTTACCTTTTATGTCCCAAAATGGTACTGCTTATAAAAATGTAAATTTTTTTTTTTTTTTTTTTGCTTTCTCTGCATCAAATGTTTTCAAATGATTCAGACCTATCCTTAAAAATAAAATTATTCATATTTTTTAAAATCGTTTGTTTTTATGCCCTTTTTGTTTAAAAATGTGGCTATAGTTTAGAATAGAAAAAACACTAAATATGCAATACTTTCCAAAAATAAAACATTAAAGTGAAATATTTTGGATGTGGGTGTTACAGCCTTGACTTGGTCAAAAATTGATTACAACATTGATTTTATTGCATTACTATTTTTGGAGCAATGAGAGTTTAGTGCAAGAACTTTTTACCCTTATGCCAAAAAACAGTGTCGCTTATAAAAGTATAATAAAAATTTAACATTTACTTTTTTTTGACCTTGTAAGCTGACTGAGATATCATAAACAAAAAAAAAAACAACCAATAAGTACACGTTTGGCCCCCCAAAGTTCCCTCAAGGGTTAAAGGTCAGTGTGCTTCTATAGATCCATCTGTGTTTCGAAGTGTTTTTGCTGCACACTTTTGAATTAGAGCTTCATCGTTTCATATAAATATAAACACTGCACACCGTAGCCTTTTTATTGACGTCTCCAGTCTTTGAGGGACAAGTCCAAGTAAAGTCTTTTGCCCAAAGTCCAAGTCTCAATTATTTGCTGTAGTCATAAACCTTCAGTTTTTTTGTGATCAGACCACCAGACATGTCTCCAAAGCATAATATTATTGTTCCTGAGTGCATCTGCAAGCTGTAATCTGGCTTTTTATGTTGGTTTTAGAGTAATTGCTTCTTCTTCTCTGAGTGGCCTTTCAGCCCAGACAGTACTTGTCCCTTTGTGCATAATGAGGGTCTTCATCTTCACTAGGATTTTAGCTTTTGTTGTGACATTCCTGTGATGTTCATACCTAAACCATAGGAAAAGGATGAACCAGATGTGTGAAGGTCCACAACTCCTATCCTGATATCTTGACTGATTTATCCATGGGCAGATTTCTTGGTATGACAGGAGAACAACCACAGTCTCCTACAACCTTCCCAGTGTTTTAAGGGAACGGCCTCCGTTTGGCTCCTGAGTGGATGGGACAGAGTATCTCATCACATCTAATAACTGACTAATTGTGTTCTCAGTCGGGGTTTCCTAATACGATCTGGATGGAGATAACGCAGTACTGATACGGCATCATCCTACTGTAACTCTAGTCACCCGTTCGCCCAACCACAGTGTGTCATACAGTCACACCGACCCTGAACTTCATAACCCACACTCGTTCTCCTTTGCCCACCTGCCGGGCTTCGTTACCTGTCATCCTCTCTCCCTCACCATGCTTCATTGGAGATCCATTGTGCAGCTTCTAAATACAAGGTGCCACTCATGTGTCACTGCAGTTCTGAAGCAAAACTCCTGTGCAAACACAAAGCAAACTGTACAGCAGATTTCTGTAATTTGTCGCAGAGGAAGAACGGCGTATTAAGGTAGATTATCTTATTGAGTTTCCATGTTTTTTCCAGGATCTGCAGCTGTTTGCACTTTGCTTAATGAGACAGACAGGTACACAGCGGCACATGCCAAAGTACACAGTACAGCTGGCCATGGTGTCAGAGGAGCCATTTTCACCACCTAATCCTCTAATTGTTTGGTTATAAATGTTGTAAAGGAATGCTTGACTGCAAACACAACAGTGGGCCGGCTGTGTTGTCCCATTCAAGCAAAGGGAAAAGTCAAACAAAGGTCATTCTCTACCTCCTTTCTTTCAGAAGACATAAGCTTGTCTGTTATCTTTTAGTATTAATGGGAGCTCTGAAGATGTCAGTTTAGTTTAGCAAATCAAACAGTTTTTTCCTGATCTAATTCCCAGGAAATAAGGAAGGTGTTATCTGGATTAACAGAACAGTTTTTCCTTCCTGCTCTGCTGCTCTATACGGAAACTGAAACATTAAATTTCAGAAACTGGTTTCAAATAAAAAAAATACTAAACTTTTCGTCAGCAACTGGCACATTTTTAAAAACGTATCTGTTTCTTCTCAGCTTTTAGAATATGCCTGCACCAACACTACAGCGCCACATACAGGCCTGGAATAGAAACTACAGCATTTGGGTCATGTCTGAAACCTTTCTAGAAATGATCCCATATAGAAATGAGGACAAATGATTTAAAAACATTTATTAACGAGGACTAAATGGGTCTTTGGCTTGTCCTCAGAGAGAGACCGCAGGTGAAACAGCATAAGCTGCTTTAGACAAGTTGCAGAGGAAAACAAAGAGCTCCTCTTCAGGAATGACCTGTTCCCGATTTTATATGGAATTCATGATATTTCTCTACAGAACTACACAGGAACTGGACCAGTTTCTCTTGTAAAGTGACTTAAATTGGCATTTGATGTGAAATGTAAATTAATAGAGGGGAATTTCATGATAACTTCCCATTCAGTCATATGAGTTATTATGTGCTGGTCAGATTGGAGGCAGTAGGTGGTTTTAATCTTAGACATCCAATGATTTCTGTCCCATTAAGTTCAGAAACAGATTTCCGAATTATTGTTCCTTTATATTTCCAACCTATTTTTAATTTTTGCAAACTATGTGAACCTTTTCCCAATCTGTACAGATGAATGTCAACATCCTGGACAGGTTGCCAGTTCATCACTAGGGCAACACAGAGAGACACAAACACTCATACATGCACTTATTTCCAAATACACACTTTATGGACTGTAGGAGGAAATGGGAGATTCATGAGTAAACTCCTAGATGCACCAGAAGATCATGCAAAGTCCCCATAAATAGTCCTGTAATATGTCGCCCTGCGCTTGGTTTGGATGAGTATTGAATGGGGCTGAAATCACAATGCTCCCCCCGGAGAAAACTACTTGGGTACTCAATGTTTGTTTCAGCTGGGCTTCAAATGGAGACCAGTAAAATATTTATAATTCCTCCCAAAATATATGGGTACATTTTCAGCAATTAGCCTATGAAGGCAATTTAAACTGGACCGTAGTGTCTAGGGGCTCATTTTCCACCATATTTTCTACCCAAACGGGCTGACTCAAACCCATTTTTTTTAATGACTTAAAAACAAAAGGACAAGTCTTAAAAATTCTAAAATGTAATAAGTGTAAAAAAAATTTTTTTTTAAAGTTGAATATAATTTAAAGATAAGTAAACATGCAAAAGATGGTTTGTCCAACCATCTCTAAGAAGGTTTGAAAGTATAAAATACCTGCTAGTAAAGTACTGACAGGTTTCTGAGTGCATTTTGGACATTTGTTAAGGAGCAGTGCGTCTTTCATCAAGACTGCAGTCAGAAACCGGCGTTGAGGAGCGTTATGAACCTAAAAAGACCTTCCAGTGACAGCCAGCAACAACAAACTTGAGCAAAAATGTGTGAAATGGAATATTTTCCATGTGCTGTGCCAGATCTGTTTGCGTGGGTCGTTGGCAAAGTGGAGCAGAGCATGTGAGAATACAGTACTGCCATGTGTGTGTACACACAGCTTTATATGTGAATGGGTGAGCAGTGGGAGCTTGTGAATATGCGTAGGTGAGAACTTCAACCCCTAAACAGAGCCTATATTTAGAGCCATATCACCTTAACCTGAAAAATAACTTGGCACACAAAGAAGAAAGACGCGCTGATGCCCCGCCCAGCGGTGCAGTCTACACATGGTTTTAGAAAAACAAACAAACAAACCACAACATGAGTTCCTATTTATAGATACGAAACAGGCAAGACATGAATGTCTTATTAAAAGGGATGTGGTTTACTGTCTAACAGAAACAAACCAGTAATAACAGCTAAAACTATCTGAAGGTTGAGGCGTGCTGTGGTTCATGTGATGCGAGATGAAGGTCCTGCCTTTATAGGAGCTCATTATGTCACCGTTTCCCAACATTCCCTCTGTTTGTTCATCAGTTTTCACTCAGCCACTCCCACCCTTCATGTCTTCTGCTCTGTACAGTAGCAGAGAAGGCGAGCCACTTCAAGGAGTGTGAAAAAAAAGACCTACCTCCCTCCAACCTCTCTGACGCCCCCTGAGAGGCGAACTGATCTCTCTCTGTTTTCTCGTTCTTTCACAGGAAGCTGTGGTTGAAGAGATGTCAGCAGTGTTAAACTAGCTACTACAGCCTGATTGTAATTTTCTTAAATCTGCACAGAAAACTGTCAACTCACACAGAGAAGAGAGCCCTGACATTTACATGATTTAAAGAGTTAAAATCACCAACATTTTAATTCCACTGAACTTCCTCAATGTTTGGACTCTGATAAAAAATTATAACGTTTCTAAACATCTTTTAACAATGAACGATAAACGTGAAAAGTATTTGCACCTATTTCTACTGGGTTTATTTTTTGCTTTTTTTGTCACAAGCATTTTATATCGTCAAACAAATGTTTATATCAGACAAGTAAAACCTAATTATTACAAAAGGCACCCCCCTGCTGCATTATCACGGGCTAATGATTGGTTATTCTTCTTCTTTTCTGTTAGAAAGCAGAATTCCTGGTTTCTGCTTTACTGTAACCCCTCCAGGTTCTGACGCAGCAAATCAGACCCAGACCATCACAATACCACCACCGTGTTTGAGTGTAGGCATAACAGTAGATGAAACAGAACGCACATTTTCCATGAAGTCCCACTTTTGTCTAGTCAGCCCACAGAATATTTTCCCCAAATGAATTTTGTTCTTGAGTATAACCAAATAAAATCATGGCGATAAAATAACAAAAGCATTTGTGCATGTCATAGAAGATCTGCTTGTCTAGTAGAACCCAGTTTCCCTACTTGGAATAGAGGTTTTGTCCACGAATTTGAGCCCATATTTGGGAAGATTTATGTATATTTAAGCCAGTGCAATTGGTGCTCTAGTGAGTAATCACTGCCAAGATGGCACTTTTTTCTGACAGATGATCGCAAACTAATACAGTACATAATTGTGTACACTGCATGCAAAGTTTTTCAATTTCTCTTACTTTTCTAACTTTAATCAATACTTTGTACCTTTTTTAAATAAATCGCTCAAAGGAGAAATTATTTATGATCTGTGGTGGTGCATTAAAAAAGTTTATATCTTGAATAAGAAACAATTCTCCCTGAGACAGTTCAATGTTGTTTTTAAACTTTTGAAAAATGCCTCAATGTTTGTTCAGACCCTGATATTACATTTTCAGTCCATCTTTGGTTAGTTGATGCAAATTTCTGCATCTGCTGTACTTGATGAGCCTGTTTATGTCTTCATGCAGTTGAAGCAATCAGAATTGTGAATGCCTGGTCTAAGTGGAGCCGGCGGTGGTGCAGGGGTTAAAACGCGACCCATATCCAGTCCTCGACGCAGCCGTCACAGGTTCGACTCCCAGCCCAGGAGACCTTTGGTACATGTCTTCCCCTTCTCTCCACCCCTTTCCTGTCAGCTTACCATCTGAAAAGTTCAAAAAATAAGGGCCAGTAGTGTCGCAAAAAATAAACAAACATTTAATGGAGCGGATTCCCAGTGCAAAACGTGCAAAAAAACTGAGAAATTTGCACAGCTTTGTGAATTTTTCCTCAATGTTACGTTCGACCTCTATTTTTAATTTTCGATGTACACAAGAAGTCAAAAGATGACCAAGAAGATGGACACATCCACTGGTTTGGATAACAAACGTTTTTATTTGATTGAAGTATAATGCATACTTGTGCTGAGATGCGGATAAATCCCAACAAAAGTGTGTATTGGCATCAATTTGCATTGGTCCTGCTGAGGACAAAGAAGGAAGTTATTAGTAATAGTATGGTTGATGTAGCAAAGCTAAATCTCATGCAGACTGACTGCTGAATCTTGAATGAGAGGAAGAGAGATACAGATGGAGAGCAAAAGAGGCAGTCAGGGAGGCAGATGAGGTGAGCTTCAGAGAAATTAAACTAATATCACTCTTCCTCTGTACTGGCTGATATTTCATTTACCAGCGGGCACCCCCATCCCGTCGCCATCACCGCCACCCCTTCAGCCTCTCTGTCTGTCAGTGGTTGGCCCCGACACTCCCCTGCAGGTGATAACAGATTAAACCTATTCCATTTCATGCCTTAGGCTCCCAAATACAATCCATGTGGGGCTCCTCCAGGCCCTGCAGCTCCCCTGTGCACCCTCCCTCCAGGCCCCCCGCCCTGGGTGGAAAGCTGGCAGTGGCTGCCCCAGTCCACTGGGCTAAGCCGCCGAGATGGAGGCCTGTAAGATTACAGGCCATCTGAGGAAATGACTGTGTGTGTGTCCAGGAATGTGTATGTGATGGTTTGTGTTGGTGTGTATAATAGGGTTATGTCAGCTTAGATGGTCCATGTGCTGTATTTAACACCGTACTGCCTTCTCCTTTTCACTTATTGAAGTTTAGAAAGTATCTCAGAAGTATAATTGCAACTGAGCACACATGCTGATTGAGAAGTGCTTTGGATTTATTCTCTCAAGGTCTGAGTCATAATATTCTAACATCTTCTGTTCCGTCGGCCTCTGCTGTGTTGATGTCTTACTCCTTGGAGTCAGGAAATGTTCATGGGATACCAGCGATGTGCTTCCCTGGCTGCATTCCTGCACTCAAACCATGAGTGGTGTCAGAGGGGGAAATGAGAGAAACTGGACCCACAGAGCTTCCTCAAACGTGAGTTTCCTGAGCTCAGGAAATGGAACGGCCCCCCGGTGTTTATAGGCAGACCCCGAGTGACCAGAGCTCTCGGCTTCCCTGCGGCCTCTATGCCCCCTCAGAACACTTGGAAGGACATCAAAGTGTTAAAGCATTAAGAGAAAACACATTATGACTTAAAAACTGAACACAAGCGGAAGCTGATTATTTCTTTTCTTCTCCTTCTCCTTTTTTTGTGCAAATCTTTGAAGACTCTGCAGGCAGTTTCTATCTGTACCTCCATCTATCTTGGTCAAGTTGT
Organism: Crenichthys baileyi; assembly: GCA_036173005.1. Taxonomy (NCBI): domain Eukaryota; kingdom Metazoa; phylum Chordata; class Actinopteri; order Cyprinodontiformes; family Goodeidae; genus Crenichthys; species Crenichthys baileyi. The sequence continues at coordinate 227,576 of JAHHUM010002904.1, forward strand.
GGATGTAATTTGTCATGAATCGTTGATGGTGGCAGCAGATAACCGACAAAACATCTCAGCCCTTGCCAAGCCATCACTCACATTAATTAGAGGTGCACAGCGGAGTTTAGATGTTTAAATCCCAGAAAATCTGACAGGAATGTGGTGCAAATAACTACAGTATTTAAAAGCACACTTTCCTCATCAATATGGGCGTATTGCACAACTGTGCATTCGGTTCAGCAGTTATCTCAACCTGGGCTCTGAGAGACAATTACCTGGATACCGGGAAGGTTCGCTGAATGCATATCTATAGAAAACTATAGAACCATCACCGAAACTTCAGGCCCAAATCTTTCCAGGTGTGGAACTAAAATTAAACTGGTGAACAAGGATGGCAGGCATGGCTAAGGTTGCATTATTTGCCAAAGAAAATGCGAAATTCTTCAAAAAGCCAACATGTAGTCAGTTCTCAAAGATCAGTAGTAGCAGCTCAGTAGTCATCTACTGTAAAAGCGACAGCATATCAGATGCTACATGGGTTGTTGGACTATAAAATATTCATCTTTTTAATAACTGACAGGGAGGTTTTTACCAGTTTTCTGCTGATTCTTGCTCTGGTAACAGGTCTAGGAGGGAAAACCAGACATTCCTGGGCCAGAAGGAAAATGGAGACCCTACAGAAAGTTCTGGGTTTGCCTTTGGGCCTCCTCCCAGTGCAGTCTGCCCAGTTAGCCTAAGATGGAAGTTGCTTAGAAACCATCTTCATTAGATGCCTAAACCAGATCAAGTGACTCCCATCAATATAGAGCAGAAGATCTACACCAATCTCTCCTCTGGATAACTGAGCTCCTCCCCATAGTACAGAGAGTGACCCCACCCTCTGAGGAAGCGCATTGCATGATCCATATCTTCTGACCTTTTGTTAAGGTTGGGCCATAGGAGCTTATGCTGTTCAGTTAACAAACCAGAGCAGCATTAGCATTACTGCAGCTGAAGATCCATCTCCTGTTCCATCCTGCCATCATTCATACTGAGCCTTGTTATCCTGGGGGTTCCTTCCTCCCTGGGGGGTGCTTTCTCTCCACTGTTGCCACATGCCTGCACAGGAGGAGGGATTGCTGCAAAGTCAAAGACTGGATGCAGTCAGCTGGGGTTCCTTAGATGTACTTTTACCACTTGGCTTGTAAACTGAATTCCTGCAATATATTAAAGAAAGCTTCACATGTTTCTGCTTGAGATTCGATGTGGGGGTGAGAACCCACAAGGTAAGCAGGTAAATATTCTAGTTAAATTGATTATTATTGATTATGTATATAAATATGGAGGTCAGTGTATTTGGATACAACAGATATTTCAGTTGTTACAATATTCTGCATTGTGATGTCAGAAAAGTGAGTGTGAAGTGACTTTTGTGAAGTGCCTTGAGACAACATGTGTTGTGAATTGGCGCTATATAAATAAACTGAATTGAAACTGAATTGAATTAAATATTTACTGAATTTAAATTAAAGTTCATTTATTGCGAAGATGATTCTTTACGTATGTATGGATGTCTGTCTGTCTGTCTGTAGAAAAATAAAGTTGTTTAATCAAATAATAGACAAATTCAAGGTCAGTTACATCGGGGTGTTGGGTGGGGTAGCAGTAGAGCGGGGGTGCCCCATGCAGTCCTCAATGCAGACGGCCTGGGTTCGATTCCCGACCCTGGGACCTTTGCTGCATGTCTTCCCCTCCTCTCTCTCTGTCCATTTCCTGGCTGTCAATGCAGGTCTCTAGAGCATGAAAAAAGGTCAGTTACATACATCAGTTTGATTTAACTCAATTTAAAGAATAATTTGTTTCTCAGATTTAATTGTGCTGTTAATGCTTTTATTTTATGTGGGAGAACTGCTCCAGTCATCCTCTCAACAATGCAATTTTTTATTTTAGCTGTAAATTTCCAGAAAAGATAAACATGTGATGCATTACCAGCCAACTCCAGAGCTGGTGTCCTGGGGGTTTTAGACGTCCCTCTGCTCCAGCACACCTCAATCTAATGAATGGGTCATGACCAGGCCTCTGCAGAATCTGATGACTTACCAAGGAGGTAGTTGGGTCATTAACTGCACTGTGTTGGTGCAGGAGGACCTCTAAAGCATCTAGGACATCGGCTCCTGAGGAACATAAACACAGAAATGCTTCAGTTTAGACCATGAAACACTCCTATTTCCCATTTGTTTGTGCAATCATAGATTTGAGTTTTTCTAAATTGGTTTAGGGGCTTCTGTCATATTTTTTACTCATTCTTTACCACAGTTGTTTCTGAATTTAGACCAAACTCTGGGGGTTTCACTGAGGTTCTGCAAGGTGAAAAAAATGGCTAAAACTCTTAAAGTGATAATGAAAGTGCTGAACCACTTTTCCATCCTCAAATCCAACTCCTGGGCCTGAGTAAACCCGTTCTACCCTTTTTAAAGCCAAGCAGCGTTTTCTGCAACGACCCTTAAGAGCCACAGATTACTTTATGAAATGAGAAACGGCAACTAGGGCTACATTTACAACTTACTTAGCTCTTTCAAGAATCAACCTCCACAAAGAGAAATATGAAAATGTAGATTTATTGCCCAAGCCTGGATCATCTCAGATTATACCTTATTTTCCTATTTTTAGTCTGGAATATTGTACAAAATATGCCTTTTATCTGAAAGGGAGTAGTTCAGGACTACGTGTGTTTGCATCGTCCCATAAGGAAGTGCTGGATGGTGAACATGTGGATGTGTGTGTGAAGTTAAAAACCAGTTAGGAGAGAGAATGAGTGAGCTCTTCGCAGCTTAGTGAAACTCTTCAGACACAGAAGCAAACGGTCCCATTTCAGAGGCGGCTCATTGATGTGGGATTGTGATGTGTAGCGGCAGAACCGATGTATAACAGAACGCAGAGGAAAACGGCGAAACGGGCCGAAGATTGAGAAAGAAATCAAGAAATAGCGATGTGTGTATTTATACTGTATCTCAGCTCTGCACATTGGAGTGTGTTTGTGAGAGTGATTTCTCTCATGTATCGCTCGCACTAAGAAGAGCTGGCTGATGATAAACAGGATTAGCGGATTATTAGAGGGGGGATGAGGTGTGTGTACAAGTGTGCATGAGCCTGTGATTGAGAGGAGTGTGTGTGGAGCTGCACTTTGGATGTTTTTCCTCCTGTTCCCAAGACACACCCACACCCAACTTCTCTCTAAATAAATGCAGTCAAAATGAATTTCCCCAAAATAACTGTCCAATCGGTGCTTGGCCCATTCCTGCACATATCTACTACTTAACAAGTCTGCTTTAACTTCTTAAGATTATTTTAGTGTTCATAAATCAGTCTCATTTGAAGCAGCACACTTTTTTTTTATTTGGACCTTTCATTTACAAAGGTTCCTTGCTCTCCTGTTGTCCTGCAAACTGGCACGCTCCATAACAAGGGTGAGCCACAGCAGCTCATTACAAATGAAGCTGGCTGTTGTATTCAAGCATATGATTGGAAAGTTGAGTGCAAGAAAAAACTGTGGTATAAAAAGGGCAACAAGCAGCAGGGTGTGGGTGCAGCTAGATTCAGAACTTCACCACCCAAACTGCCAAGGTACCAGTACCTGGTAACACAGTGTTTGATCACTAATTGTTAGGTATATTACATAAAATTAACATTAAACACTCTGTGTTGAACAAATCTTTCATTTTTTGAATTAAATTACTGAGAGAAATCAACCATTCTATGAACATCTAATTTATTCCGATGTACCCGTAAAACACAACCTTATTGTGACTAGAGGCCGTGTTGAAATCTGCATCTGTCTCTCAGATGCCGTAAAGGAAGTCCATATTTGGGTGTATCCAAAGAGCTATTTCTGAGTGAAGTTCTGTGGCAGTTTTTGTTTTTTGTGTCTCAAACGCACTTTAAAATCTGCTCAGTTTCATCTGTATGATGTCTGTTAGCTTCGCTACACATTTCACTGAACTATCTTTGTCACCAACCTGGCAGTGAAGAGAAGGGATCCTTTCCCACATGCCTTTAAAGGGCCATGAAAGAGAAAATTAAGTCATTAGAAAACCTCACCTTCTGCTCTCCTTTACCGTCACAAACCGCAGAGCCACGGCAGATGTATCAGTGAAATTTGCATAAATGTAACAGAAAGGGGAGAGAAGAAAAAGGGAAAGATCAGTTCATTATCAGTTAATGGAGTGTGATGAAAGGGAAGGTGTGAAATGACAGATGGAGATTTGGATGTGTGTATTTAAAGGGAAGAAAGAGAAGGCCAGAGGGAGCAGAGTGATGATCACAGGTAGCCTGATAAGTGACCCTGTAATCTAAACCCTGTCTGTTCACTTAAACTGGTCTGATGGTGCCAGGTTTCCTCCCGTTTGGACCCATGGACAATTTTATAGACGAGGAACACAGGAATCAATGTAAATTAACTTGGTAATTGTTCATAAATTGGTGCAGTTCTAATCACAGTTTCTGTAGTTGGGAAGGAAATCTGTTTTGATTTAAAAAGCTGGTGTAGAGTTGAGTCCACAAATGGCCGCAGGACAAGCTCCACGAGTGACTATGAAACCATGTTTACTGGACAACATCTAGGGAGGAGATATTTTCCTGTAGCCATTTCATGACTGATGAAAATCCGCTTAAAAGAAAAGCTCTCTTATCTTTCCTATTTTGAAGAATTGCTAAGAAAATTCTCTGTCAGATTTATGCCGAAGAGATCCGTCCGTCCATCCATCAGAGCAGCTTTGTTCACCAAGGAATATACTTCAGCTGTATTTCCCTAAATCATTTTAATTCATATTATATATCTGAATTTATTATAAAATAAATAACAAATATAACAATAAATTATTAGTATTAATATTTGTATTAAGGCTTTTTACATCATTTTATCAGTAGTCAAATTAAGTGTTGAATTATTATTATATGATTATTTTAAGGTATATGTAGGATATTGCAATAATGATGCATTTATTATGAAGTCAGTAATAATAAAACCGATAAATTAGTAGTAGTAGCAGCTTGAATTTGACAAGCAAAGGAAACATTCAACAGGTTCTATGCTACTTTTTATTCTTGATTAAATTAATGTGTCATGCATAAATCTTAGCGCCACGATTAATGAAATAAACATGTAGGCTTTGGGTGTGAATGTTACATATTTGTTGCAGGAAGAAAAGGGCCCAACTGTGTATATCAGCCAGTAACAGTAATGTGACGGATATTCTTACTCATTCATAAATAAAACCAGATATCAGAATATGTGGCTTCATGTTGATGGGAGAAGCTCGGCCACCTGTTGGGATTTAAGGTAAAGTGTGAGCAGGAACAGTCACTGCAGTCTGTCGAGCTGAGGCTCATACTCACACATTCATGAACACCGGTATGGGAAACCAGACTTTCAGTTGGTGGTCTTTCCTGTCTGTGGAGCACAGGTGTGTGTGTGGTGTGTGTGTGTTCTCCCTCTCAGTTTTAAAGGTAACGCTTAATTGAACCACAAACTGACAAACTGCGACTTTGTGTGTTTCTGAATGTGTTTTTCAAATCTAGAGAGAAACTAAAATATCTCCAGTTTCATTTTTATTCTTTTTTTAAGGGGGATAAAAATGAGTGAACCTACGAGAAGTTCCAGCAGTGACATACATCTCCAAGTCGGCATCCTGCGGCCCCCGACAAACACCCACAGCCCTTCGCACCTCGTTTAGAACATCCTGTTCACAAACACCTTGAGAGGTGTGAGTTATTTTGTGATTCTGGGGTGCTCCACAAAGGGAGAATTGGGGAACTTATTTGTGTTGTAGCGTGCACTCTCCTCTACAAAGGGGGAATTAGGAAGTTATTTGTGTAGCTCATGTTCACTTTTTAAGAGAGCAAGCCATCAGTGGAGCTGTTTATCTGTGCCTGTACAAAGCCAGGATTAGGGCCCTGTCTTTGAGGCCTGCTCTGTAATCCCTTTATGGATGTCACCTGTCATCTCCCTCTAATCACACTCCAACTTTCTCCTTTCCTGCCACACCTCCACCTCTGCTTTCCTCGTGCTATCTGCTCATCGCCACTGCCTTTTGCTCCTGTCCCTGGGACGAAGATGAATTCGGGAGGCGAGAAGGCGCAGAGGGCTGGAGAGTGAAGGATGGCAAGAGATGCAGGGGGGTGGTTAGAGAAATCAGAAGAAAGAAAAAGACTGGCACCCTGCCTAATTACCCCCCTGAGGGTATGAATTTAGTTTTCCTCTCCATCTTTTTGTTACCACTTTTCCACAAAACATCCTTTGCTCCATCACCACCTTGTTTTTGTCCGCTCAAGCTTCCTCTATTTTATTCATGCAGTTTTCATAAAAATGCTTTAAACCACCTTTGATTTCCTTCTCCCCATTTTGGTCAGGCTGCAGCCACATTTTCCTTCCCCTTCCCCATTGTGCATTACATTGTGTTGAAATCTGGAACATGATAAAACATTAATATGAAGGGTGTGAATACTTTAACGAAGCTCTGTTTAATTTAAATGATCACAGGAGGGTACGGCTGTTTGGAAGCTGAGCATATATAAAGGAGGGGTGATTTAAGATTTTTGCACATTAGTCTGTAATTCAGTCCCCTTTAGGCCCTTACAACCTGGTGCATATGTCCATCCGTCCATCCATCTTGTCCTATCTGTCCATCTATCTCGACTCATCTCCTCTCAGCTTGCATGTTTAATGTGATGTATTTATCCTCCATGTAATGTAAGCCGCAGCTGGCCATTAGTCAATTATGAAATTTAATCGTAACAATTATGAGAATCCATAGCGATTAACGCAGCATTTCCTCTTTCATTTACCCCCTTATGATTTTTGCAATGGGGTCATGAATCCTAACTTCCTTATCTGTCTCCTCCTTTCTTTCCTTTCACCCCAAAAGTCTTTTTCTTTCTCTCCATAAAACTTTCCATCAGTTTCTAAAATAAAAATCCTGCTCCCATCTTTTAATCCAGACAAATTAAAAGTGTGAGTGAAAGTGTGGTTTAAAGGGAGAAGAAGCATATCTCATTAGGCCTTGTCTGGCCTCCATCACATTAAGCCCTCTCCCTTTCTTTCTGTTTCTGGCCAGCCGAGCGGTGCAGCAGCGTTCGCCGGGGCCAGAGACTGAGGAATCTGATAGGGATAAACCAATTTGCCGTCCACACAAACATCCCAGCAGGCTTACGCCCCCGCCTCGGCTCCCATTGCTCATTTAAGATGGCGGTCGGAGAGGCCAGCAATTAAGTTTTAATTAGGTGGGGTAATTATTGCCGGGCAGGAAGTATCAGACGCCAGGCTGATTGTTCTCTGCTCCACGGAGGAGGAGATGCGAGCTAATGGGAGGAGATGTGGGGGTGGTGGAGGTAAAGAGTGGGTGACCCCACCACAACCTACATTCACACTGTCTGTGACCTCCAATCATGGCTGCAGGTGAAGGTTTGCTACACATGCAGTGGGTTGTGACATAAAAATCACATAATTATAGAAACAAATGACATAATCCAACTACTGAACAGAAAATACACCTAAAAGAGCCTCTTTATCTCTTTTGCTAGCACACATGATTTGAGTTGACCATAGTGTATAAAGTAACTCTGTGTGATCCAGAGCTGGTTTCCCTAAAGGTCCCATTGTTACCAATTGGTCACAGAACTTGTTCTGGTCCCGTGGTGGTGCTGGCAGTACAGACTGCATTGAACAAAATCCTCGTCTAACCAACACTGACAACTGCTGCTAAAGTTTGGACACTTTCTTTTATTTCATTCATAAGACTTGACTTTAAATGTTTTTTTATGTGCACATAAAGCAACATTTTCTGCTCAGATTGGGCCATTATCTTCCAGAACGTGTTCTACCAGAACTCCACACAACAGTACAGATGTTTTAATCCCGGTTTGCATGAAGTATTGCACCATCACCACCATCAGCTGCTTTCCTAAGCATGTGAATATACAGTATATTAGAACAGCATTGAAAACGTATATGAAACAAAGAAGATGATTTATTCACGTTAATTGTAATGTTTATGAGACGGGCCTTTGTGTTCTTTTGGGTCATTAGTGGTTCTGGTCTAGGAAATTCCCCATAGAGGCATTTTTGCCCAGCCTCTCTTTCTTATTGTTCAATCAGGACCTCTGACCTTAACTGAGGCAGTTCTTTAATTTTGTAAATAAATTCTATTTTTTTTTGTTCAAATAAGTGTGTCTGCGGTGTTCATCATGTTCTTCTTAGGCTCAGTGATTTATTACCTCAGCAATTATACTGACTTGATATTCTGCATGCTTTTCTCATGTAAGACGGAAAATCTTATTAGTCTACTTTTTGCAAAAATTCATTTTGTAATATTTTGGTCTAATATCTAATTATTGGCCTAAAATTTATGACATTCATGTGCATGATGAGTCTGAATTTCTGGCCAGAACTGTATGTCTAAAGAAAAAGAAAAATAATCATTGACCACATTAGTAAGCATCATCCACTGGGAGGTGTGGGGCATTCGTTGCCCCTCGTTCCATCTCTTATCAGCAGACACCACCAACCTCTCCATGAACACGCAAACAGACCATCAATGATGTCACGAGGCTAATCTGGTCGCGCCTCCAAACCCAATTTAAAAAAAAAACAGAGATGTGTGGCTGCCAACATCAGGAATCTAATCACATTCCTGGAAGAGGCGCATAATTTCCCCGGCTTTCTGCTGGGGTCGAGATAGAGACGGAGAGGACGGGCTGCAGGAGTCAGACCCGCAGAGGTGGTCCGGAAAGGTTCAGCTTGGGTGGATCTACATGCATCAATGTTAATTAGCATTAATGGAGAGGTAGCAGCAGGTATAGGATCTAAAATCGCAAAGTAAAGAGCAAAGGGGTCACCAAAGATATTACTTCATTGGCTAAACCTGCTAAAGGAGCTTGAATTTGACCAGAAATACGAACTCTGAGCCTGCAGGGATGCCATGTTGCAACTGTGAGTTGAAATATTGGAGTTAAAACGCTTTTGCTTGTGTTCAAATTATTAATTTATGCATATCAGAAAAGTATTAGCCCTGTGCTGGTTTATGAACTAAAGCATGTTTCATTTTTGCTGCAGTTGTGTTTTATGACAAAAATGATCACTGCCAGGCTAATGTTAGCTAAAATTTCCATTTCTCTCATTAAAACTAAACTTTATCATCTGAAAAAATCTGGCATTCCTTCATTTGTAGATGGATCACATCTGACGTGTTTCATTTTAGGGGAAAATGCATCAAACATTTAATGAAGAGTTAATTTATTACATTAATTCAATTTAAAAAGTGAAACTAAGATAATCTGTTCAGACTGATATATTTATAAATGTTTATTTCTAAGCCTGATTTGAAAATACTCTTCAGGAAATTAGAAAGGAAAAAACTAACATCTTATGTGAGTTTAAAGTTATGTTACATGGAAAACTATTTACGTGTATTTATTTAATAAGCTTTTTACAAAGAGGCTGTGGGTTTAAACAAATCATATTTGTTTAACTTAGTGAGGTTAGATCAGAATCAGAATCAGCTTTATTGCCAAGTATGTACATACAAACAAGGAATTTGACTCCGGTACACTTTGCTCTTTGGTTTTTGTTTTTGCACTACAGAATATACATATTTACAATGTACAAATATACACATATATAAATAAAAAGGTGCATTTGCAACATCTGTATGCTGTTGTTTTGTACTTTATTGAATGTTCAACAGAGAAACAGCCTGGGGGAAGAAACTGTCTCTGTGGCGGCTGGTTTTAGTGAACAGCGCTCTGTAGCGTCGCCCTGAAGGCAGAACTCTAAACAGTTTATGTGCAGGGTGTGTGGGGTCTGCAGAGATTTTAGCAGCTCTTTTCCTGACCCTTGACCTGTATAAGTCCTGGATGGAGGGAAGGTCAGCCCTGATGATTCTCTCTGCAGTCCTGATTATTCGTTGCAGTCTGGACCTGTCCTGTTTTGTGGATGAACCAAACCACACTGAGATGGATGAAGACAGGACAGACTGAATGATGGCAGTGGAGAAGATGACCAGCAGCTCCTGTGGAAGGTTGAACTTCTTGAGTTGCCTGAGGAAGTACAGTCTCTGCTGGACCTTCTTTCGAACAGTGTCTATGTGTGAAGACCATCTCAGGTCCTCATAGATGGTGGTTCCTAAGAACCTGAAGTGATCCACAGCCGACACGGTGTTGTTGAGAATGGTGAGGGGGGTTTATGGAGGTGGTGTTTTCCGAAAGTCCACTACCATCTCCACAGTCTTGAGTGGGTTCAGTTCCAGGTAGTTCTGACTACACCAGTGTATCACGCAATCCACCTCCTGTCTGTATGCAGACTCATCACCGTCCTGGATCAGTCCAATGACAGCGGTGTCATCTGTAAACTTAAGGAGTTTCAAGGACGAGTCCGCTGAGGTGCAGTCATTTGTGTACAGGGAGAAGAGGAGTGGGATAGAACACACCCCTGGGGGGCACCGGTACTTATTGATCTGGTTCGGGAGAAGATGCTCCCCAGTCTCACCTGCTGCTGTCGGTCCGTCAGGAAGCTGTTGATCCACTGACAGGTGGAGGCTGGGACGCTGAGCTGGGTGAGCTTCTGGTGGAGGATCGTTTGAAGCAGGAGGGGACCTCACACTTCTCCAGTGACTTGTTGAAGATCCGGCTGAAGATCGGAGCGACTTGATGTGCACACTCTTTCAGGCATGATGGGGAGACGTTATCAGGTCCTCCAGATGGGATTAGACAAACTGTCATCACTGGAAAAGATTTTGAAATAAATCTTTTATTGCAGCAGCAGCAGCAGCAGAATCTCACACTAAAATATTTAGAGAGACAGGAACCTTTTAAGTCAAGTTAATTTAACCAGTGGGAAGAACAACAAAATCCCAGTTCCCTTAATAGATACTTTTTTACAATGATCAGATCTTCCAGAAACTTTTGATGAAAGAGACGTTGCTTTCTGTTTCCCTGGGCTAATACTGTGACATGATGAACATGGACATCACAGCTTCACCGCTTTTAAAAGTGTGAAGAACGCAAGACCATACCGTTCAAGTAAGGCAGATGATCTTCATAATCCATGAAATGAAAACAAAAAAACAGCTGACCTGAACTTTTCCATATCTAGAGACCAACAATTAAAATGGTTTAAACCAACTGGATGAGGACCCAGGTTTTCATCACGCACAGCGAGGAGAGGGTGGAAACATCTGTAAAGCCCACTGTTGGAGAACTGCAGCAAAGAGTGGCTTCTCCCAGTCTCCATAGAAACCATTAGCAACTGCAAACTGGGTGTCTGGGAGGCATGCCAGGAAAATGCATTTTCTATCCTACCATCACAAGCGCAAACTCTACTGGGACTTTTAGGACTTGTGGACCTACAAAGTATGAGTATGTGAAAAAGCATCTTGAACACATCATGAAGTTGGAGAATCTGTGATGCTGCTGGCCTGCTTCTCTTCCAGCGGTGCTGGGAACCCTGCGCGAAAGTGCATTGAAATAAAGAATGGATGGCCACTGCTGAAGAAGGTTCGTTAGACCCAAAGTCTGCTGAACCTGGTACTTTAAAACAGACTTAAGAAACATCTAAACTAGTCCTCGTCTTTTGGGCAAAGCTTGAGTTCTATTAATAATAAAATAAAACAATTACACACTCAAACAGCAACAGAAAATTGAAAGCTAATATATTTTTGGGTTATTGGTTATAGTGTTATAAAAGATAAATAAGTACTGGACTTTGATTTAGTTTTGTTGGAGTTCAGTATTTTGAGTCTTGAGTCTTTTGAGTTATTTCTGTTCTTATTTTATATAGTTTATTTTATATAGCCCCTCCTTGAACCGCCACCTGAACGTGGTGGAGGGGTTTGAGTGTTCAAATGATCCTAGAGGCTATGTTGTTTGGGGCGTAAATGCCCCTGGTAGGGTCTCCCATGGCAAACAGCCTCTAGGTGATGGGTCAGACAAAGAGCAGTTCAAGAATCCTTCATGAGGACCACTAAATCGAGGCACGTGACGTCGCCCAGTACGGCGGAGCCGGGGTCCCACCCTGGAGCCAGGCCTGGGGTCGGGACTCGTCGGACAGCGCCTGGTGGCCGGGTTGCTCCTCGCGGGACCCGGCCGGGCCAAGCCTGAACGAGAGGCACGAGGCCATCCCCCAGTGGGCCCACCACCTGCAGGGGGAACCGTGAGGGACCGGTGCAAACAGGATTGGGTGGCGGACGAAGGTGGAGACCTCAGCTGCCCGATCCCCGGATGCTTAGGCTGGCTCTAGGGACGTGGAATGTTACCTCACTGGGGGGGAAGGAGCCTGAGCTTGTGCGGGAGGTTGAGAGATATCGACTACAAATAGTCGGGCTCGCCTCCACGCACAGCGTGGGCTCTGGAACCCATCTCCTTGAGAGGGGCTGGACTCTCTTCTACTCTGGAGTGGCCCACGGGGAAAGGCGGCAGGCTGGGGTGGGTTTGCTTGTTGCCTCCCAGCTCAGCCGTCTAGTGTTGGGGTTTACCCCGGTGGGTGAGAGGGTCGCATCCCTGCGCCTTCGGGTAGGGGATAGATCTCTGACTGTCGTTTCGGCCTACGGGCTGAGCGGTAGTGCGGAGTACCCAGCCTTCTTGGTGTCCCTGTCGGGGGTGCTGGTTAGTGCCCCTCCCGGGGACTCCATTATTCTGCTGGGGGACTTCAACGCCCACGTGGGAAACGACAGTGACACCTGGAGAGTCGTGATCGGGAGGAATGGTCTCCCCGATCTGAATCAGAGTGGTGTTTTGTTATTGGACTTCTGTGCTAGTCACGGATTGTCCATAATGAACACCATGTTCAACCATAAGGGTTGAACATGTTCAACCATCAGTGCACTTGGCACCAGGACACCCTAGGCAGGAGGTCAATGATCGACTTTGTTGTCGTATCATCAGACCTTCGGCCGCATGTTTTGGACACTCGGGTGAAGAGAGGGGCTGAGCTGTCCACTGATCACCACCTGGTGGTGAGTTGGATCCGCTGGAGGAGGAGAAAGCCGGACAGACTTGGCAGGCCCAAGCGCATAGTGAGGGTCTGCTGGGAACGCCTGGCGGAGCCCTCGGCCAGGGATGTATTCAACTCCCACCTCCGGGAGAGCTTTGACCAGATTCCGGGGGATGTTGGAGACATAGAGTCCGAGTGGACCATGTTCTCCACATCTATTGTTGATGCTGCTGCCCCTAGCTGCGGCCGTAAGGTCTGCGGTGCCTGTCGCGGCGGCAATCCCCGAACCCAGTGGTGGACACCGGCAGTAAGGGATGCTGTCAAGCTGAAGAAGGAGTCCTATTGGCTGTGGTTGGCTTGTGGGACTCCTGAGACGGCTGACGGGTACCGTGACGCCAAGCGTGCTGCGGCCCGAGCTGTGGCAGAGGCAAAAACTCAGGCCTGGGAGGAGTTTGGTGAGGCCATGGAGAAGGACTACCGGTCGGCCTCGAAGCAATTCTGGCAAACCGTCCGGCACCTCAGGAGGGGGAAGCAGTGCTTCGCCAACACTGTTTATAGTGGGGGTGGGAGGCTGCTGACCTTGACTGGGGACATTATCGGGCGGTGGAAGGAGTACTTCGAGGATCTCCTCAATCCTGCCATTACGCATTCCCTGGTGGAAACAGAGGCTGGGGACTCGGGGTTGGACTCTTTCATCACCCAGGCTGAAGTCACCGAGGTGGTTAAAAAGCTCCACGGTGGCAAGGCTTCGGGGGTGGATGAGATCCACCCTGAGTACCTCAAATCTCTGGATGTTGTGGGGCTGTCATGGTTGACACGCCTCTTCAACATTGCATGGCGGTCGGGGACAGTGCCTCTGGACTGGCAGACCGGGGTGGTCGTTCCCCTTCATAAGAAGGGGGACCGGAGGGTGTGTTCCAACTACAGGGGGATCACACTCCTCAGCCTCCCTGGTAAGGCCTACGCCAGGGTATTGGAGAGGAGAGTCCGGCCGATAGTCGAACCTCGGCTTCAGGAGGAGCAGTGTGGTTTTCGTCCCGGCCGTGGAACACTGGACCAGCTCTATACCCTCTACAGGGTACTCGAGGGCTCATGGGAGTTTGCCCAACCGGTTCACATGTGTTTTGTGGACCTGGAGAAGGCATTCGACTGTGTCCCTCGTGATGCCTTGTGGAGGGTGCTCCAGGAGTATGGAATCGGGGGCCCTTTATTAGGGGCCATCCCGTCCCTGTAGGAGCGGAGCAAGAGTTTGGTCCCCATTGCCGGCACCAAGTTGGACCTGTTCCCGGTGCATGTTGGACTCCGGCAGGGCTGCCCTTTGTCACCGGTCCTGTTCATAACTTTTATGGAAAAGGATTTCTAGACGCAGCCAAGGGCCGGAGGGGGTCTGGTTTGGGGACCAGTGGATTTTGTCTCTTCTTTTTGCAAATGACGTGGTCCTGCTGGCCCCCTCTAGCCAAGACCTACAGCATGCGTTGGGGCGGTTCGCAGCCGAGTGTGAAGCGGCTGGGATGAAGATCAGCTCCTCCAAGTCAGAGGCCATGGTACTCGACCGGAAAAGGGTGGCTTGTCCTCTTCAGGTTGGAGGGGAGTTCCTGCCTCAAGTCGAGGAGTTCAAGTATCTCGGGGTCTTGTTCACGAGTGAGGGAAGAATGGAGCGGGAGATTGACAGACGGATCGGTGTGGCTGCCGCAGTAATGTGGGCGCTGTGCCGGTCCGTTGTGGTGGAGAGCTGAGCCGAAAACCGAAGCTCTCGATTTACCGGTCGGTCTACGTTCCTACCCTCACCTATGGCCATGAACTTTGGATCAGGACCGAAAGAACGAGATCCCGGATACAAGCGGCTGAAATGAGCTTCCTCCGTAGGGTGGCCGGGCACTCCCTTAGAGATAGGGTGAGGAGCTCAGCCATTCGGGAGGGGCTCGGAGTAGAGCCGCTGCTCCTCCACATCGAGAGGAGGCAGTTGAGGTGGCTCGGGCATCTATAGCGGATGCCTCCTGGACGCCTTCCTCGGGAGGTGTTCCTGGCACGTCCCACCGGGAGGAGGCCCAGGGGATGGCCCAGGACACGCTGGAGGGACTATGTCTCTCGGCTGGCCTGGGAACGCCTTGGGCTCCCCCCGGAGGAGCTGGAGGAGGTGTCTGTGGAGAGGGACGTCTGGGTGTCTCTGCTGAGTCTGCTGCCCCCGCGACCCGGTTCCGGATAAGCGGAAGACGACGAGTACGAGTAGTTGGCTCTGGTTCCTTAGTGTTCATGTTCTTCTAATCATTCCACTGATGTCATTAACCCATTCTCCTCAGTGTCTCAGCCTTGCACTCCATTCAGCTGCCATTCATTCTGTTGATTATACTCACATGGCTTCCATCGCACAATCACATCTCTACAGCATTTAATCTCCCTGGTTCCTGCATCTGTTCCTCATGTTCTGTAAGTTCCTCAGTTTCATCATTAAACTCTATCTCCAACGCAGGCCTGCCTCTGCCCCATTGCTATTTGGCGCCTCCCCAGCACACCAAACATGACAAACCTCTTTAGTGATGAATTTATGGTTCTGATTTTTTTCATGTCTAGAAAACATGACCAAGCATGTAACTATAGTCCAATCACTGTTCTACCAACCATATGCAAACTTATGGAACAGTCAATACTACAGCAGTTTCTAATTTTCTTGAATCTGCTTTCTCATACAGAACTGCTTGGGTTTTGGTCAGGATATTCCTGAGAACTAGAGGCTGTTATCCTGTTAATCCTGTTAATGTTTTTGACATTTGGTTTTTGTTTGTGTTGAGAAAACTCCGCTATCTAAGTGCTAGCAGACTAGCGGCTCAGCTAATGTGAACAGACCTCTCAGAATGGAGGGTAGTAATCTGTTCTGTGTTGTTTTAAAGATAAGACAAACTTTAAAGAGTGGTTTTTAAACACAGATTGACCATAATGCGCCGTAAACGCTTATGCATTTTGATCCTGTTATTAATGGTATTTTAAAGGTACATGTGTGACTTTAAAGGAGTGGTAACAAGCTGTAAGTTTTCTTTGTTAGCTCCAACAGCTATCACTAGGGCTAAGCACGCGACTCAGGTGATAAATGGCTAAGAATAATTTATCCAGAAACGTTGTTGGTTCTTATTGTCATACCTGCTTGTGTTTTGAGTCCTTGTGTTGTTTAACCTGGTCTAGTCCTTTGTTTTCTGTCTCCCTGCACCCCAAGCCCACACCTGTTCTGTGTTTCCCCCTGATTGTCTGGTCACCTGTGTCATTAGTTCCCCCTGCTGTCCAGTTTTGTATTTAAGCCCGTTTGTTTCCTTTGTTCGCCGCTGGTTACTTATGTGTTGTTTGTGTTTGTGTGCACGCCTGGTACCCTGTCCATGTCCTGCCATGAGCAATAAAGTGTCGTCTTACCTGCAAACTTCGAGCTTCAGGAGTTCTTCCCCGCATATTGGTCCAACAGAAACCCACATTATGACAGAAGGAACCAGCCAACAGGACCAAGAGGGGAAGATGGAGAGGGAATTCAAATGGGGTGACATCCTGGTTAATTTGTTCTCTCACCTGGTGACCTCTCCCAGCTCACCTTGGAGAAGGTTGGAAATAGCCGGCAGCCTTCAAGACTGAATGGAGGCGTGGAAAGATTTTTTTTTTCCTGATCCTCGGATCCACCACACCATCGAGCCGAGCGACAAAGGGCCCTAGATGAAATCGTCGCGTCTATAAAGGGATCTTCTCCTCCCTCCCCCGCTCACCTCTCCACTAAAGCTGGAGGCGGCTTTCCGGCTCATGGCTTCACTTATGATCAGCCATCGCTGATCCCCCAACTCCAAATCCTGTTCCTGGTCCTCTTCTGGAGGGGTTCAAGGATTCAATTCAATTCAGTTTATTTATATAGCACCAATTCACAACACATGTCGTCTCAAGGCACTTCACAAAAGTCAGGTACATGCATGACAATTAATCCGAATCATTGAACAGTGCAGCCAGATTCAGTTATTTATTCAAATTGGATAAAAAGTTTGTCTATCTAAGGAAACCCAGCAGATAGCATCCAGTCAGTGACTTGCAGCATTCACTCCTCCTGGATGAGCATGTAGTTGACATGCTCATCCAGACAGTCAACTGGTGTTGACTTTGCAGCAATCCCTCATACTGAGCATGCATGTAGCGACAGTGGAGAGGAAAAACTCCCTTTTTAACAGGAAGAAACCTCCAGCAGAACCAGGCTCAGTGTGAGCGGCCATCTGCCACGACCGACTGGGGGTTAGAGAGAACAGAGCAGAGACACAAAGAGAACAAAGAAGCACTGATCCAGGAGTACTTTCTATGGGAAGGAAAAGTAAATGTTAATGGATGTAGCTCCTTTAGTCGTTTCACCGAGAAAGAAAGAACAGATAAACTCTGAACCAGTTTTCAAGTTTAGAGTCTGAAAGAGAGCACATAGAGTTAGTTACAGTAAAAGCTCAGTCAGTAGCTATGTCTAAGAGAGAGAAAGGGTTAAACACTGAAAGACAGGGCAATGTGGATCATCGGTAGAGGGTGAGCATTAAGTTGTTGCCAGCAGAAGCTCGGACAATGTCTCTCTCCAGAAGGTGTTACAGGTAGACACAGAGTCAGGCCAGGTGTAGCTTCTAGGAAGAGAAAAGAGAGAGAACAAAGTTAAAAGCTGAAATAACAGCAAATATTGCAAAATTGAAGAGTAGTGTGAGAAAGTAGCGAAGAGGGTGAAAGTCGTCATTATGTCCTCCAGCAGCCTAAGCCTATAGCAGCATAGCATACAGAGATAGCTCAGGATAACCTAAGCCACTCTAACTATAAGCTTTATCAAAAAGGAAAGTTCTCCTGGTCCTGCCACCGGCCGTCAGATCATCGGCTCCTGCGTCGCCGGCTTCCAGACTGCTGATCGCCTGCCTCTATGTGGCCAAGTTGACCAATCAGTTTAACAGCCTGGAAGGTCCCTGTACAAACAAACTCTGGAGGTTTTGGTTTCAAACATCCGTCTTTTATAAAACTGTTTTTAAATGTGTTAACAGCCTCTTTCTCATTTATTAGACTTTAGATTTGCCACCAGTTATCAAACCGTTGACTAATTTGAGAGTTTGTGTTTCCCTCAAGTCTCATTTTACTGCTAGTTTTAGGTTTCTTGGAATTTTAGTTTTAAAGATAAACTTTTTAAAAGCTGAACCACAGACTGGGCTTGAGAATTCAGCTAGAGGGTCGGAAAAACAACAATAGCTTTTTTGCCTTATGTCCTGTCCCTGATTAAATGAATAAGAAATGAAATGTTTTACAATATTGACAAACAGAATATTTGGAACAATTTTATGGGTGAGAGAGAAAACTGTCGGGTTTATTTTTCTCTTAAGGGCATTTTAAGAGGTTTGGAGGGGTTTTTGATGTGGGGCAGGGGCTTCACAGTGGTAAAGGTGGTCAGTTCATGACCTGGTCAGGAATGCATTCAGCCTTTGGTGGAGAGCCACTGGGATTTTGCACCAGAGGGAAACTCTAAACCTCAAGTAGAAAGCGTGTCAATCACCTCTGGGTGCTTGCCTAGAAGGCTGTTGCTCCAACTCGACATTACAGACAGACCAATGCAGACCAAATGGAGTCAGCCGAAGAAATATTCCTTCCCTTGATTTTCCTATGTGGAGAAATGTTCTGCACACTAGTGTCTGGCTTGTCTATGTATTTCTGGGAGGGGGTGGGTGAGGGTTTGCTCCGTCTTGCTGAGATGGGAACAAACATAGTTGACAGCTTCCTTCCTCACTGTAAACATTGCAGCGCCACTTAGACATGGGTCAGGGACCAGAACACCCCTTTACCTCCCGTCTGCTGCCTTACTCACCCAGTCTCCAAGGTGGATTCCACCTCTCTGTTTCAAATAGTAACGTTTTCCAGCCCCTTGTAATGCAGCTTTACCTTTCATGTCTGCACAGAAACCCAGAGTGTGTAGTTTCTTTTTACCTCCCTTACTTATACACAGGCACATGAATGCCTCTTTGCTCAGTTTTGGGGACATTGGAGGGTCTTTCAAAGGATGGGACTCCATTTTGTCAACAGCTCCGTTCTGGAGCTGAAGAAGTCAGGAGATCTTTGCTTTAATCTTTGCAATTTAATGAAGATAATGTTGATGGCAGTTGCATTAGAGCTGTGGGTGTTGCTCTGTAGACCACAGTCTTAAATATCTGTGAACTTCAGCCTCATTCTCCGGCCCTGTAAGGAAGAAGATAGTAGAAACCCCACCTCCAGAGGAGACGTAGTGATGAAGATGATGAGCTGCATGGATACGTACCAGGAGAAAGTGAGATTGATGAGGGTAAAGGTATCACTAGAAGAATGGACTGGATGAGTTCTACCCTCTTCTGTCTTTAAAATAGTAAAAAATTTGGCTAAAATAATTCAGTATGTGGAGGAAAATTTGTGGAAATATGAAAGTTCACTTCAATAACAGGCTATGGGCAGCAGATTACATTTAAATTGTTAATTGTAAAAGTAAATATTCTGAATACATAGACGTCTCTTTATCTTGTGTCGCTGTTATTGACCCAATGATGATTGCTGCATGTTTCCGTCCATTAGGGCTAAATCCAGGATTCATGGAGGTAAAAATGTGGGATGAGAGCCTCCTTCTAACTGCACACACAAGGTCAAACCTACTGATTTTGTTACTGCAGTAACCGAAAAATGAAAGTGTAGATTTTATTGTCCGACCTTTGTTCCTCTGTACTGAACTGAAAAATATGACTGCATCACTCTTATTCCAACCCAACAATGAGATAAACAGCTGACATTTCATCGAAGTCATGCAAACTAGTTCTCTGTGTACCGATTCAGGAAATTAATTGCTACGCTTTCATCCTCACTTTCAGAACAATGCTGGTTTATTTATGCTGAATATTATGCCTGGCATGTCAATTAATTATCAGTAAATTTGTTGGTAAGATTTGGCTTGTATGTTTGAGTAATTATGTGTGTATAAGTGTGTATAATTGAGTGATGTTGCCTTCGCTGGGGAGCTGGGGATTGGATTGCCAGTTCTAGATGCAGTTTTCACGTCCTAATTGAAGTTGGTCTTTTGAAGTAATTAAGATAAGGGTGTGGAGACAAAATAATTGGTATCATGTGACAGTAATTAAGCCATGCTGTTTTCTTCCTCCCACACTAATTCTACAGCAGAGCCTTTCTTTATGAACAATGCAACCGTCTGCAGCTGTTGTGTTGACTGTGCACTTTGTTTCCTTCTGTTGTTGTTTGCCATTGTGGCCTTGTGATCACCTCACTGACCACATAGCCAAAGTCCCGTTTCTAATCAACAGATGTGCAGAAAAGCCCTCTTGAGTTTTCTGCAAAGTGACACCATGGAAACATTTCAACCCCAAATTCACTGAAAAATGGCAGATTCAAGCCAAAGACGGGAAATACACTGAACTTCACAGGAAAAACCCACTTCATGCTGTTTGTGTTAATCCCACAGTCAAAGGAAGTAACATGGTGCTCTGATAATTTTTGGTATTAACTCGTTCCCAAGTCCAACTCATGTTTCCAGTCTTCCGAGTCTGTGTCAAATTGTTCATTCAAAGTCAAGTCTCAAGTTTTTGGCCAAAGTACATTTGAAGTCTCCAATCCTTTGTCCCGAATCAAAGTTGAGTCCTGATTCTGTCATCCCAAGTCCAAGTCAAGTCTTGACTATTTTTTTTTTATCTCTTGTGAAGTCTTGATTGCCGAGTCAGGTGTTATGTTTTTATTCCAGTTCAATCTCTATTCTTTCATTCCAGATCCACAACAAGTCTATTTTTTTCAGTCCAGATCTAGAGCGTTACTTTTAGGTCAAATCCAAGTCCCAAGTGTAGATTCTTTTGTCTAAAATCATGTCTTAAGTGTTTCATTTCTCAGTCAGGTCTTTACTCCTTTAGTCCCAGTTAAGTTTTGAGTCTTTTGTCCCAAGTTGGGTCTTACGTTATTTGTCCCATGTCCAAGTCAAGTCCTGAATCTTACACCCTAAGTCGTTTCAAGTCTTTTTTCCTAAGTCAAGTCTTTAATGGCTGAATGTCAAAAAAAAGACTTGTTCACATTTCTGAGTCCAGCTGATAACAAATGTTATCAAGATAAATTGCAGAGTTGCTAAACTCTCCATCCAGTGATTCTGGTGTGTGTGTCTGTGTATGTGTGTGTGTCTTAAATTCTCCGCAGGCAGCAAATATCTTTGCTGTAAAGTCCACAGCTCAGACAGTAGCACTTTAAGCAAATTGTAACCCCTCTTAACCCAGCAACAATATGTAATTTACATCATTCACAGGAGACAGGACACCCTCCACACACACACACACACACACACACATTGTTTTAGCCTTCCCGGTGCTGAATGCCTGCACAGAAAAGCTACTTTAACACATCAGCCAGTTTCTGAGGAGACTAATCTTAAAAGGTGTTTTTATTTATTTACATACAGGAAATGCCTTTTACACACTCAGACTTAGAATCATGCTCAACAACATGCACATGTCCACACACACACCCACACACACACTCTCTCTCAAACAGTAGCTGTAGGATTAAAAGCACAGAAGATGGGCATGGACAAAAGCAAGAGCTTTAATAGTAGGGGTGTGTGTGTGTGTGTTGTGAGAATGTGTGCCCACACTTGATTTTAGTTTTGGCACGACGACAGCCAGCCAGCTTAATCCTGCCAACCCCTCAGCCCCCCAACCCCTCGCTGAGCTTGGCCACAACTAAAACAGGTAATATACACCGTCTCCTGCTGAACATAGCCTGCATGAACAAACCAGCCTGTGTCCACGTGTGTGTGTGTGTGTTGTATGGGCGTTCACATCTATTTTGGAGAAGGATGCTTTGGCTAAAACAGAGGGAAGATCTCACAATAGTGCAGGTGGCACCAACAGTCTTGGGCGCTGTCCAACTTGGTGGCTTGTTGCTCGTCTCCTGAGACTGAATATGTGTGTCTGTTTGTGACTATGTGTGACATGACCTAGCTGTGGTTAAAAGCAGGAGCTGTAAGTAGAGTTAATAAAGGCTTCTGGAGCAGAATCTTCCTCTGGTGGTTTGACACCCCCCCCCCCCCTTCCCTTTTTCTGCTTCCTTACTTTGTGAATGTGTGTGTTTTACGTCTTTCTGGGTGTGTGTGAGGTGGGGGGTCTATGTTTGTGCTACAGCTAGACATGCATGTGCACCTGATCACCGGTTTGGCACCACAGAGAGTTTCTCTTTCTCAGTTTTTGATTTTGTTCTTCTCCCCAAGTTTCACAGCCATTTTAGATCCTGGATTCAATCGTTTGTGCTAAAATATTGGTTCATAAAAGACAACGATGACCTTTTGGGGTAATGAAACATACCCAACATAATCAATTTGTGTTGTTATAATGAAGATTTAAGACATTTGTATCATATAGCATTTCATTCAGAAGTGATCTTTCTAATGCTGACATCTAAATTCTCATCTGAATGCATAAATATGTTAAAACTCCTTTCAAAAGGAATCAGAAGAACTAGAACTGTGAGCCAAACGTTGATCTCAGGGAAACCAGGGAAATCTCTGACGTTGTTGTGTAAAGGATGATCCTATGAGTGACCCTGGCAGATCAGTGAGGTTCCCACAGCTGCAAGTGGATGTAGAGAGGCATGTTTACCCCGTAAAGACGTTACTGATGATTGAGTCTCATGACATTCTGACATTTCTATGAAACAATGAACTTTCACTGGGATTTTATGTGACAGACTAACACAAAGTGGTGAATTATTCTTGGAAGGAAGGAAAATGTTTTCAACATTTTTTACAAATAGAAAATCTAATAAGGGTGATGTGGGTTTATTCTTGCCCCCTTTAATTGATGCCCATAAATAAAGTCTTGTAAATATGTGGAAGAAGGTGCTCAGAGCAGATCAGAGCAGACCAAGATTAAACTATTTGCTCTACATGCAAAGCGTTATATGAGGGCAATGGGGCTGCAGAAGCCTTGTGACTGAGGTGGAGGTTCACCTTCCAGCAGGACAGTCAGCCTAAACATGCAGCCAGAGATAAAATGGATGGTTTAGATTAATGCATATTCATGTGTTAGAATGGCCTAGTTAAAGTCTAGATCTAAGTCTAACTGAGAATCTGAGACAAGGCTTGAAAGCTGATGTTAAAATGAATCAAAAGTTTAGATGTTTAAAGCTGGAAGCGACAAACCCCCAAAGCCCTGCTTTGATGGAGCTTTATATAAATGCATGCCACACTTATCAGATTTTATTTTTTCAAATGAAAACGTTACAAACTGTGATTGGGTACTACTTTGTGTTGGTCTGTCATGTAAATTACCATGAAATACATGAACCTTTGAGTTGGAACATGAATAAATGTGGAAGGTTACTTTTGCCATGCATTGTAAACTATTTTTTCATAATGTGGGATTTTTTCACACTAAATATACTCAAAGGCTTGTTTTCTCTAAATACGTTGAAATGCTTTAAAAAATATACCACAGCAACTAATGTTAATGCTTTCTACACACTGACTTACAGGGGGACCAATAGATGTGACCAGAGGTAGAGGTACACAGCAGACTTCATGTAAACACCGTAAAAGTCTCCCCCTTATCAGTCAGTCCATCTTTTCTCCTTTAGGCTCTGCTTTGGTTGATCAAATTACCACATATAAACACTTGTTGGTGCCACTAATGCGCCCAGCTTACACTCCTGAGTTTCATCTGGCTCCAACTCATTATCTAGTTCTGACTAATTCAGGCAGGTATCAGCAGATCCAAAAATGCAGTTTTGCCCACCTCCGGGAGCCCTCCTCCACCAATCAGGACGGGATGATTTAATCAGACAGTAGGTAAACTGCAGAACCCCAGATTGATCGACGAATGGAGCAAAATAATTGGTTAAGCTTTAAAATAGTGCAATAATTTTAACTGCATTGGTGCATCACAAATGTGAGGTTTGGCTTACAGCAAGTCTAAATGAGAAATCTGCAGACAGCAATTCATTGCAGGTGTTTGCAGCTGCAGCAGTTCATGTAAAGCAAGATAATTAAAACTGCTGTAACTGTAAAGCATTTCCAGTAGAAACTGAAGGCATCTATGGTTTATGTGGTAAACTCGGCAGCTGCTTCTGTTTCTGCCCTAATATGATTATGTGAGACAGAAACTGGGGACATTTGACCTGATCTGGACACCTTGGTACATAATGATGTTCTATTTTTAAACATTTATCTCGTTAAGCTGATGTCAAGCAGATAATAATCTGTACCTCTGTGTGCTTTGGTGAAAATGTTGCCTTTTATGCAGAGACTTCAGACAGAAACCACTAAATTTGCTCTTAAAGCCAATTCAACCATTAAATTTCTTCCACTTTGTGCTTTGAACCTGAATTATTGGCAGCAAAAACCACCCCACTGCATGATGCTGCCACCACCATGCTGGAAAGCTGGTACAGTTGGTTCAATTAGCTGCAAACAGGATCTGGATGTGTTGGCAGATCTTGATGTTTCACTTTTAAACATTGAAGCCAGTAAAGTGGTGTCAAGACGATATTTTTGTACATTCCAACCTCTACCTTTTTATTCTGGTGAGAATATTGCTTTTGAATTACAAATGTTGTACTTGGTAGATGTATTTAGTTTTTCTGTTTTTAAATTTCTGCACCACTGGCAGTAAAACAGCCCTCGGAGGGGGGTTGCTACATGAGCTAAAGCACCTGCCCCTTTGGTCATGATGTGCAAAGTGCATTTTTAAATTATTGAATTTTAAATACTTTGTTTCTTTTGTTTAAGCCGAATGTTTTTGTAGCACACCAAAAAAATAAAGATGAATCCACATCATGGTCATGAATTTACTCCCTGGCTCCTGATCTATTGGTGATCTTCAGCCTTTTTTCTTTTTGACGAGCTTCGTTTTCACCCTAATTTTTCTACAGACAGCAAATGTTTGAAGTGAATGAAGGAACAGCTTTGAGTTTGGTCAGTCTGAGGACATCAGTTTGGCCTTTGACAATCAAAAACGGTTTTCCTCATCTTCCTCACAATAGAAATCTGCTGGATTGGCCTTCCCAAAATCAATTCTATCATCTCTACCTGAAAGAGCTGTCCAATATTTAGCCAGTGATGTCAGAAGGTGTTGATGGCGTGTGATTTTCCACAGTGAATTTAAACTTGGGCTCCCAATTTTTGTTTTTAAAATCATTGCACTTGCATGCCTTATAATCATCCCTCCCTGGACAAAGAACGATTGAAACATTAAAATAATTAAATTCATAATGAACCATGCCCCTGATGAGAGCATGTGAGCTTCCCTGCTCATTCAGACGGCTGGTACTGCCTTTGGTTATGGTGGTATTAAACAGTTGAGGTAATGGCGAAAACCATCTTCTGACACTCTGGGCTGTTAACTGTTAAGGGAAGCAGACGTGTGTAAATGCTGACTCTGTACTCATCATAATTTACTTATGTTGACATAAATCAAGCTGTAAACTGCTGGACCTATGTGGGAGAACCAGGCTGAGTCCAACATTAATTGTTCATGTTTTTTGGTGAGATTTTAAAAGCTTGGTTAAAGCAGGGTCAGATTGAGTAAAACATCCTAAATCTGCGTTTCTACACCCAGCGAGTGCAGTTCCAGTAGAAGGTGTCAGAGAGATCCCACTTCCCTTTGTTACTGAGACTTCGATGGTATGAATCAGGCAGACAGCCAAGCTGCAATCCATGCACCTCCTGACTTCATCTGAAATTAGAAATGAGAAGTCGGTTCTCTGGAGAGGATGAGCAGAGGGGCATGCAGTGCTTTTACACAGCGCATGCATGCATGCAAGAGAGCATGAAGTGACAATGTCAAAATATCAACACCTCTTTTTTTTGTACACTTCTGGGTCCCGGCGTGCAGGGAATGAAGAAGTAACAGCACTAGTTAATTCCCCTCTCTGAAAGGTGTGACATGTTTAAATGTAATGACTTGGCTTGCTGAACTGAAACCAAACACTGCTTTAAACCACAGAGGTGTCGTGGATGGGAGCTGAGAAAGAAAGGGGGCACGGAGGCAAAGGTTTCTTATCCAAATTAATACAGAGCCACGCTTTTCATCAAAGCCTTTATTGAGTAATATAGACTCACAATGGCTCTTTCAACATTCTCTTGGCAAAAGGGTGCAGCAGATTCATGTCCTCTTTTTTCCACACCAAACATTTTCCTTATTCCATACTCCTATCTGGGAGCTGGTTCCTGCTATTCATCTATTCCCCTCGCATCTCGCCTTTCTGGAGACATCTTTTCACAGCCCCTCCATTGACAGTCTCCCTCTCTGCAACCTCCCCTGGTCACCGGGGAGCTCATTCTTAGTCGCACAAAAAACGTCCGTCACGGATTGCCTTCCTCCCGTCTGCCTGTGAATTAGCTGTGTGATTACACTGAGCTAGTGGGGTAAAGCCTGTGGTTGGATTAAAGGCTGCACGGGCTCTGGCCTGTTGTTGGAGAGGCCAGGCGGGGTAGAGACGGACCGACTGACAGACCGGCTAACTAGCCACAGAGGAGAGCAGAGTCAGGATCTGCGTGGCATGCAATTGTCATTTTGGCACATCACTCTGATACTGGCTGCAGGGAAAGGCCAGCCAGATAGAGCTGGTGCCAGGAAGCTACAAAGAGGACAGTGTTCGGGCTTTGGGTTGTTATTTTTAGTTTTGCAAGACTGTGACCAGGGATGGGGGGCCTGACATTAAGTCAAGTGGAACTAGATTCTTCTGTGCAGTCAAGTTTATCAGACGATTTGTCTTTGTTTACGCTCTCATGTTCAAATGTCAAAGAATCACAAATAACTCTATTAAAATGAACAGATAATGATTTGTTAGCCACTTATGTCTTTTAACCTTTATTTCAGTCATTCCAAATGCACAAAACAGCTGGGTGAATGCTTCTTACCAAACTGAAGAGAAATCTCACATGCTTTTTGTCATCTATCAGCATGCCTCTGACATGATTCTGGGTGGATATTTTATTGCTGTTCTTATCAGAAATGGAAAAGGTCATTTAAATTGTTTTTTTTCCTTTCGCAGGCCCAATGTTGGCTATTTTATCCAGTTTGGATCATGTGGTTTGGGTTAGGGGCCCAACCATGTCCAGGTTTCAACTAGCCAGCTGCCAATTTGACGCCGTCTTTATTCCATGCACTGGTCCACTAGTACCACCAGCAGTGAGACATCCCACTATATGATGCTGCCACCACCATGCTTGACCATCAGTACAGCTTTTTGGGTTTGAAAGCGTCGACATAGTTCTTTTCATTCTGTCCGAACCGCTCAATCTTTTTGTTTTCCCATCAAACTTTTCTCTAAAAGACACTTGACTTGTCCGAGTATTGGCTGCAGATTTCAGTCCAGCTTCAAGGTGTCTTCTTTCTTGGTCAGAACCCTATTAGTCCATGCTGATTCTAATCTGGCTTCAATGTCATCCACTGTGGACAGACACTAGTGTTCCAGAATCCTTCAGTTTATGATATATTTGATCTGGGTGGTTATGGGTTAGCTTTTAAACATCTTGACCAATTTTCTTCCATCCAAGGTGACAGTTTGGATCAGTTAAATGAAATTTTGGGTATTTCAGTGGGACAAGGATACCAAAGACACTTCTGGTTTTGGAACCAATACAGAGGGCCAAAAGTAAGTATTTGAAATGGCCCAGACTCAGTCATATGGAAAGTTTTTGAACTGACCTGAAAAACCAGGTCTGCAGCAAGAAACCATCCAGTTTAAATGATTTCCATCAGTTCTGCCAAGGAGTGTATTTAAAGACAGTAGTGGGACTATGTGTTTGAGCATACATGTATCATTTTTTAGCCATTAACATTTTCTTTTAAAGTTTTGACTATAGGCACCCATACTGATATAAACCCTTTATGGTTAAAGCAGTGTGAACTGTAGAGTGTACAGCAGCTGTGGTTGGGACCCTGTTTAAACTTAGAGCCCGTCTAGTAAGTTGCCCTGAAGTGAAATGAAATTTAAAACATAATTGCTGCTAACAAATGATTTGCAGAAATCTACTGAGGCGAGTATGAGGAGTTTCATCCAGGCTTCAAGACAAAACAGAAACTGAGCTGTTTGGCTGATCAGTTACAATAACAAGACAAATGTCTGGAGAAGTCAAGGTGAAGCTTTCCAGCTGAATAACGCTGAACAAAATGTCAAGCATGTCGTTGTCAGCATCATGCTGTGGGGCTGTTTTGTGCCAGTATAAATGGTGCATTTTCCAAAGTGGAAACGGGTCAACCGAAAGAAAGAAAAAGTAATTCTACACGGAAGTGCAGCCTATAACTGTCTGCATCAGTTTGATGTCAACCTCCGCTATGAGTTGAAGGGCGATACAAGAGTTGAGCTGTTTGGTCACAATACGTATGTTTAAAGGAGTCAAGGTAAGGTGGTGGCAGTATAATGCTGTGGGGCGGTTTCACTGCCTCTGTTTTGGTGGATGAAAAAGTAAGCTTGACCTACTGGTAGGTCTTCTATGAATAAAGTTAGAAAAATTATGACAAAGAAACAAAAAGGAAGGTCCTACGCCAGTTGCCCTTTCTGTTTCTGTGTTGTACCCCGCCTCGTTAACAGGAGCCTTTTACACTCTGATTTAGGAAGCCAATCGAAATCCAGAGTCCGAAATCCGAAATCTGCCTTGTTCAAGTTCAGGATGATGTCTTCTCACTTTATTTAAAATAAAACAAAAACTCTACATACAAAAACATTGGAGACTGACTGCTATCTTAGCTCTTTTATTCAAGTTGAATAGCTTCTTAGTGTTTGCTCTCTGCTGTGTCTTTTATTGCTAATTGCCAAGATAAAAGCAACACTGCTGCACAATAAGATTTAGAGCTCGATCTGCCACTATTTAAAGTTACCTCACTCCATTGTTTATTAAGTATATACAGACAGCGCAGCCTTTCTTGGGTTGGGTCTGTGAGAATGAGACCAGCTAGCTCTGTCTTTACATGCACAGATTCATTTTTAATGTGCCCAAAACCAATTAAGAGGACAAATGAAATGCTATGCCGATGTGTGTGTTTGAGCCAATTCAAACAGGGGTGCTGACATCCTTGAAATGTGTTAAAAAACAAACCTGGCTCTGGATTCTGGGAGTAAAAACCCCACGCTGACCCGCTGGACCTTCCCTGATTGAGTGTGTGGCAGAAAAGAGGAGAGGGATGAAATGAAACAGGAGAAAGACTGAGGAGGATGGATAGAAAGAGTCAGTAGAGGGAGAAATGGTTACAAAGCAATAGCCACAAAATCATCCCTTTAACATCAAGGGCAACAGCGATTATTAAGCTTTCCACTGCGTTGGCAGCGTAGTTAAGTCTGCGTAGAAGTACAATAAAGATAGCGAATATGACTGAGATGTATTTCTCCCCACTGAGAATGGGTATCACCGAGAAGTCTATTTGAAAGCTTCGTTCATTACCTTACGCAATTTGATTTTTGTGAAATCTAAGCAGAATTTTTAATGGTATGCCACACTGCTCAATAATTCCTGTGATAAGAGCCGGGGAGAATGGGAGTGCAATGGCCTGTGTAAATCTGTGACTGAAGACACTGCGGTTATCGCTCTCCTGCTGCCATCCTCTTCCCAGCCTCCATCCGTCCCCCTCTCTCTGCACTCATCCCTCACATCCTTCTATTTCCTGCTCTCTTTGTCTACATTGGCATTAGGATACTCACCTCTCTCCTTCTCCGCCTCTTGCTCTGTTCGCTCCCTTCTTTAGCGTCTCATAGCAACATGCTCCCAAGCATTTGTGCCTCCATCGATCGTCTATGCGTTTCGGACGAGCACATTTGAATACATTTTTATCTCGTCTCAAGCGTTTCCGCTTCTTGTTGTCCTTTTTAATAAAACGAGATAAAGCAGGGCTTCATTAAAAAGGTCACTGTTTGTTTATGTGTTGTTGTGGAGGAGTTGGAGGTTTGCAGAAAGACCTTGGATGTATATCAGAGTCCATCAGGAGGGGACCTTTCATTACACTTCTATACTAATAATGTTAAAACACACACACACACACACACACAGAGGGTAGAGATAAGACTTGCTTTTAAAAGCGGATGCATTATTTAACACAGCGGCTAATGGCCCAGATTGTCCTGTAACAATTGAATAACATCAGCAGATAACGGTGAGCCTTTGCTCTGCATCTTTTAAAGGATGGCCCTGTGAATGTGCAGATAGTGGCCCTGCACCAAAGAAGAATGAGGGGGAGGAGGAGAGCATTGCTCCATCATAAAACAAGATCTGTGCCAGAGGTCCAGACCTAAGAAGAGAAACTAGGAGAGTAAATGGGAACGAGGGCAGAAATCAATAACATGTTGGTCAGTATTAATCTAGCATCAATATAGTCTGTATCTTTTACTTTTCATGGTAATGGCTCCAGTGATCTCTTAAAGTGCCTCTCAAGTGCTTAAAGGGTTGCTGATAGCATCTTATCAGGGCTGAAGGGAAGCACTGGCAGGGGGAGACAGTGAAGGAGGTGGAGGTTAGTACCAACAGGGTCCTGGGTCGGTTTAAGGAGGGGCAGGAGAGTGTAACGCTCTGCAGATCCTCTTTGATGACCAGCAGCCCTTCAGTAACCATGCATCTGTTTGAGGAAATGCAACCAAACACACTCCTCAATAAACAGGCTTCAGGTGTAGAAAATACCATCACGTTTTCTTCTGCCACCTCCTTCAAGCTGATCTTGAAGTCCAGTGTTCATGATTCGGTACTGATCCAGCGTCCTGGAACCCTGCTGAGTTTCTGCCCATTTTACTGGGACAACAGGGTTTTTCCAAGTATGCAAATGATTTCACCGTTTAATCGGGTTTGGGGTTTTTGGGGGCTGGGTGGATTCTTGGTCCAAAACGAAACTCGGATGTGGGGGGGCCCCAGGAGAAAAAAAGGGGGAAAGGTACTGTTTTTTAACAGGATTTTTTTTGGGGAAAGGGGAAAAAAACAAAAGGGGGGGGAAAAAAAAAAAAAAAAAAAAAAAAAAAAAAAAAAAAAAAAAAAAAAAAAAAAAAAAAAAAAAAAAAAAAAAAAAAAAAAAAAAAAAAAAAAAAAAAAAAAAAAAAAAAAAAAAAAAAAAAAAAAAAAAAAAAAAAAAAAAAAAAAAAAAAAAAAAAAAAAAAATTTCTTTAAAAGGAAAAAAAAAGTTTGAGGGCCAAAAAAAAGGGGGGAAAGCGGAATTTAAAAAAAAAAAAAAAAGAAAGGGAATTAAAAGAAGGAAAGGGAACCCGGGGTTAAAGTTGACGTTGGCCCCCTCCTGATCCCCGGGAGATTCCCATTCCCCTCCTCTTTTAATTGGGTTAAATTTTGGAACACCTTTTTTAGACCCCAATTTTAAAAATTTTTTTGGGCCCCCTTTTTTGGGTGGCCCCTTCTTTTGGGGTTTTTGGCCCATTAAAAAATTTTTAATTTTTTTGGGGGAAGGGCCTTCCTGTATGGTAAAAAAAGTTTTTGCCCGCCCCCCAAAAAACCCCCCCAAAGGGCTTTTTTAAGACTGGTAGGAAAAGGGAAGGCAATTTTCCTTTTTTAAAAATTTTCCATTTTCTGTTTTTTGGCCCCCCAAAAGGATCCCTTATTTAAAAAGGGGCCTTATAAGGGCCCAAAATTTGGTGTCCTATAACCCCTCGCTTTTTTTTGGGGAAAATGAAAAAATAAAAGAAAAAAAATTCCAGGGAAAGAACAGCGGGGGGATTTTTGGGGGGGGGAACCCCGTAAGGGGGGAAAAAAGTAAAGGGAAAAAACAATTTGCAGTCCCAAAAAGGGGGGCCCCCCCCAAAAACCGTTTGAGGAGAGTCCCAAAGGGATGGGGGGGGGAATTGCCCGGGCCCCGGACGCGTTTAAAAAGGGGGGCCATTTTTTTCTCCCCGGATTGGGACCGGGTTTTTTTTGATAAATTGGTTGCAAACTCCCTTTTTTTTTCCCCTAATTAACCTTTTTTTCTTTCCCCTTTGGTAGTACTTTCCCCATACCTTTTAAAAACAAAGTTTGCTTCTTGGAAAGGGGGAAAAAAGGGGGGAACCAAAAAAATTTTCCCCTTTTAAGGGATCCCAAAAATT
This sequence comes from Crenichthys baileyi, assembly GCA_036173005.1. Classification (NCBI taxonomy): domain Eukaryota; kingdom Metazoa; phylum Chordata; class Actinopteri; order Cyprinodontiformes; family Goodeidae; genus Crenichthys; species Crenichthys baileyi. The sequence goes on from JAHHUM010002904.1 coordinate 259,560, forward strand.
TGGGATTTCTTTTTAAAAAGTTTTTTGCCCTTGAATTAATTGGGTTAGGGAAAAGGGGGAATAATAAGACGGGAAGGGGGCCCCAATTTACCAAAACCTCCCCCAAAATAAAATTTTTTCTTTTAAAATTTTTTAAAGAGAAAATTCATTTAAACTCTGTTATGTTTAGTCTTTTCCTTAAATTTGTAATAAATACATTTCCTGTTTCCATGTTTTTCATAAACCATATTTGGCTATTGCAACATCTTTAGTCTGCACAAATGATGAGTCTATACCTGTCAGTGCTTTCTGTCTGCACTGTCTATCTAGAACATGCATTTCTTGGTAGACGCACTGAAGAAAAAGGCGCAGCGAGAATTGATGTTTTGCTACTTGGTCTGGACCTCATGTTGGATTTACTTTCAGCATGTTACTGGATTTTCCACCATCCTCCTCCCAGCAAAGCCATCATCCGGCAAAGCCACATCCAGGTGAAATGTATTTCTCTGTGGTTTTCCGACTGACCGGGGTGGGATATCGACGCCTGGTGGATGTGTTCCACCCTGCAGGGTGGATGAAGGATTCCTTAAGGGAGAGAGCCATGCCAGAAATAAACTGTGTGTGTGTGTGTCAGGCGTTGGCAGCATGCCCTACTCACTGATCCTGTTGGACGCCTTCCATTGGCGCTCTTCCTCTTAACTCCCCCCATTCTTGTTCCTCTTCGTCTCTCTTTTTATTTCAAAAGCAGCTCTGGATGAGGCAAGAGTGGTTGTTCCAAACAATGCTAAGTTCTGCATCTGATGTGATGATTTCAACCTGTACATGTCATTTGAGATGCAAAACATACCTGTACCACATGCGAAAGCTCTAGGTTAGATTGTCCCTTTAGTTATCTTTTTCATCCCGAACCGTCTTCCATGTTGTTTCTTTAATTTAAGTAGTTTCATACGTTATGGAATAAATATGGTTTACTTTCTGCAGGCTTATAGACTGGAAGTAAGCTGTTGCCTATCTCCATCTGCCCACTGGCAGGAAGAGGGGTGCACCCTGAACATGTCAAGCAATGCATTGACAAGTTCTGTGTTTGGACCAGTCAACTCTGACGATGCCATACCATTGGAGCCAATGTGGATCTCTGATTTATGCTTGATCATTAAGGGCTTTATATGTGAGAAGGATAATTTTAAATTGTATTCTGGATTTAACAGGGAGCCAATGAAGAGAAGTTAAAATATGAGAAATATCCATCTATCCATTTTCTGTACCCGTTTCTTCCATACAGGGTGGTGAGGGAGCTGATCCCTCTCCAGCAGTCTATGGGCGAGAGGTGGGGTCCACCCTGGACAGGTTGCTAGTCCATCGCAGGGCAACACAAAGACACACAGGACAAACAACTATGCACACCTAAAGGCAATTTAGAGAGACCAATTAAGTCATGTTTTTGACTGTGGGAGGAAGCCAGAGAACCAACGCATGCACAGGAGAAAACATGCAAACTCCATTCAGGAAGACCCCCGGCCGGGAGTCGAACTAAAGACCTTCTTGCTGCAAGGCAACAGTGCCATCAACTGCAACACCGTGCAAACCTAGAAGAAATATGATCTCTCTTTTTAATTTTCATCAGAACTCTTGCTGCAGCATTTTGAATCAGCTGAAGGCTTTTAACTGCATTTTGTGGACATCCTGATAGTAAAGAATTACAATAGTCCAGCCTTGAAGTAACAAATGCATGGATTTTTTCAGCATCAATCCTGGATAGGATATTTCTAATTTTGGCAAAGTTTTTTCGGAGATGAAAGAAGGGAAATCCTAGAAACCTGTTTTAATATGGATTTTAAAATGACATGTCCTGGTCAAAAATAACAACCAAGGTTTTTTTCTTTATTACCGGGGAGGTCAATTTTAATGCCATCCAGGTTAAGTGATTGACTAAGCAGTTTCTTTTTTAAAGACTCCGGTCCAAAGACGACAACTTCTGTCTTGTCTGAATTTAGAAGCAAAACATTTAAAATCATCCAAGTTTTTATGTCTTCAAGACATGTTTGTAGTCTAACTGTTTGGGTTCATCAGGATGTATGGATTAATAAAGCTCAGTATTATCAGCATAACAGTGAAAATGTATCCCATGCTGCCTGATAATTTGACCTATTGGAAGCATATATATAGTAAAGAGAATTGGCCCAAGTACTGGACCCTGTGGTACTCCACAATTAACCCTGGAGTTTAAAGATGATTTATCATTTACATGAACAAACTGGAATCTGTCAGACAAATAAGATTTAAACCAGCCTAGCGCTGTTCCCCTGATCCCTACAGCATATTCCAGCCTTTCTAAGAGAATATTATGGTCGACTGTATCAAATGCAGCACTGAGATCTAACAGAACCAGTACAGACACAAGTCAATTATCTGAGGCAATTAGAATATCATTAGTGACTTTCAGCAGAGCTGTTTCAGTGCTATGATGAGCTCTGAAACCTGACTGAAACTCTTTAAACAGGTCATTGCTGTGTAAATGCTCACACATTTGATTAGCAACTATTTTCTCAAGAATTTTAGATAAAAACGGAAGATTGGATATAGGTCTGTAATTTATTAAATCATCTTGACCAGGAGAAGGTTTTTGAAGTAAAGGTTTAATTACAGCTGCCTTAAAAGCCTGTGGTTCTGATCCGTTTACTAAGGATAGATTAATCATATCTAGAATGGGGCTGGTAATCAGAGGAAACACTTCCTTAAATAATTTGGTTGGGATTGGGTCTAACATACAAGTTGAAGGTTTAGATGAAGCTAATACTTTTAAAAACTCAGGAAGCTCCAGTGGATCAGAACAGTCCAAACACAGATCAGGTTCTACAGCTATCGCTAAGGTTGCATCACTTACTGAAGACTTAGTTATCACGTTCAGGAGGATGCCAATTATTTTATTTTTAGTAGAGAAATAACACATTTCTGGTGTTCTGGTAGAAACATAACCCAACATATTTGCAGCTTTAACTGCTGTAAGTACTGACTCAGTGGGGTTGAATACAAATACATGGCTAATTTTTTCCGATTTTTATCTAATAAAAATGTTAAACCATTAATAATTTTCAATCCACTTTAATATAATTCAGTACTTTGTGTTGGTTTGTCACATAAAATCCCAATGAAACACCCTGAAGTCTGTGGTTCTAAAGGATTCTAATACATGAATCTGGTAGAATTTAGACTAGGAAACAACATTCCTTTAGTCTCCTCCAGGAGACATCTGAAATGTCCCCCAAACAGCTGAATATCCAACTATAATGGTACAGATCTTTATACCCATAAAACTGTTTGAGATTATCCAATATCTTTACAAATAGGACTGATTATCCCATTAAGCTGAACTCTTGCTATAAATAGTGTTTTAATACTGATGTAGATTTGAGGGGTCGACTCCGAGGGGTGGAGTGTTTCTAGCAATGTGTTTTTTAATTCAATGCCCCTTCCTCCCTCCTTCCCAACACTCAGAGCTCTCTGCTGAGCCCGTGGTCCTGTCTCTGCACTGTGAATATTCTACACTAATACCATTCTCCAAATGTCAGAATGGAAGAGCATAAAAAGCTCGGCTTTATGATTTTATTTTTCACCTCCAGAGGAAAGAAGTCCAGGAGAGGGTTTCTTTTATTCCCCTTCCCTCTCTCCGTCTCTTCCTCCATCTCCCCTCTGTCTGTGGCGCAGCCTCTCTCTATTTCTGCTTCTTTCCTCTCTGTTTTATTCATATTCAACAGTCAATCATTTCTCTGAGAAAAAAAGACAGAGAGAGAGGGGGGAAAGCAGAGAGAAATCCGGAGATTGCAGATGGAAGTGGTATTTTTTTCTTCATGTTCTTATCCTTCTGCATTTGAACCGGCGATGTGGAAAAGCGCTGGGAGCACCGCTTTACATAGCAGCCTCCCTCTCATCAAAAGCCGCCAATCGGGCCTAAATCAGCATGCAAAATGCCACTCAACCCTGTAGCCTTTATTAAAGTTTGCAGGGACTCAATTTGAGATAGCGATCGTTCCTATTAAAAAGCCAAATGTAAGATAGTTTTTTTATATAAATCTCAGGGTGGAATGGAATTGTTAATCAGCATAGGCTGATGTGATTTCTCTGTCACAAATCCTGCCCAGGGCTCAGCGGCACACCAGCTTTACCGTAACTTCAGGCTTAGCAGTCGCCACGGAAACCAGGGGAGGAGGGTGGACTCGATGGGTGGAGTGTGTGTATGTGCGTGAGGGTGACGGGGGTTGGAGGGGGGTCGGCTTAGCCCCACGCCCCCGCCCTTCCCCGCCCTGGCAGCCTCCATCAGCAGCCTTCCTTGATGAGAAGGGAGCTGATAACGGCCTGATTCGAGGCAAAGTGCTGGAGTGTGTTTTATGTTGCAGGGATGAAAATGCTGTTTTCCAACTTTCACCTCAGCCTTTTAAATTCTTTTCAAGTGAAGAAAGGAGACTATAGCGCAAGCTGCACAATGCGACACGATGTTTGTTGTTTCCAGGCTTACTCTGCTTGTTTCCATTTGTCTGTCAGGGAGCCATTCTGTACTGTGAAATTGGGTGGCCCCCTAGTGTGACCCAAGAGCTGAGGTATTAAAAGGATGAGAGTGGTACCACCCTCCTCCCCCACTCTACCCCTTGGTGCAAGGCCAGCCTGGCACAGTTTTCTGTCTGCAGGACTGTGCTGCAGACCCTGGGCACCCGCCTCAGACCTCATAGCTCTCTGGATCTGTGTCGGCCATGCTCGGAGAGCAGCACCAGCTCCACCGTCCCAATCCACACAACACACACAGCAAGCACATATTAAAGGAGATGCATCTGAAAAGTGTAGCATGCATTTACATTCACCCTTTCTGAGTCAGTATTTTGTAGAACCATGTCAGGCAACAGGTCCAGCTGCATGTGTTTTGGGGTTTGTCTTCTCCAGCTTTGAACATCTACAGACTAAGCTCACTCAGATTGGATGGAGAACAATCAGTTTTTAGGTCTTGCCACAGATTCTCAGATGGATTTGGATCTGGACTTTGACTAGGCCATTCTCACAAATAAATCTGCTTTGAGGTCTCAAACCGCATTCCTCAAGTCCACCTAATGGTTCATTACCAGGCCTCTACAGAACCTGATGACAAACTGAGGAGGTGATACAGCTGTGTTGGAGCGGAGACTAATCTAAACCATTTCATTGTATCTCTGGGAGGATGTTTAGGGTCATTGGCCTGCTTAAAGGTCAACCTCCACCTAAGTGTCAAGTCTTCTGCAGCCTCTACCAGGTTTTCTGGATTTAGTTCTATTCATCTTCACATCAACTCTGTGACCAGCGTCCCTGTTCCTACTGAAGAAAAGCATCCCCTTAGCATGATGCTGCCACCACCATGTTTCACCATGTGAGTGATGTGCAGTGTTTGTTTTCCTCCGCTCGTAGCATGTTGTATGTTGGCCAAAAGTTGTTTGGATCTCCTATGATGCTGGGATTGCTGCAAAGTCAACGCCAGTGACTGTCCACTGTCTCTACATGCTCATCCGGGAGGAGTGAATGCTGCAAGTCACTGACTGGATGCAATCTGCTGGGTTTCCTTTCCGTAGACAGAAAAACTTTTTATCCAATTTGAATAAATAACAGAATCTGGCTGCACTGTTCAATGATTAAGATTAATTGGAATGTATGTACCTGACTTTTGTGAAGTGCCTTGAGACAACATGTGTTGTGAATTGGCGCTATATAAATAAACTGAATTGAATTGAATTATGATCAGAGCACCTTCAACTGAAGACAGGACTTCTTCTGGCTTTCTTTTTGCTCCTCTTCCATAAAAGCCAGACTTTTGGAGTGCATGACCAACAGTCGTCCTGTTGGCTGACATCTGAGGGTAACTGGTTGCATTCAACTTTATTTTGGGGGACTTTTTTGAAAGGGGCTGAATACAAATGCAAGCTTCATGATTTTCCTTCCTATAATTCTGCACTTCTTTGCTTTGCTCCTTCACATACAACCCCCCTCCCCATAAAAAGCACTGAAGTGTAAGGTTGTAACCTGACAAAAGAGGACATGGTCTCTGATGCATCCTCCGTACCTCTAAAGCAATGCAGTGGCTGAAACCTCCTGAGTCTTCAGACTCTGTGAACTTAAACCCACATCTGCTTTAGAACATCAGAGATGCAGATTTGAAAGAAACAACCTCTGTGTACATATATGAAGCAGACATCTGTGGTGCATTTGCAATCAGATTTTCACAGCCCCGCCTCCTTTAACCAAGCTGCTTCTCTATAACTGGACATGATTTTAACAGTGAACAGTTCGTAACTCAACACCTCAGATGAACGATGACACCAACAGCTCTCAAGCAGAAGAACGCGTTATCATCATCTTAGACAAAACACGTTTGGAAAAGTTCTGTTTACATAAAAATGTGATGATCATCCACAGCTCTCCTTTATTGGACAAGAGAAAACGGTCCAAGCTTCATTACAGAGGCTGTGTTGTCCAGGTCAACAAGCTTAAGAGTTTAAGAGTGTTTGTAATGATGCACATTCCCGGCTTTTGTCTCCGTCTGTGTTATAGCAGTCTGTGGTTTGGCTTAGCGGCTCTCTAACCTGGCATGGAGTCAGTAGCCTTCCTCGCTCTGATGTCACAAAGCTCTTAACTGATGGTTATCTGCTGGGTTTAGCTGAGGCCCGCCGGCTTTGGCTGAGCCGTACTGTCTTGTGGTGTTTTTAGCAGGCTTGTGGTGCACGGGCTGGTGATTGCCTTCACTTCGCTGCCATGGGGCACATTATCCAGAGCGGTGATGGGATAGATTGGGAAAAGGAAACCTTTGCCATCTCCTGTAGAACCAACCGTTTGGCAAAGGTGAAAATGGAGCTAAACACTCCCGGGTCTCTGTTTAGATCTAAAAAATGGGAAACAAATGCTGCTCTAATAACAAAAGTCATTCAGAATATTCTTTGTTTCTCATTTATCATCTTATTTTTCTTAACTTGGATTCGTGCTTTGTGTTACTTACTGTGATTATTATTTAATGTTCTTTCACAGTTTTCATCTGCAGGACCTAAATATTGCCTAAGTTGGTTTGAATTAGCCCTAGCTTTGTCTTTTAAAAATGATATTCTTTAAAACTCTGAGTGAATTAATCGGATCATTTCAAGGTCGAAATCATTTCTGCCAAGGTTTATTTAGTGGGCAGACCCATTTTATCTGCGTCGTCTTGAATAACCAAGAGTTAATCCACTAATTACATAAAATATATATATGACTATAAACGTTTTTAGCTAGTCTGCTCTGTGGGTACCAGACAGGTGCTCACACACCTGCCTCAGAGGAATATGCTGCAGGATCCCTTCCCTGGAGGTTCAGGTCCATCATTTAGTACAGTTCACTTAATATTTACATTTAAAGTCCAGTTTTTAACATTTTCAGCTTAGGTAAAGTTTTTTTTGGTCAAAGCAACATTTTCTGATTTTAGGTGAGGGTTTTGTTGCCAACTCCTCAGTAGCTATTGACCATCCTCCTCTATCTAGATTAATATAACAAGCATCAGTAGTAATCCTGGTTTACCATTTATGCCATTATCTGAAAAACGTTGGGTTTGTTTTCTTGCCATGGTTTTGAGTTCTGTATAATTGTGGGTTATTCAGCATTTTAATAGATAATTTTTTCCTCTTTTCTGCTTGGAGGTTATCCACTCATTTCCAGCCATGTTTTTTTAGCGCCTCAGCTCATTCTTACCCACAGCTGCACCTCATTCAGTCAGTTAGACTCGCCTGTTCATTGTTCTCTCCTCTGAGGATATCTGTGCCCTCTTTCATTCAGTCCTTTCTGGACTCTCCTGTTCTTGGTCTTGGTCTGTCTCCTGCATCTTGTGGTGCTCTGTTGAATTGGTTCTGAGTTTATGTATGTTTTTGTTAGCTGTCCTAAGGATGCTCAGTTGAGAAAAACATTATATTCATGATTATTAGGGTCAATATTGAAATTGCAATTATTTAAGGTTATTGATTAAGTTTGTACAAACTGTCTTTTGTACTTGAAAGAGAGTTAATTGCCTTGGAACCTTAAATGTTCACTAAAACCTTCTTGGTTACAAGAAGTTACAGAACAACAACAACAAGGCTTTTAAAAGTTGATAAATATAGGAAAAAGGGCTCTGTTCACATGACGTTTTCTGTTAAAATGTAAAAGTTTGGTTGCATTTCTACTGTTCGTTTACAGGAACACGACGCACATTTTCTCTGAAAATGGCACAGTTTACCAAAAATTTTCATTAACTGCAAAGCATTTTTTTTTTTTTATTAAACTACACTTTTCACTTGATTCTGCCTACATCCTAACTGCGTATAGGTCCAACAACATTTTAACTTTTCGTCCTGGCCGTGGAACACTGGACCAACTCTGCACCCTCAGCAGGGTCCTGGAGGGTTCATGGGAGTTTGCCCAACAAGTCTACCTGTGCGTTGTGGACTTGGAGAAGATGTTCGACCGTGTCCCTCGGGAAATCCTGTGGGGGGTACTCCGGGAGTATGGGGTACCAGGCCCTTTGATACAGGCTGTTAGGTCCCTCTATGACCGGTGTCAGAGCTTGGTCCACATTGCCTGCAGTAAGTCGGACTCGTTTCCGGTGAGGGTTGGACTCCGCCAAGGTTGCCCTTTGTCACCGATTCTGTTCAGAACTTTTATGGACAGAATTTCTAAGCGCAGCCAAGGTGTTGAGGGGATCCGTTTTGGTGGCCGTAGGATTGCGTCTCTGCTTTTTGCAGATGATGTGGTCCTATTGGCTTCATCAGCTCGTGACCTACAGCTCTCATGAGAATCAGTGCCTCTAAGTCCGGAAAAGGGAGCACCTTCTCCGGGTCCGGGGGTGGGGGGTCCTGCCTCAAGTGGAGGAGTTTAAGTCTCTTGGGGTCTTGTTCACGAATAAGGGACAAATGGAGCGGGAGATCGATAGACTGATCGGTGCTGCGTCAACAGTGATGCGGGCGCTGTACTGGTCTGTCGTGGTGAAGAGAGAGCTGAGTCAAAAAGTGAAGCTCTCGATTTACCGGTCGATCTACGTTCCTACCCTCATCTATGGTCATGAGCTTTGGGCCATGACCAAAACAACAAGATCACGGCTAAAAGTGGTCGAAATGAGTTTCCTCCACAGGGTGTCTGGGCTCTCCCTTAGAGATAGGGTGAGAAGCTCGGTCATCCGGGAGGAGCGTGGAGTAAAGCTGCTGCTTCTCCATTCCGAAAGGAGCCAGTTGAGGTGGCTCGGGCATCTGATTAGGATGCCTCCTGGACTCCCCCCTGATGAAGTGTTCCGGGTACGTCCCACCGGGAGGACGCCCAGAGGAAGACCCAGGACACGCTGGAGGGACTGTTTCTCGGCTAGCCTGGGAAAGCTTTGGGATTCCCCAGAACGAGCTGGCCCAAGTGGCTGGGGAGAGGGAAGTCTGGGTCTCTCTGCTTAGGCTGCTGCCCCCGCGACCCATTCCGGATAAGTGGAAGACAATGGATGGATGGATGAATGGAAAATGTAATTTATTTAGATTTTTTTCCTTTGATGACATGTGAGGTGGTGATGCTTTCCTGTCTGAACATCCTGGTGTTTTAAAGAATCTGTGATTAGTGTTTTCTAATCCAATCTAGTCTTAATCGGTTTGTGTATAGGAGTTTCTAAGCTTGTCTAATTTAAACACCAAAACAGTTTGGAAAATCTTTCTCTGTGTGTTTTCCCAAAAAAATAAAAGTACATTTAAATAACAAATTAGGTGTTTCGGATTTTGAACTAGAGATCAAATGTAGTCCAGAAACAATAAACCAAACTTTGGGTTGTCCTTTTATTTTGGCATCATCAGGGTATTTTTATAAAATACACAAATTTCCATGGAATACACAAAATTTTGCCATATAAACAATTTAAAAAGTTGTGGAGGCTTCCTCTGGGTTTGCATAACCAAGCTCCCTTTACTCATGATAAGAGCTTACAGTTACTTTTTCTGATCCACCATGTGCCAGAAACATTCCTCAGAAATATTGGTCAACATTTATTTGATAACTTCATACAGTTGCTGCAGATTTGTTGGGTTAACATCCATGGTGAGAATCTCCTGCTCCACCACATTCTAGAAGTGATCTGTTGGACTAATATCTGGTGACAGTGGAGGTCATTGAAGAACTCATTATGTTCCAGGAACCAGCTTGAGATGATCTGAGCTTGGTGACATGGAGTTATCCTGCTGGAAGTAGCAATGAGAAGATGGTCCACACGTGGTCATAAAAGGATGGAGAAGATCAGCAGCAATACTCAGGTAGTCTGTGGGGTTTAAATAATGCTTAGTTGGTACCAAGGGGGGCAACGTGTGCCAAGAAAATATCCCCTACATCATGATATCACCACCATCCCTTATCCACGGATCCATGCTTTCATGTTTAAACCAGATTTCGACCCGACCACCTGAATGTTGGACCTGAAATTCAGACTAATCGGACCAGGCAACATTCTGCCAGCTTGTTGTCCAGTTTTGGTGATTCTGTGTGGATTATAGCCCCGGTTTCTTGATCTTAGCTGACAGGGGTGGTCTCCTGCTGCTGTAGCTCATCTGCTTCAAGGTTCTGCATGTTCTCAGATGGTGTTCTTCATATCTTGGTTGGAACCAGTGGTTATTAGGGAAACTGTTGTCTTTCTAACATAAGGGACCAGTCTGCCCATTCTGAGAGAGGGTTGTGGGTGAAAATCCCAGTAGACCAGCTGGTTCTGAAATACCCAAACCACCAAGCTGTCTTCACAATGTTAGATGCCTAAATGGTCTCAGCTGCTGCTATGTGATTAGCTGATTTGCTTGAACAGGTGTACCAAATAAAGTCGGTGTAGGTTACTTGAATGGTGGACTGACTAAGCTATTAAAACCCACAACATTTAAAAAAAGTCAAATGTCTGAAAAAAATCTAATTCTTATCATTGCCGTAGCATGAATACTGCAGAGATGCCAGAGAGGGATCAGCAAAGGGCTGGAAGACAATCTTTTGTCCTCTTTCTGAAGAAAAACACACAGACATACTAAAGAAAATGGCAAACAGACAAACAGTCATTGCTTTTGGGAGTGTTGTTGCAGGATTTTCCCCTTTCGCTCTCCTCCATATGATATGTTTACCAAATACCTGTTTAGAATGCGGCGTTGGCTTCGCCGGGCGCTCCCTTCAAGTCCCCGAGGATGCTCAGCAGTAAATGGCGGTATTATTTGTCAGCTCTGGCAGTGTCTTGAGGCTGCTTCAGAGAGATACAAGGAGGCAACTGATAAGGAGAGCATCAGAAGGGCAGTTAATTGCCTCCAGTCTCCGGGAGCTGGGGAATATTTAAAATCTATGGGATTAAAGACAGATTAAAAACTGCAGAAGCAGTGGGCCCAATGGCGCTTAAAGATTGCAATCAGCAAGGGTAATGGCGGAGAAGAAGGAGGGGAGAACAGAGAGAGAGAGAGAGAGAGAGGGGGGCAATGAAAAAAACCTGAACGATGCTGCAGCAGAAGGAGGTGGGAAAAAAATGACAGATAGGAAATTCAGATCCGCTCCTAATGCCCAGGGTTCCATCTTGTAAGCACGATTCATCTACGTGTAAATCGTTTTTTTCCCGTCTTCTTTTCTTCTCCTTTCCCCCTCCCCTGCTCATCCGAGGCCTGCTTTGCTAGCGTTGCTGCTGCCGCTGCCTCTCTGGTGCTTTGCAGGCGGCGCTTATCAGCCCATCTGTGAATTAAAAGCGCTGCTCCCTGTGAGGATTAAGGGGGCTGATTGAAGACGGCATGAAAACTAACTAATAAGTCGAAAATGTCAGGAGGGCACTCTATCGAAACTGTGTACTTTTCATAATAAAGCTGACGAAAAGAGGGTGCAGGAGGGACGGGCGCGGAGCTGAGTAAGGAGGAGAGGTGTTCTGGATGGAAAGATGGTGGAAAGACACGTGGGAAAAAAAACAGAACTCGTGGTTCTGTTGTCATGGTGTGAAACTGACAACAATCAAATGGTAGGAAGAGAAAAAGAGCCAATGGCAACAACTTCTGCCCCAAATCTGGAGACTCCACCTACCCTTGCTGCAGGATTATTTGTAATACAACTACATCTGGGGAGATAGCTACAGTGCAATCATTAGTGATATTAATGACATCCAGAGCTTATCGGGGATCTGAAGGCATCACAAATTACAGAAGAAAGAAAAACACGGGCCACATGCACTGATATGTCTCTGTTTGGGTTAAAGAGGACAAGATGTGCCCAATCCTGAATTGTTTCCGCACCTTATCAGAAGCCCACTCACTTAATCCTGTAAATTACTACATGAGATACTTAAGGTATCGTCTCCAAAATCAGCCATTCGCTTTGCATATCAGCAAAAAATCTGAGGCAGATTTTTTCTTTATAATCCATTTTTATTCCTCTTCCTCTCTCCCACACTTCCTTTCCTCTCTGTCTGCAGTCTTTCATTGAAAGATTAGCCTTATAAATTATGCATTGGTGGGTAGTGGGGGTAATCCGAGGCAGAGATAGAATCGGCAAAGTGTTGAAGGGGGCATCGGGGAGGCAGCGCCACCATCATAAATATGAAACAGATGTTGGGTGACATTTTAAAAAAGTGAATCCAATCCGCTCCTCTGCTGCGTCTGGTGTTTTCATACAGAGAGAGGAACCTGACATCTTCCCCCTCTCCGTCAGTCTCCCTTACTCACCATTTCTTTCCAGCCCTCCACTCTTCCCTCTTTCCTGCTTTTTTGCCGTAATCCTGCGGAACCAGTGATGCATAGATTATATTCTCCCTTTATTCAGCATTTGTCCTCTTGGCGTGATGGAGCCAAGAGAAGCCTCCAAATGCCACAACCATCTGCAATGGCATCTAATCTACCCTGATTAAAGTCTATTTTAAACTGTTTCTTTGGGATGGAGAAATTAAATGATGCGTTAAGTGGGAAAATAAATGTGGGTGTGTAAATCTAAGATGCTTCTGATATGAAGAGATGTTCTGATTGTACATGAAGCCTCACGCAGCCATTCAAAGTAGCGTAGATGAATATAGCTTCAACAATGCTCTCCTGATGTGTTTAGATGGGCTGCATAGTCGCTGCGCTACGCCGTGCGGGTGTGATTGTTTTGCAGCTGGCAGCGGCCCTGTGGACTCTGCGCCGGTGTCTTTTCACGGCACCACAATGAAGATCGTCCTTCTCATCCTGCTTTGTCTCTACTCTTCTCCCACTTCTCACAACGGCCTCAGCTCTATTCTCCGGCTCTGCATAAAGGATCCTGTTGTTGTGGTGCATTGTTGGGCATTGTTTGGTGCTAAAAAAACGAAGATAATGCTTGTTGGAACAGTGTTCAAGCCTTTTGTTTGCATCTTTCACGTCTTGCATTCGTCTTTCTTGCTTAGGCTGGAAAACAGAATAAAAACCGAGAGCTTGAATGGTTTTTATCAGGTTATAGATCAAGTTTTTGATCAGAGTTATGTTGTGAAGCTCTTTTTAACTATTCAAGTATTTTGCAGCAAAATTGATTTTTGAATGATTATATTCCACTCAAAAAATATTGAAGCTTTGCATTGACTAATGATTAACTGCTATTTATTTCAAGGAGGCACAAAATTTTCCTGTTGGGATCTTTACTGCTTCCATTTAAACTGTTCTCTCTCTAGGGTGGTTCATTAACTGGAAACCAGCAGCACTGTCTGCAGCAAAGCCAGTTTAACATCATCATGGACTGAAAGGCTGCCTCCGAGAAAGAAGCTTCTACTTTGAAATCGACACAGTGAAGCTCAGCTGATACCTGCAGCGGCCCACATGAGAAATCACAGGACCGAAGGTGAGGCTTTCTAACCTAAGAACACTCTGCCAACTGTCAAGCATGGTGGTGGCAGTATCATACTGTGCGGTTTTTGAACTGCAATGTGAATGACTTAATTCACAGCATTAATAATACAGGACAAGCCATCATTTTTCATTTAGTTTGAGAACACAAACATGCTCTTAAACAACGTTCCCACCCATGATACCACTCTGGCCGTGTCAGAGCTAAATAATCACCAATGTTGGGTCTATATTCTGTTGCTGTGTAGATATACTAGAACGAGCTTGTTGTTGCAATCAGTGTTTTATTTACTCTGCCTTGCAAAAGTTTTAGTCCACCTGGAACCTTTCCATATTTTTCCAGGTTACAACCATAAACTTCAGCTTCTTTTATTGGGAGTTTATGTGCCAGACCAGCACAGCATAGTGTAAAACTGTGAAGTGGAAGTAAAAATGGAACATGGTTTTCAACAGTTTCACAAATTTAATCTAAGAATTGCGGAGCAGGTTTAGAAATAGAATCCGTCCTATTTACTCTGATAAACCAAAAAAAAAAAAATGATTTAAATGAATGCATGGTATAGATAACTAATACTTTCTACAGTCTAATAAGTTATTTGCAAAATGGATATTTTGGCCAGTGATATTACGATAATGATAAATTTGTTATATGTTGTGCATGTGTTAGAATGGGCTAGTCAAAGTCTTGACCTAAATCAAATTAAGAATCTGTAGCAGGAGTTAAAAACTGATGTTTACAGATGCTCTCCATCCAATCTGATCTAGCAAAGAAGAATGGACAAAACTTTGTGTGTGTAGATGCTCAAAGCTGCTGAAGACAAACCCTAAAAGACCTGAAGCTGGACCTGCAGATTAAGTTGGTTCTACAGAGGACTGACTCAGCGGGCTGAATGGTTCAGAGTTTTATCGAATGCACAACAGACAAAGCTTAATCATTTCACTCAAAGGCTGAGCTCTTTAAATGCCCCATCAGTGAAAATCATTGTACAAAGAAAAACTAGAAAGGATGCAGAAACAAGACAAAAGGGCAGAGCGGCAAACAGAAAAACTAACCGTGTTCGGAGTAGCAAGAAGGTGACAGATGGAGAAGCAGGTGATGGAGACTATGATAGAGGCAGAGAGAGAAACAGAATGCAGAGAAAGTATGATAGCTGCAGGGAGGAGTTCTGGGTGTTCTGGGGATGGAGGGTTTTTACCAAGTCCTCCCCTGGCCTGTCACTCAAAATGGAATAAGGAGGCCTTATCTCTTTTGCACACGTGACCCCTAACTTGACCTTCTCACGCCTCTCACTGCTTCGTCTTCATATATCCAGACTTCTATCCATCCTCTCTGTCTGTTTAACCTCCCTCTTCTGTCTGTCCACTGAAAAAAATTTTGGGGAGGAAATGGGGAGAAAATTTGAAAATCTTTGTAGTGAAAATCGATGATTTCGAGGGATTTTCTCTTTTTAAGGCTGGAGTGAACTTGCAAAGTGCCTCTTCTCTCCTGCAGGGAAATGATAATATATAAAAAAATGGAGACATGTGGCAGCAGGTTGGATGGAGCAGTTACTGATCATATAATGGGGCACTATGTTAGTGAGCAGGTTGTGTTTAAATGTTTAAAAGAAATAAACTTTGACTGAGGGTTCATCTGACGAAGAGGGTGGACTCCTCTGGCATTAACATGCAATAAACATAGGAAAGAAGTGTGTCTAAAACTAGCTTGAATCTGCCAAACCTTTCAGAGAGTACATGTGAAAAATGGCAGAGACACAGCTAAACGTGCACGTTCTGAGCCAGGAGCACTTTCTTCTGTAAGAAATTCAAACAGTGCACAAAGTTAAAGGCAAGAATAAGTCTTTCATCTTCCCTGTCCAGATAAAAGGCTAAACATGAACAAACTGTATCAGGAGGACTGTCTATTCTACAGTACTCAGTACAGAGATGCACAGTACAAGGAGTACTTCCTAAAATCAGCACTAGCTCTGTCATAGTCACTCTCCAGACAAAAGGGAAAAGAGTTGAACATTGGGTCAGGTGTTCCTTCTCTGGCAAAAAAAAAAAAATTCAGAGTGAGCTCAAGGTTACCAGCAGGGATGGCTACGTCATCTCAGTCCAGGAAGGAGACAAAGCTAAACATGGCAGCACTGAACCCAGACTACCTTCTAAAGACAGTAATAGCTCTATCAAAATCTCCGTCCAGGAAAAATACACAGCTAAACATGGAAAAACTGGGTCAGGTGTATCTTCAGTGGAAAGAAAAAACAGATATCTCAGTAGCAATATTTATATCAGAGACACGGCTAAACAAAAGTACTGATCCAGGAATACTTTCTAGGGAAAAGACAATGGAGAGAGAAAATAGGTATATAACTCTCTAAATGTATTTACATATTACACAAATGAGTATCATGATAAAATGACAGAAGAAAAGAGGGCAGCATTTCTGTGCAATATATTTATTTATTTTAGTGTATCCTTGGTCATTCTCTCAGCTTGTTTTTATTTGCTGGTTTGTAAATCATTACCTGCTTTGTCATTTTTATCCTCCCCATCTAGAAATCTAACCAAGCTGTGTTATTTTCTACAGAGGATCGTTGCTGTTAAGTCACTGATAGTTTTTATTTCTGCATCAGCTGCTGTTCCTGCTGTTACTGCTGTTCCTTTGTTTGTGTAGATCCTCAACATTTTTTCACATATATTCTGCTTCCGGCTCCTTCACATTCATGTCTCGTGACAACAGTAAAACTGCATCAGACCAACTTATTATTTCTGCTCCTGCCAAAAAGAGGTAACACCTTGGTTTAAGAGCCTGAGGAGACCAAGACAAATATCTACAGTATATCTGCAGGGATCTAACAGCAGTGGGGGGTCAGAATCTTCCCATTTGATCTCATCTTTGAGATGGACTTTGAAGAAGTTTGAGATCTCACTTCTAAACATTGTAAAAAATGTTATCGAGCAAATTGAGCCCCAAAAACAATTTCCGAAGACAAGTATGACCTTTAGTTTTGAAATCAGGACATGTTTCACTCACAAGGCAGTACTTTTATTTTATGGTGATTATTAATGAATCAGCAGGAACAACATGAAAAACAAGGTGTTGCAGCCCTCTGAGGACCTTTCTGAAGAAAAACCTTTTCTTGCCTAGTGGCTGAATGTTCAACAGCAGGTAAAGGTGCTGCATCCCCCCTGCTGTCATGCCATTCACTGATGGTTTTCACGCTGAAAGGCTTGCATCCGTGTGAGGAATTCTACAAATGGGCAGATTGTTTGAGCAGCGCTGCAGTCATCCATCCTCTGTGTGGATCGTGAGCGAACACTGTAACTCGGTGGGAGTTTTTTCATTCTCTCCATTCTCCCCTCCCAGTAAAACAAACATTTGAAGGCTTTTGTGCTGCCTGTCTGTATTTTACCATTTCAAAACATTGTCTTCTTATGGGTGATCTAAACTATAATCACCTTGACATCCGTCAAGCTTCGGCATGAAACAATGCCGCCCGGCTGCTCAGAACTGAACATCAATAAGCTTAGAGGCACGCTGCCTTTCCCCGACGATTTACACTTTAATGCAAATAGCTGCTTTGTACTCTCCATATGAAAGGTGTTATTAAATCTTATTTTGCATTATTCTGGGTTTGGGGGGGGGGGATAAATCTATCAAAGGGTTCAGAATTCAATAACTTCAGTTTTTTTATGTTGTTTTTATTTATTCAAAATTTTAATTAAGTTTTGATTCCAAATGCATTGGGGGGGTAAATTGACGGGTAGTGAGAGGAGAGAATAAGAAGAAATCCTTGTAAAGTTCTCCATCCATCCCCTCCTCCTGCAGCGCCAACATTTCCTCTTTCCAGCTGCAATTTTCCAATGAAGCACTGTAGGTATGCAGGACTGATATGCATGGAAGCTTGAGGTGAAGCTGCAGACAGTCCCAATAGGCGTCAGGTCCCAACCGTTCAGGTCAAGCAGGGTTAGTCCTCCTCGCTGAATCTAGCTCATCATGTTGTAAGTTAATGGCCCTGGTTTCAGGCCCCGACCCCACCCAGACTACTGTAGGACCTGTTCATTTACCCTGAGGCCTTCCTGGATCAACTCTTTATCTACACAGGTTACTACATGTTTAAAGTTGAAGTGATCTCAGGACTGAGAAACATTTAAGCCTACAATCCTGACCCAGTTACAGCAGTTCTGTCAGGAGGAATGGGCCAGAACTCCAGCAAACTGTTCTGAGAAGCTTCAGAAAGGAAACCAAAGTCATACAGTTTAAAGCCAATTCTACCAAATACAAAAGTAATTTATCAAAACTTCTGAATTTAAAGAAAGTTTAAAAAATGTCTTAAAATTGTCTTTCTTATAATTCTGCAAATATAAATCATGTTGATAATCCTGACTCACCACACAGGAAGTAACTCCAATAATTCTACTGGATCCTAAACAGATGTCATCTTTAGAAATTAGGTGTTGCTGCTGCTACATGTGTGTTTGGTGAAGGCTTCTTTGGGACACGTATCTCAGGCTTTAGTTATGAAAGACTGATTGTATTTAGTATCACAGTGTAAGCGCTGTAAACTCACAGGTGTACAGCTAAAACATCAGGCTTTAATCCAGACTGGCACCATTTCTGGTCCCTCCTGCCCTGTGTCCTTTAAAATGTTTTAGTTACATCTTTGCATGGCGTTTCTAGTGACTGTATGCAGGTCTTAAAGTGTTATCACTGTAAGAGAATCATCTGTTATCATTTTAGAGTTACACAGTTGGATTTACTCAAAACAAATCTGATCGGATGCCTTATGTGATGTCACTAGAAGCATGTGCAGAAGAAGCCTGAGTTTTATCTCAATTAAGTAATGCTTTTGCACAAAGAAGCCAAACAAATATAAAAGCTGATGAAGACGTGTTGTTTTAAAGTTGTCAGTACTACCTTGATTTTGTTGATCAGACACACAAGAATGATCATTTGTAACAAAAACTAATTAAAAAATCTAAAAGTGTGGTTGCATACAGGTAGATGATGCAGTTTCTCTCCAGTTCTGACCAGTAGCTTTACTCTAACACCCGCTGGGGTTAACCCTCCCTTCTCTCCAAGCAACTGAGTCACCAGTGTAGCCTATGCAGCCTCTCACTTTTCTACACATAATCAATCCATGTTTTACTAGGTTTAAATGCACTACTTTTAAGTCAAAACATTGCTCTGAGGATACCATCTGTCATGCCACACAGACTCATAAATACTGTCTGCAGTTAGTTGTCTCTAAAATAATCACTTCAAGCTAATGTTATCCATAAGGTGTATAGGATATGCAAAATACTGATATAAACATGCCAAGTTCTGTTTTTGACACAGGAAATCTAAAAAGTAAAAACCACAGTACTAGAATTCAATTTATTAACCAGATAAACTTTATGCTCACAAACAACACCCAGTCTATATTGGTGGTTTGGCTGCTGACTTCCTGTTAGAGTTGTTCCACAAGTTGTAAAATTAACCTGGAGTTTCCAGCATGGAGACTGTTTTTGGTGAGAAGAAATTCATCCTCATCACCTGTTAAATTCCTGACATTCACCTATGTTTGATGAAGATCTTGAAGCAAAAGTTCTTACCCGATTCTTTTTCTGTGTCACTAATGGACAGCCACACTATTGCTGTGTGGCTGTCAACAATCCATTTAAAGCAATCCATTTAAAGCCATGGCTAGATATAAAATAGATATTCAGTTTTAGGGGTGGGCCTCCAGTGGCTCTTTTTGTACTGGAAAAGTGCTTTTTAAGATTACTTAAGATGTGTCATCAGTTATTTAATTCTTTAGTTTTTAATAAAATCAGTGTGCTGAGAGCATTGACCTGAGGTTACATACTGTATGAGTGACTCTACAGAGGTTGGGTTTAGGTCCGATCTGAGTGGAGGTGTCAGATGTTGGCTGTGGTTTCTGAAAACAGTCCTAAAAGCCTTGTGCTTTCAATTAAACATCCATCATGGATTACTCACACAAAAACATACCTTCAGCTTGCTAAGATTGCTGCCTGTTACTTACAAAGGGCTTACAAATCCCACCTCGCTGCCTCAGGCTACGGCATCAACACACACACTCACACACACACAAAAGTCTCATTCTGTCTCTCCTTCGTCTTTCCCATCCCCCGTATCTGTCCTCCTTACATTCTGTCCCTTGCCGCTGTGTGGTCATATGTAAAATGACGCAGCGCTGAATGAAATGATAACTGAGGTTATTTTTAAGGTGAGGAATGGCAGCCGGTGATGAAGCGGCCTCTCTGTGCAGGAATGCAGCGGTGCTTGTGTCAGGCTGTCAGACATACCAGGAAACCCACACCGCTTTAGAGACAATACTTCCAGCCGATCCCCCCACTTAGCTCCACACACACACTCCTCCCTCCACCAGGGTGGTAACTGAACCCCTGGACTCCGTGTTTGATGAGGGGGAGCTACAGCAGGCATGGATCACTAAGATTTTTTTCCCTCCCACCTTTTCACAGCAGCTCAGGTAACCTCTTGGCCCTGATACCAATTTAAATAAGCCTGTTCAGCTAAGGTGATGAGGAGGAGTAGGAGTGAGGAAGTAGGGGGCAAAGAAGGGTACTGGGTGGGACGATGCTGAGTTTGCAGTAACCACAATGCCCCCCCTCCTATTCTCCCTTCTTCCTGTACAGTGTATCATATTCATTTCCAGATAACTGAGCTCAGACGCTACTGTTGGGCCCCAAGATATACTCGCCGACTCTGCTTTGAGCACAGACGACCGTCAATCTGTTCTTCCTGAAAACCTTCCACTCAGATCAGCTCATGTTTACATAGCATTACCATATATTAAGCTGCGCATTTTCATGCATAGCGTCCCTGTCGCAGTTCTGACAGCAGAAGAGAGGCGGAAAGCAAACTGGAGGCCCAAAGGGATGGGAGCAGCCCCATTCCTCGCCATTGATATTCATTACAGTAGATCTACCAAGGCTGAATCTGCCTCCCGCCCCCTTGGGGACACAAACACTCTATGCCCTTATCAGTGTTGGGAACAAGGATTTTCTCCTCAGCTAACAACAACAGAAGCTGCAGTTACTGGTTTTCCTTCTTCCTCAGTTTCTTTAGGCTTCGGTAGTTGGCGTTGTGTTTAATCTCTGCAAACACAGCCCACCTTGCTGCAAGATAAGATGAGGCCAGGGTGTCTACAGATGGCCCACACCCCCTGACGTCCATGCACACATCAGTACCCCTATCTTTAATCACTTCCAATGTATACTCTCTTTCCACAACGGTGCACAAGTGCGAGTAAAACCAACATTATCTCCAAGCAGAAGCAATCACGTCATTTACTAGAGCTTGGTGTGGCTGTGTTGACTTTTGAAGAAGAATCAGATGTTGGCAGAACCTGCCCTAATCCTGAAAGTGATCAGCATGAATACTGAGCATGACATAAGCCAGACATTTTTTTGATTATGTTCAAAGAAAATGTCTCCAAAGCATTCTTACCTCATCATTCGATATGCAGGTTTTAAACCGTATTGTTCATCCCCATAGTATGATGCTGCCGCCATCATGTCCCACTGTGGGAATGGTGCGGTGTTAGTTTTCCTTCATGCAGTGCTTTGCATGTTGGCCACAACGTTTTTCGTTTTGTACCAGGACTTCTTCTGGCTTTCTTCAAACATGGACTTTCTTCTTGCCACTCTTCCATAAAGGATAGATTTGTCAAGTGCATGGCTAATACTGGTGCTGCCCTTAGATACCCAAGCTGAGCTGTGCATCTCTGCAGCTCCTCCAGAGTTACCATGGTCGTCATGTTTGTCTGTGATTACTGCTTTCCTTGCCCAGCCTGTCAGTCTAGGTGGATATCCATGTCCTGATAGATCTGTAGCTGGTCCATCCTCTCTCCATGTTCAGATACTAAATAGAACAGAGCTCTGGGAGATGTTCAGAGCTTGGGACATTGTTGTAGAACCTAACCCTGCTTTAAACTTTACCAGAACGTTCTCCCTGACCTGTCTGCTGTGTTCATTGGTCTTCATGATGCTGTTTGTTCTCTAAAGAACTTCAGAGGCCAGAAACTGAACAGCTGCAGTTATGTTTAGCCCCATTTACACTAGTTGATCTGAACTCCTCTTTGTAAATATAGTTAGCATGTAAAACATGTAAGGCTACTTCCCATTTAATTAATTTCCACATGGCGCCGTCTTTGAATAAACAATTGAGATGTGCAGTTACAACATGGCAGTTTGTGAAATCTGTGAATTCATACATTTCTAAGAAGCCAGCAGCACAGTCTGAATTGACTAATATGTGCATAAAGCTCATATAGCAGGTGGCTGTTCACCTGCTCTTGACACCCACTGAGGAGCGTGCCTGCCTGTGGTTATCTGTATATGTGGTTTATCAGTTAAGCCCCAAACAGGGAAAGTTCATCCTCTGTATAGATCATATCAGAGAGTGTTGACAGCAAGCAAGTCTTGGGTAAGCTGCTCTGTGAGCGCTGTGACTTAGCTTTGTGTTGTTCTTGACAGATTTCACAATTAATCACCTTTCTGGAGATTCCACACATGCAGAGGCTACAGTGGAAAAGGCTGTGGTTGAATGGTTGAGCAGCCTGCCTGTCGGGTCTGAGGTGCAACTTTGTTTTCTTGCTTCATAAAGTTGTTTTCTACAACTACTGAAGTTCGATGTGTATGTTTGAAAGGTTAAATGCTTAATTATTCAATAATTTACCTTCCAGTGAAGTTGATATACATAAATATGTCATTTCAAACTTGACTTCAGGGTAAACTCCTCCTAACTAAAGTTAAAACCATGCTTCTCACCTTTTTTTGTCAGATGACACAAAAAAAATCAGGCCAAGGCCATCCCTGGATCCTCTCTGGTGTCTCTAAGGGGTGATCGGGTTCTGCAGGGGTTGGCATCATCGGCTCCCAGTAGCTACTGTAACGTGTGGATGGAGGTTTTTGTTTTTTTGGGTGCACATTTTTAACCCCCAATCTGTTTCTAGGGCATATGATAGACATTTTCTGCATAGTCATCTACTCGTACTTCCATCCATCCATGCTTTCAGGGGGCCTCCAGGAAAGCAGACAGAGAGGATAGTTGTCTTAAGAGGAGGATCTCCACCTTCTTGTTTGAAGAGAGGACACAAGCCTTATTATCTGCCTGTGACAGCCACAAATTACCGCTGGCTCCCCGGGTTCGGCATCCACGTCCACTCGCATGAATGGACAGACACAAGACGCTCTCTCTTTTACCCGCTTTGTCTCTTAGAGCTTTATGCCCCGCACGTCAAGGTGGACTAGCAACTTCTGGTTCAAACTTCACCGAGGGTTGAAGTGGGAGATTACGGTCGAGGTTCTGTTTATGCTCGATGTAGTTTGCTAGCAGTGTTAATCTTAGCTGAGAGGGCTTAATTCAGGTGTAGGAGTGGGAAAATGAGTATCCAACCTTTCTGTACGTAAGTGTTTGTGGGTAACCCAACACTGGCGAGGTCCCATTTTAGGCGGGCCTAATTAGCCCTAATGTCGGCCTTGTTTTGCACCTCTTTCATGGCTGTAATTAGGCTGATGGAGGGCGCCAGTAACAGACTGTGAGCCATACTGGGGATCAGTAGCCAATGGGCCAGAGGACCTTAAAACCGGCTGGTCGGGTGGAGATGAGAACAAGGAGGCCTTTGGAGGGCCGGAAGAACCACAGGTAATGGTTGTAGACACAGTCGGTTTGGTCACAGAGGTTTTCTAAATCAGGTGAAAACATCAAGGAGGAAGTTGATGACAGACAAAATTTCAGAACTAAAGAACCTCCTTTTCACAAAAATAGCAACAATGTGTTCTTGTTCATAGGAAGTCAGTGTTGCATCCCTACAAAGAGCTCCATGTTTTAAACGTTTATAGGAAGTGCAAATTACTCGGTTTTCTGATCATCCAGATTACAGCGTTGGCCTCCAAACTCTTAGGTTTGAGTGTAACAGTTGGATTTAGTCTTCTTTTGAAATCCACTGACTTGTAAGCAAATGACCTTGTTCTGACAAATCCAATGAAACATCTGGAATAAGGTATAAACTGACTTTAATTTTTACATTTTGCAGTTTTCAGATCCCAAAATGTTTGTTTTTTTACTTCATCTTTTCCATTTTGATCCTAGATCTCACGCAACAGTTTGAACTTCTTCTTTTGCTTAGATTTAAACTTTTTGAGGAAGATTCTCTTTAAAATGTAACAGTTTTATCATATTTTTTTTAATTGTTCACATTAAAACCTGTAAGGAAAATAATCTCTTCAGAGGATGTCACCCACTCAGCAGTTATGCAGGAAATAAACATGTTTTACTGTATAATTGTTTTTTATAATTTTTGAATATTTGTCTTATCATTTTGAATTATTTTCTGTCTAAATTCTGTCTGTAAAAGATGAACTGTCCCTACAAGCAGTTTTGTCCTGTAAGGTCCTGCATTTTCTGTCTCTGCAGAAGCAGAAAACCTGGACCAAAAGGCAGAAACATGCATGTTCAGTCAAGAAGGTTAGTAATCTTGAAAGCTTAACCAAGCATCATTTCAGCACTACAGCACCACCTAGAATTTATTTCAAGAATTTCTACTTAAAGTCTATTTTTTTCCCGAAATAAAAATGACTACACAGCATATTTGCCCCATGAAGTACCCTCAAGTCTTCATCACTATATCTCTCTTCTTCTTCTATCTTTTTATGTCAGGTGAATGCGATATCTAGTTTCAATTAGCTTATCTCTCCCACCTCCGTGTAATTGCGCTTGTCTTTTGTTATCACCTTTATTGGCTAACCTGTCTGTCACTGTGCAGATGGAGTCTTCACTGACGACATGAGAAGCTTTGTCTTGAGCGGAGCACATATAGATTAAATCATTCAGTGATACATTTTTGACTTTATGTCTGAAGGTCTTCCATTATCCTTAATGCATGTGATAGAAAGAGCCTCATCTCTGTCTGCTTTGACAGATTTAGTCCATTTGCTTTTGTTCAAATGTATTTGTAAAGGTTTGCTGTTAACCGTCTGTCTGAGCAGTTTAGTCCAGAGAAGACCAGCACAGCAACATTTTCAGTATTTGGATGAGAATCTGTGATGCAACCAGAGTGAAACGTTTGATCCGTTCATCTTATGATATCTTAAGATTGTAGAAAGACTGACAAAAAACGTGAAGCACTCAGAAGAAATGGTACTGTTTAAATGGAGCTTGCTCCACATGCAGACCAGCGATGGATGTTTTCTTTAAATGAGCTGGCATGTTTAGACTGGGTGGAGCCGGCAGCTGCTGAAGCATCTGATAGCCGGTCAAGCAGTGAGTGCAGGTCACCTTTCTAGCCAAATCCAGACCCAATTACTGCCTGACCTGTAGAATCAAACAGATCGCTCAAATAGGAACTGTATGACAACACGAAGTAGGCGGAAAGATCTCACAAAGTAACACATCAATCCCTATCAACATACCGTTGCAAACCCCTCAACTGTCAACTGAATGAGAACAATTCTGCAAAGCAGAGTGGGTTGAAATTCCTCCACAGTGATGGAAAATATTCATTAGCTGTCATCACAAACACCTAAAGGCAGCTGGATAGCTTTAAATGATATAGCTTTCAGCATTGTTGGATGATCTCAAACTTTTAGTGCTGCCTTTGACATCTATGGACTTCTGCCTGGTCTGTGTTTCCTTCTGTTTTGGAGGAATAATGTTTGAGTTTTAGGGGGAGAAAAGGCTAGGAGGTCAAACTGGAATGTTTTATTTTAAAAAATGCATCATTTCTTCTCTTTAATCACTTCCAATTTCAAATATCTTACATTAGAATCAGGCCAAATTGTGTTTTTATGTCCAGCAAAGGAAAAATATGTGATCCCAATATTAAATTTCAGAAATACTGATAACATAAAGATGAGAAGAGGAACTGTCCCCATAGAGAAGCAAATATGAGTGAAGGAAGGAGAAAAAGGAGGAAAAGCAGAAGGAACATAATGCTTCCTTGTGTCTTCTGGCAGTTTAGCTTTTGTTTGAAATGAAAATTCAGAGTGTTTGAGGGATTACAGTGGATTGGCAGGCCTGTGGGAGCCAAGCAGTTATCTGTACACCAGTAATATGGAGTATGGTAATCATCGCAGTGTGTTAGCGCATGTGTGTGCTTGCAGAGAAGTGTGTGTTTGTTCTATTGCAAACCAATGAGTGGCAATTCAGCTAAACACACAATGAAGCTTTTTCTCTGTTTTGTTTTGTTTGACCACTGTTTTTCTTCCTTTGCAAGCTCAAATCTGGGAATGAAGTTCTAGAGAGAAACTAAATAAATCCTTAATCTGTTCTCTCGTTGGGTCACTGCCTTTGATTCTTTATGCTTCATCCATACTTTCAAAGTGTCGGTACTTCGTCACCACTTCATGTCCATCAGTGGCGCAGAACAAACTGCGCCACGCACCGTTGGTCTGAAGAGGCAGTGGTTTATGTTTTGTGTCTAATGTCAGATTGATGTTGGTATTTAAACTTTTTGTTGTGAAGTTGGATTGTGTGTGTGTGTGTGTGAGAGAGACACTCCTTTCCGGTGACTCCTCACTCACCTCAGCCTTCAGGGGTTCAGCAGGAGGTAATGTTGTGGTTGAGACATACCTGTGGGGCTGACCTGAGTGTGAACACAAACAGCAGCTCGACATTCCCAAACACCTTTCAGCCAATTTACTTCAAAGCCGTTGTTTCACAGAACAACAAGACTCCAACTGTAGAGAAAAATCCAGGTGGGGGGATTTCCTCAAGATTTTGTGAAATTAGTTTTTGTAAAAATATTTAGAAATTTGGCAAATATTTTGGTTTTTCCCAAAGATTAAAATCCAATAAAACCCTAAATCTTTTGGAAATCTCATGCATCCTGTAAATAAGAAAAATAACCCTCATCAGGTTGTCTCAGCCTGTCCTCTGTCTCCGTTTCTGTCAAATGTTTTGAGTCACTAAGTTCAGATACAATTGAATTAACATTAAATTAGACGAAACTTCTCCTGTTTCAGGTCATTTAGGATTATCTAAATTCTTTTCTATGCCAGAAAATGTGTTAATTTCTTTAAATTCAGAAGTTTTCATCCGGTACTCTGCTTCCTTGTGTAGCGGAAAAATTGAAATTAATCTGCAGAGAATTTAGGCCGCCAAAAGGCTGATTCATCATTGGTCCAATTTCCAGAATGGAGAAATGTCGTGCAGTTTGATGAAACTTGACATGTTGAACATAATGAGCATCATTATGTTGAGAACCCCATCCCAACTGTGAAGTACGGTGGAGGCAGCATCATGTTGTGGTCGTGTTTTCCTGCAGGAGAGACTGTTGCAATTCACAAAATAGATGACATCATCAGGGAAGAAGATTTTTGAAGCAACATCTGAAGACATTTTCCAGGAAGTTGGACACAAATGCATCTTCCAAACGCACAATGTCCCTCAGTATACCACCAGATTAGCTACAAAGTGGCTGAAGAACAACAAAGTAAATGTTCTGGTGCGTTCATCACAAAACCTCCAACTGAACTTTGTGTTCAGAGCTGAAAAGATGTGGGTGAGCAAGGCAGACCTGACCCAGTTACATCGGTTCTGTCAGGGGGAATGGGACTAAATTCTAACAAACTATTGTGAGAAACGTGTAGACGGAAACTCAAATCTTTTGACTCAAGTGAGACAGTTTACAGCCAATTCTATCAAATGCTGAGAAGATGTATGAATACTTCTGTTAGAAGGAACTTAAACATTTCTCTGTTGTCATTCTGACATTTAGCAAATAAAACAAATTTTGGTCATCCTAACTGAGCTAAAACTTATCTCTCAGTCTGACAGAGAGATAAATTGTCTTTTTATGCAGTTTATGTAAATATCAGCATTTTATCTGCACACATTTAGAAACAAATTTCAACATAAAATTCAGTCATTCAGGTGTTTGTTGTTTGTTCTTTAAATGTCTTTTTCTCATTATGTCGTTTTAGACGAATGCAGGTCCAATCTCAAGTAAAAAAAGCAGCCAAGTCTTTCATTTTCTTTGCAGATCTGTAATGAAACCTTCAGATAACAAGGGGTTTGGTGGGAGAAGAGGTTTTAATAATATTTTTAAGAAACCCTTTTGCTCACACAAAACACAGTAAAAGTTTAATAATGTAAACTATGTTTTAAAGATCCTGTAATCAGTGTCATCATCTCATCTCCTGCAACTTCTACAGGCATCCCTGAATCAAATAAAGGCTTCAGTACCCAACCTCTGCAGAGCTTGATATGCTGTTCTGCTGTACTGGAGCAGGGATGCATCTAAAAGGTGCAGAACAGAGGCTCTCCAGGACTAGAGAAGATCAAATGAATTCTAGATCCATTAGAACCAAACCAGCTGTGAAATAACGGTTTACAGAAGCTGTGAATCACATGGTTTCTGCAGGCAAAACGAAGCATTGAATGATTCCTTCATTTACAAAACAATAAAGATTTAACAAAATGTTTAAAATAATCAGGTTATTTCTCCAAATCAGAGACCATCTTCAGAGTGGTTATCCCGCAGTGAGTTCTGGTCTTATCTATCATGGTTTATCGCTGACAGCATTAGATCTGCAGTCATCAGGTGTTTACAGGTTGTTTAAAGGTGTAAGTAGTGACTATTTCTTTTAAACTCTTCATGTTTAGTGCTCTAAAAATATTTTTTTTACATCTCTATAAGCAGGCAGACTTTCTTGCAATCTTTAAAAGCAGCCTTGATAATCAGTTCTTCAGACATGTTCTTCCTCCTCTCCCACAGCTCAGTTTCGTTCGGCACATTTGCAAGTTCTTCAATGTGCATCTCTTTTAACACATCTGAAGACCTCTTCCTTTGGAAACACATTCTTAAAATCTTACCAACATATCTTTCCTTTTTCATGTCATTCCTCTTTTTTATTCACACTGTTAATTCTCTCATTGAAGTTAACGTCTTTCAACAGCACACACCCTCCCTCCATGTGTGCACATGTAAAGGTAACACAAGGCCACAGTTTTCTATCTCCATCACTGTCTCAGTATTTGTGTCCATAACACACAATAGTGTTTTTTCTAGTTTAGTCATCTCTTAGCTGCCTTAACATTGTGGAAACAACAAACTCTTGCTTCCACCTGCTCTGTTGTTGCATAAATATGTGCCACATTAACCAAAGAAATCACTGATGCGACGCTGCACATGTTGACCAACGCATCACCATCAGAAATCCAGAGCTACATTGTTCAGGGTGAACAAAACTTTACTGCTGGCATAGAAAGCCAGATATTTTGGAGATGTGGTCTTGTGGAGAGAATATGAGCAGTTGGTATGTTATCTGCAGTAGATGCAGATGAAAGATTATTTCTGTCACACTTGCATGTTTTAGATCATCAAGCATACCTGGCCCGGGATGTGTTAGGGTTTCCAACCAGAGGTGACAGAGACCTAAGCATGGCCTTATTTGCCTATTTAGGCCACCTGAGTAGCTGAACTGTTATTAACAATGAATTATGTACTGAGCAGTGAAAACCATTTTATCTGCTGTTTTCTTTTAATGACTGTACTTGCAGATGGCTTGTTTTTAAATTCTGTCAATTTTGTCTTGTTTACTTCTCAGTCCTTCGTTTGGGTTTGTTTCTGACTTCCTCCATTTCCTTCTGCTCCCTCTCATGGTAGTAATTTTATTTTCTGCGAGCTGTAACTAAGCAATCTGAATATGTTTTCCACAGCATGAAGGCGTGAAATGTTTCTCTGCAGCCATGCATCATGAACACTAGCATCCTGATTGCCTGGTGGCGTTGTGAGTCAACCAAAGCCACGGGGTTAGAGGTGAGGCGATAAATGCTGTAAATGATTAAAGGAAGCTCACCTGAGTCCCCAATCGGCCGACCCAGCTCAAACACACACACACACATTTCTTTATTTGATCAGTGGTAGCAGGAGTGTGTGAGAAAACAGTGTGTGCTGACCGGGATTAAATCCTCTGAGAGCAGAACAAAAGACGGGCTGCATTAAAGCTCCAGTTTAGTGTAATTTGCTAATTACTGGGCTTGTTTCCACAGTTTTTTCTAGCCTCTGCTTGTCTTTGTGTTGAGGGATGTGATTACATGTATGTGATACACACTCAAGTTCAAGTTGTCAAAGACAAGTGAAACTGCTTTTAGGAGATGGGAAATTCAATTATTTACTGTGGGATCCTATTGATATGGGGAAATTGTGGAAACATCCATCCATGGATCTATGTTTTCCAGCTCTGAAAAGCACGCCTGAACCCTGAGACGGTGGATAGCTGTTCTTTGCTACACGGCAGCACTGTGGAGCCTCAGTTGTTCTATGTGTGAACACAGGCCTGCCTGTCAGCTCTCCCCTGGTCATTAGACATGTGTCAGTGAACAGAGAGCTGATCAAAGCGTCAGCGTCCGCAGGCTGGAGGGCAGGACGGCCACAGACCTGCCTCTAATTGGCTGAGGAGGAAACTTGTAATAAAAGGCTATTAGCCCAGCCAGGAACCTCGGAGCAGCCAGGCGTTTACCAGCAGGAATTACTGACAGTGCCTTCCTCCTCTCTGTTTCCTCTTTTAGACTTTCTGAAAATAAACTGAAATGTCTTCAGGTTTGTTCTGACAGATTGTGATTTCTGAAAGTCCTTCCTCTCTGACCGCTGTGGCAGAATGTCCTCACCGACTCCTTTCTCTGCTTTGAACACTCCAGGAGCAGGATATAAAAGAGCACAGGCTGAAGTGGCAGATGAATGAACTTGACCCTCTGTTTTTGTGCCGCCATAAAAGACGGGACAGAGACGAAGGTCACCTACCTCGCGCTGTCTTTGTCAAGAGTCCAGAAAGAGACAAAAAACAAGACGGCAGCAGAGAAAGAAAGAAGAGGAGCTCTGTTCTTCATCTTTCCTTCGTTCTTGCTCCGTCTGGCCTGCCTTTGTTCCCCAGTCGGGAGTTATATATCATGTAGGCGATGCATGAAGTTCACCTTGTCAGAGAAACCCAACACAACCCCGCTGCTGCTGGTCAGTGTGTGTGTGTCTGAGTGAGTGTGTGAAGGGTTTGGCCGATTATGGAATGCATAATACAGCTCAGGTGTGAGGCAAGCCTGTCATCACCCCCATGGCTGAGATTGAACACGACCCTTTTGATTCTTTATTTTACACTTACCTTCTTCCCTTTTCTCTCTTTGACCTCCTCCACATGCATGTAATCTGCGTTGATAGAAACCTCTGGTGGGATCTTCACGCTCACCTTCTGATGAAGAACTGCGTCTGCCAGGGTTTTGCCCACAGTTAACTTGATGCGTTGCAGCCCCGCGAGCCACGAACAGCCTCTCATCTTCATTCAGAAGTGGCCTGAATTCGTCTTCACACTCCATTCTCACTTGTCCTTGCATTTTGTCCTGGCACTCTTTGAAAAAAAAAAATCGTTTTTCTAATCTGAAAGTCGTCTTCTGCTAGATTTGAATGACACAGAGATGAAAGGGCCAGCTTTAAAATCTGTCAAACCCTCACAGGGAGTAAATTTAAACTCCATTGTGTACCTGATATGATGCATGTTAATGTGCAGCACAAAGAAGAGAAAAAATAGAAGGCTGACATTTTTATTTTTTCACTTCCTGCACATTTAAACAGCTGCAAGGAGGATGGGAAAATGCTGATTTTATTTCTTTACGTTTTGACAAGTACAGTTTAATTTTTAAGTTACAGGATCCTGCTGAAACCTGCCTAATTTTACAGAGAATATAACATAGATCCGCGGCTCTGAACATGCATCTGGAATCTAAGACCTCTCTATATGAGGCACAGTGAGCAGAGCTATGAGATTAACAGTAAAACATCAATATTAGCAAAAAATAAAGGAAAATTGTCACATATTTCATTAATTTGACTTGATCCTGATGCTTCATATCCAGTTTTAGCTCTAGGTGCTCATTTTGGCCAAATCAGACTTGTGAATCATCAGGGGAGCTGTGCAAGATTAAGTAAGACTCATCACGATGATGGTTTGGAGATGGATGGTGGCACTGACAAAATACAGGAGAGTGGAGCTGAAGGTGTTCAGACTTTTACTGGCAGAGACCCAGATGTAAAGGATTAGAAGTTAGTATATCAGAGGGACAGGTCCGGTTGGAGACAGAGTTAGAGGCAAAGCTTTATTGCAGTAAGGTTCAGAATGCTCGGTATTAAAATGATAACTTCTGATTGTTAGGTTGATAGACTATTCTTTGATTTAAATATGCGTCAACCAGCAGCATTTTGATGCACATATATAGTTGAAAGACATTAGCTTTGATAAGCCACAAACATCTCCTCTCCTTCCACTACCCTGAGAGTTTTGTTGATGATCGTTTTCAGATTAGCCAAACAACCTCTGATCCCACCCAGACGCCATCCATGTGTCTTTAAAATAATAATGATTTTATGACCCTGGATTGTCTGAAGGCATCTGAGTTCATGTCGAAGTTTTTCTCCTTTAAGAATTATCCCGTGTTGCTGATTCCAAGTCAGAAAAGCTTTTCTAAAACCGACCATGATGAGTTAACTCTAAATACTAATTAATTGGTTAAAATCCTAAATGTAGGCATGATTACAACAGCTTCCGTATGAAGAGTATTTGATCTACAATAGTCTGCATGTTTGTTCAAACAATGTGGTAGAAAAAAATAATAAAATCATGTTTTCTAATTGGCTCCCGCCTCCCAAAGTCCTCTTCTGAGTGCTTGACATGTTCTTCCTAGCAGGGGTGGAAAGTATTGAATCGCATTTACTAGCAATGCTGTGACTGAGTACCATATTTGTGTATTTCTAGGTTTTCAATTTGTTTCTAAAATGAGTACTTTTACTTGAGTAAGTTCTGTTTTAAACTCCAATGCATTGGAGGAAAAATCTCGCACAGTGCCAGGAAAGTGCAGGAATGCAGCAGATGCATAAAGTGCTGTCCCAACATCACATTCTGCTGCAGAGATGCTACAGACATCAATGGGACTCCACAGAAGCATCAGGACACAGCTTTTTTAGGCGGTGTAAGCCGTGCTTGACCCACAGACCATCTGTACATGACGGTTTCTGGAGTAGATGGCTTGTTTGGAACAAGGCATAAAACCTGCAGCAGTGACATAGTTAGTCAGATAACCACCTACAGGCTGTCTGAATATGAAAAGCTCTACTGTTCAGCAAGATTCGTTGGTAAAACTGCTTAAAATGGTTGATCATGTATGCTCTGCTAGTTAGGTCAGACACTTTGCCTATAATCATGTGGTCACCTGATGCGGTCAAAAACTCATCGTCTTAAAACCTGTTTGGCTAGCAGAAATATGTGGACAGAATCTGCTCTAAAACATCCAACATTCAGGATGCAGACTAATATTTTATTTAGAATGCAGGTTATAATAATGTTATTTTTTTAACTGCAAAACGTTAGTTTGGGTCACCAGGCTGCTTCATTTACACACCAGCAGGTTAGTTGCTCTGTAGCAGCCTGAGCAGCTGCTTTGGCAGGGGTTCCAATCCAATCCAGCTTTATTTGTAAAGCATTAAATTATCACAAGGAACAAGGTCCTGTACAGAAAATATGAGGCATAAAAATTACAAAAAGCCAATTACACAGACACAAAAACATACACATACATAAAAATACTAAAAAGCATAAAATACAGAAGATAATACAAAATATAAAATACTAAAAGGAAAGTATAAAATACTAATTTTACGTACTTAAAAAAACACACAGTCATGCAGTAAAAAACTGACATAAACTCACAGACTAAAGTCAACATCTCACGTTGTGTCAAATGCCAAGGCAAAGAGATAAGTTTTAAGAAGTGATTTAAAAACAGACAGATGTAGCCTGTGTAATGTGCAAGTTTAGGTCATTCCATATTTAACTAGCTGCCACAGCAAGGCGTGATCCCCCCTAAACTTGCGTCTTGTTTTGGGCACACTGAGGAGCAACTGATCGGCTGACCTGAGAGAACAGGAGGCTGAATGATGGTGCAGCAGCTCAGAAAGATGGGAAGGAGCAAGGCCTAAAAAAGCCTTAAAAACAAATAAAAACTTCAAAATGAGTCCTGAAATGCACAGGAAGCCAATGTAGTGAGGTTAAAATGGGGGGAATGTGCCCATGTTTGCGAGTGCCAGATAAAAGATGAGGCGCAGCATTTTGCACTCTGTGAAGCTGGGCAACAGAGGAACCACTGACCCCCACATAAAGTGCATTACAGTAATCCAGCCCAGTAGTAATGAAGGCAAGGATTTCTGTCTCAAAGTGCTTCCTAGGAAGAATGGGCTTCATTTTGGCCAACTGCCTTAAATGATAGAACCTTGATTTGACCACTTCCCTAATCTTGCTGTCAAATTTAAGATCAGCATCCACTTTAACTCCAAGGTTTGTAATGGTTGACTTCTTGTATTGGGCTAGATAACCTGTCTTAATAGGGGGAGTCTCAGCAGTGCCACTAAATACCATGACCTGAGTCTTACTCTCATTAAACTTTAAAAAGTTGAGAGCCACCCAAGCCTCAAAGTCTTCAAGACATTTTAGCAGGAAATGAACATGGTTTCCATCCTTCTTTTTCAGTGGAATATAAATCTGACTATCATCAGCATAGCAGTGGAAGAGCACACCATGCCTTCTCAGTATGGAGCCAGGTGGAAGTTGATATAGGGCAAAAAGAAGAGGGCCTAAAACTGAGCCCTGTGGCACACCACATGGTAGAGGAGCAGAGGATGATACATGGTCACCGAGGCGAACACAGAAGGTCCAGTTTTCCAGGTATGATCTGAACCAATCCATTGGTGTTTCCCTGATGCCTACCCATTGCGCCAAACGTGAGAGTAGAATTTTGTGGTCTATTGTATCAAAACAGCAGCTAAATCCAAAAGGACAAGAACCACACAGTCACCAGAATCTGTAGCTAAAAATATTTCATTAAAAACTTTTAAAAGAGCCGATTCAGTGTGCGTAATGTTTTACAACCAGATTGGAAAACCTCTAAAACATCCTGCTCTTTTAAAAAGGTCAACTGATCATAAACCACCTTCTCAATACTTTTTTTTAAAGGAAGGGTAGTTTAGAAACTGGCCCAGGGTGGTAAAGACCTCCTTAAAAAGTTGAAGAGGAACTTTAAGCAGCCAACAATCTTATTTAAACATGGCAGCGTCACAGGCTCAAACTGATTGAAAACAACTGAGCGGGTAACAGACGTTGATGGGTCAGAACCAGCATGTGAAATTAAGGCCCTAGTTGATGTGACCTTAGCAATAAAGAAATGAACATTTTCATGAGCAGCAGGACCTCCATGCATGATGGCTTATTGACCCCGATCTGGTTAAAACAGCAGTAAATTGGGTAGCAGCAGAGGAATTAAAAACACGACGACGACGAGCAGCAGAGTTTGATTTTAAGGTGTCCCGGGTTAGAGCAATTTCAAATAAAATGGGCATATGATCTGAAAACACAATGCCACAAATTTCCAAGTTAAAGACAGGCAGACCATATGATAAAATCAAGTCAAGGGTATGTCCATGCTCATGTGTTGGGCCAGACACAGACTGTGCAAGGTTAAAAGGCTCCCTGTTAAATCCAGAATAGAATTTAAAATTCTCCTCCTCACATTTAAAGCCCGTAATGATCTAGCTCCATCATACATCAGAGATCTTATTGTTCCATATGTTCCTAACAGGGCACTTCCGTTCTCAGACTGCAGGTTTACTAGTGGTTCCTAGAGTCTCTAGAAGTAGAAAAAGGGAGGCAGACCCCTTTAGTTATTTAGGGCTCCTCTCCTGTGGGAAACCCGCTCCCAAATTTTTAGGCCGTGAGGCAGGGAAAACCCCCCTTTTCTTTTAAGGGGGCTAGGGTTAAAACTTTCCCTTTTTTTAAAAAGTTATAGTTAGAGGGCTTAGGTTATCCTGAGCTTTCTCTGTAGTTATGCTGTTATAGGCTTAGGCTGCCCGGGGACAAAAAGGGCCCATTTACCCCTCCCCCTTTGCCCGCCATTCTCACCCAAATTCTCTCCAATTTTGCATTATTTGGGGGTTATTTTCAGCTTTTAACTTTGTTCTCTCTCTTTTCTCTTCCTAGAAGCTAAAAACCTGGCCTGACTCTGTGTCTACCTGTGACACCCTTTCCGGAAGGGGGGGGGAATCCTCCAAAACGCTATGGGAAAAACCACTTAATGCTCACCCTCTACCGGATGATCCACAGGGGCCCTGTCTTTCAGTGTTTAAACCCCTTTTTCTCTCCTAGACATGGCGATTGACTGAGCTTGGGGTTTACTGTACCTAGCTATTATGTGCTCTCTTTCCCCCCAGAAAACTAAAAAACATGAAACCCCGGTCCCGAAGAGTTTATCTGTTCTTTTTTTTCTAGGGGGAAACCCCAAATAAGGGAGCTACACCCTTAAAAATTTAAAATTTCCTTTCCCCATAGAAAATACTCCTGGATCAGTGTTCCTTTTTTCTCTTTGTGTCTTCTTCTCTGTTCTCTCTAACCCCAAGTCGGGTCGTGGCAAAGGGTGCCCCGCTCACACTGAGCCCCCCTTTGGTTTGGTTTGGGGGTTTTTCCTGTTAAAAGGGAGTTTCCCCTCCCATGTCGCTACATGCATGCTCAGTATGAGGGATTGCTGCAAAGTCAACGCCATTGACTGTCCACTGTCCCCTACATGCTCATCCGGTTGGAGTTGGACTGCTACAAATCTCTGACTGGAATGCAATCTGCTGGGGTTTTCCTTTAAAAAACTTTTTTTTCCCAAATTTTAATAAATAACTAACTCTGACTGCACTGTTCAAAAGGGTAGGGACTAATTGGAATGTATGTACCTGACTTTTTTGTGAAGTGCCTTTGGGCGGACATGTTTTTGTGGGAATTTGGGCTATATAAAAAAAAATTGAATTTAAATTGAAAAAAAAAAGTCGAGATGATTTAAAAAACGCCTTTGCCATTGTCTTATCTGGGCAGCACAAAGTAATTTTTAAAAACACCCCCAAAAAGGGACTCCAAACTTTTAGGCAGAAAATTTCTTAAAAAAGGGAGCGGCAAAAGTTTTTAACGTTTGGGGAGTTTTGTCAGTTTTCAGCACAGAGTTGGCTGAAACTTGAAGATCTAGCAATGTTTGGCAACTGTCCACCAGTAGAGAGTTGATATTTACTGTGACAATCAGCATCTGTAGCAAAATCACACACACAGTTGACAGCAACAGACGGGGCTGCAAACACTGGCGCCATCTTTCAACCAACTGGGAACCACCAGACATGAATTGTACCAGAACCCAGAGCCTTCTACTACGAGTGACCCTTCTGACCAGAACCACACCTGTTGCACTGAGATGCCCCCGTCAGCTGAGCTAAGATCTGGGTCAGTTCTGTGGGAGAGATAGGATCCTGATTCTGGACCTATAAAGGACTTTCTATTCTGATTCTTCTACTAAGACAGAGCTCTGACTGAAGACACTGACAGGTCCAGTTGGCTCCTCCTTCGTATCTGTACAGGTGGGTACTGTAAATCAAATTCCCTTTCTTTAAACTCCAGAGAAAGTAAAGGAAAACTCTGATAAAAGTTTCTTTTTTGCTTAGAAAATATGCAGAAAATTTATTTTTTCTCAGGAAAACTCTCAGTTGTGGGTGAAGAATAAATTATATTTTTGTTTTACTTTAGTTTTATTAATAATAAATTTAAAACAGGCTTGCTTTTAAAACTGTTACTTTTAAGTTGATAATCGAGACAAATTATTGAAGAGGAATTCATCCTTTAGGGCTGATTCTTGACTTTTTGTTAATGTACAAATAAATTAGGATCATCTTCTAATTTCTCTGTCTGTTGGATTCAAAATTATTACCTGTGTTAAAGAACCTGCAGCACATTTTGCCTTTTTGTATTGAACGTTTAAAAAAAAATTAAAAATAAAAACTGGTTGAAATTAGAATCAGCAGGTCGGACCTTAAGGGTAATTCCAAAGAACCCAACAGTATCACTGAATATCCCTTCTTTCTATTAAAACCAACAGCTGGGTACTATTTGAGCTGTCCATCACGGTATTATCTGGCTAAATAACAAACACGGATGCATCCGCACTCAGAACCCACATGATGCCGGTACAGCGAGTTTCTGCACAAACAACCAGCAATTCTCCTTCAGAAATCTATAGCCAGCGAGGCCTGCCTTTCAGATGGAAATATGTTTGTGTGTCACCGGCTGCACAAAAGGGGCGGCAGGTGGGGGTGTGAGCGCAGGGGTCCGAGCAGTGATTACCTCTTAAATACATATAGATGTGGCTCTTTGAATGGCTGAGCATTGAGCAGGAGATTGGGTTAAATTAGATGTTAATCAGCTTCGTTCTCCTGTTGGTGAACCGATAAGGCCTTCAGGACCACCCTTCCAACCGACACAAACACACACCTCTTTCTGCTTTTTTATGGTAATACAGGCGCTGCGCCTCCCTGTTTGGGTTTTTGTAGAGGCGCTCTCTCTCCGGTGTCCCTCAGAGAGACGCAGATCGTTCGCTCACTGCATTTAATAACAAAGAGGAAGAGGAGATAAGTTGTGAAGCTCAGACTGAAAGCAGCCAAGAAACACATTTAGTTTTTTTTCAGCAGGGTTGAAATAGGCCGAGTTAAAGCCGTATAGGGAGGAAAAAAAATCTGCTCCTTCCTTTTCAAAGAGGAAAAATAAGACGACGCTGAAAAGTCTAGTACAAAATCCTTCAACTTCTGAAAGACTGCTGGACAGAGATTATTGTGCTTCAGGATCCTGTTGCCTCATTCAAGACACAATTGTGAGCTTTTGCCAGAAGATGACATATTTAGGTATTAGGACAAATAAGCATAATCTAACTATATTGTGTAGCGTTCAGCCGAGTATAAAGTCATTATATTAGTCTCTAAATGTGGGTGTGACCTGCTAAAATCACTAGAGATGGGAAAGTGGGATTTTAAAACATCATTACACCACTGGGATGAACCGAACTGATGTTCATTCTGAGTCCCATCAGCTAATATTCTTGTTTCCACCAGAGGATTATGGGCTGCTTTTAAAAAGAAGCATCCAGATCACAAAGTAAATCAAACTTTTTGTTCAAATTTCAAAGTTTTTACCTCTTTCTCACCTCATGGGGTGGAAAAAGAAAAGGCAGCATTGGAAGTTCCACTGATAGCAGCTGCTAACACGTGCAGTGGGAAAATAGATGCTGACTTGAAAGGCGTCTGCTGGTCTTTTAAGGTGACTGTTGCAACATACTGTACAGCGTGCATGTGAAACCTCAGAAGAAACGACACACAGAGAGCGCAGGTGCAGGGCAAAAATCAACGAAACCAGCATCCCCTCACTTTACGTCTTTGGGCTGCCATCAGTAAATCAGCTCTGAGACGCCAGACGGCTGCTGTGCACATTAACACACTGAACTGACCTGCCTTTTACTTGCTGTTTTAACACAAACCGGATTTTTAAACCAAATCAGACTCAATAAGGAGAGTTTGACTGAAAACTTTTAAAAACAGAAGTACATTCACTTTAACAAATGTCCAAGGTTTTTCATATTACCATGATACTGCCTAATATATCAGTAGATGTTATAATTAGCTGCACGTTTTCAACCAAATTTCCCTCCTAAAACATTTACTTTTAGGTCTATTAAAGATGTAACCCATAAAAATCCATTTTCAACTCTGCCATGTTAAAATGAAGTATTTTTGCCCAATTTAGAAAGAAAAACATTGCTCTTTTACGTTTATACATCTTGAGGTGCTAAAAGAAAAAGATGTGTTGGTTTCTTGGTGTGTTTCAATTTATTTGCCTAAGACTTGGCCGCCTCAAAAAAACGATTTTACACGGAAATTCAGTTTTTTCAGTGTGATACCGATGAAGCAAACAGAGGAAGGCGGGTCTCATCAATATCAAGGTATTCAGAGGTTTTTAAAATGTTTCAACTGAACAGAAACCCACCTTAAGTACAGCCAAATATTAGTGTTCATCTATTAAGAGCAGGACAGGATAATTATCTCCAAAATGAGCAATACTAAACTTCAACTAAATTTATGTGGTCTTAAGGTTTTGTCATAGTGTTACGAATTGATCTGACCCACATGCAGTAAACGCTCAAGGGAAACAAGGAAGTGTTTAACACATTTTATTGAAATAACAGGAACAAGCACGGTCCTGACAAAGTAAGGAAAGCTGTAAGAAAGGAAGCAAAAGGTAAGTAAAGACGGTAAGCTAAATTGAAACTTAATTGTGTTCTGTCTCTTACTAGGTTGTTGTTGGTAAACCCCGCCAGGAGGAGAGGGAGTCGGGCTGGAGAAAAAACAGCGTGGAACTATAGAGGGGAGTTTAGTAATGATACTTAGTTCCTTGGGTTGATAGCGGTTTTAAGAACTGTGTGGAGAGCACCACAGGGGGGTGGAGGGGGACAGGTTTTGGGGAAAGGGGGGGAAGGATCGGAGGTTTAAGCCAGGAAATAGCCAGCTGAAGTAAATCCAGTAGTACAGGTGTTAGCAAGGCACTTTGGAGTTGATTTATCCGGGGAAAACTTGGGGGAAAGGGAAAACCATTGTCAAAGTCCGGGGGTGGCCGGCCGGGCCAACATTCCAGGTAGTCACCGAACAGTTTTTCTAAAAACAAAGATAAGTTAAACATAGGTCGAAGCAAGCAATATGGAAGTGGCTCTGAGGTCGGCTTAAGTAACTACCACTGAAGGCTAACACTCGAGCGCTGGCATGCTGGCTGCCTCCTGCTTAATTACTCCAGGACTCATCATCGGTGAATGAAAACACCTGTCTCACCGCTCATGCTCTCCAGCGCCCTCTAGAAACAAACACAGACAAAACTAAACACAGAAAAACTCCAACCCCGACAGGTTTTAGTTACGTCTCTGTATCAATATCAGAATGATATATAATTAATAACATTATTATAAATGTATTCTACCAACAGTAGGAATAATTGACGCTTATGTGTTTTTTAAATTAAATAAATCATGTTATGTGAAACGGTATTTTTACTCAAAGGGATGTTTATTATGTTCTAAAAGGTCTTGCTATATTAGTTCATTATTTTAGTTTGTTTAGTAGTTTGTGTCTCAGTTCAGCTACTTTTTGTAAATTAGTCTCCGTTTGTCAGCTTCTGTTCTGCCCCAGCTGCTCCACATTATCCTCCGATTTACTCACCTGCATCCAGTGTCATTCTCCAGTCCCCCCTCAGTATTTAAGCTCCTTGATTTCCATTGTTCTTTGCTGGATCCTCCCGTTACTGATTGCCAGCCTGTTCCCCTGATACTCTTCCCGTTATACTGCCTGTTTCTCTGTCCATGCTTCATGTCCTCTTCTCTTTGCAACTTCTATACGTTTTCTGTTTTATGATTGAACCTTCACTTTGCTTATCCCACATTCCTGTCTTCACTTAGGTCCTACTCCAAAACCACACATCATGACAATAAGCGCCACTCAAAATTAGGTTTTTAGATCCAGAACTCGTTGTAAAAACTTGTTATAAAGACGTAATCAGAAGGATGGTAGAAAAGTTAAACAGCTGATGATTAGGCAGGGTCTATAAAAATCGCTCATTTGGTTTGAAGTCCATTTAGTTAAAAGCCAGAGAAAGTAACAGATTTTTTTTTTGTAGTTTTTTTGTTTTTTTTACCCCTACCCCACCTGTTGCTACATATTTAGCCAGATGAAACAACGTTGAGTTACTAACAGAACCTGAAGATAAATAAAACTTCAATCAAGAGCTAAAAAAGCTTTTTTTTTAGCCTCTAGAATATTCTGGATGCTGACATTCCTGCCTTATTTGATTAAAGAAATTAGTTATCTGATAAGTTTAAGCATCATACATTTTAAAACAGAGCTGAAGTAAAATGGTCTAGATCAGGGGTTCCCAAAAAGTTCAGCCTGTGACCCTAAAAATAACAGTACCCGAGACTGGCGACCCCCTAAAAATGCGTGTAATTATTTCACTCTATTCTTATTATATATTATGTAAAATGGTACACTTATTAATTTCATGATATTTATTTAATTCCATCCCTTTTGGCCCTCCATACACCTCAGAAGTCACATGACAATAATTCTGAGAATCATCTCAAGACCCATCCCTGAACCCCCTGCCCGAGGGGTCCAGACCCCCACTTTGGGAACCCCTGGTCTAAATGTCGGTCCCTGGTGTGTAAAACATTCAGATAGTAAAACCCAACAAGGTGGTGATAAAAGTAAAATATATGTTAGAAATTTGAGTCATGAAATGAGTGGAAACTTAAAATTGAGGATATGTAAAAATCTTGTTTTGGAATGTTTCTAATGCAATTAAAACCTGAAAATTACTAAAGTCAAAATAGAAAATACCACTATATAAAT
Organism: Crenichthys baileyi; assembly: GCA_036173005.1. Classification (NCBI taxonomy): domain Eukaryota; kingdom Metazoa; phylum Chordata; class Actinopteri; order Cyprinodontiformes; family Goodeidae; genus Crenichthys; species Crenichthys baileyi. The sequence goes on from JAHHUM010002904.1 coordinate 301,645, forward strand.
GTTAGAGGTTAATTATAATAATGATTATGAGTATGTTTTTCCGGCTGCAGGTAGAATAACTACCTTCTCTGTTTCAAATATGAGATTAGATCTTCTATCAGATTGAAGTTGGGGATTAGTTTAGGTTTTCATGCCTTGAGAACATTGAGCCTGATGTAACTGGTGATAGTTTCTTCATTAGGTTAATGATATGCTGCATTTAGTAGAGAAAAAGTTCTGTTCCCTGCACCTTTCTTTCTCAGATTTCCAGAAACAAGAGATTTACCTGCAGAGAAATGCTTGTTTCTGGACCTTTGCATTTGTAAAGCTTACACAGCACTAATTTGACAGCATTGTATCACCTCCCATGGAGCTGGCGGAGCTTCTAGTACTGCAGTTTCATCTGTGTTTCTCCCCTCCACCCACTTCTCTTTGGCTTTGACTTCAAGCACCGCAGTTTGACTGTTTCAGGTCAGAGGAAAGGAGATAAGACGAAGTGATTTTTCTTACCTTGGTCACCGCCACCCACCCACCCCCACCCTCACTACCCTGAGCTGCTTCGCTCGCTCTCGCAGCCCCTCAGACAGACGGAGTGACAGGCCTCCTGTGTAAGCCTTTATTTACTTTACCCGTAATACTACAGGTGATCAAAACAACATGTCTCCCACGATTAGCGCGCTAAATGCTAGATGTGTTATGACAAGCTCACTCTAACTCCCACACAGATCCACACACACTTATCCTCCATCTGAGCCGAGGCGTAATCTGGGAACAGGCGCGCATCTGAATATGATATGAAACCTTTCAGGAAATCGCATCACGTCACAAATTCAAGCTGAATTTTTTTTATCTTGTTTTCACTCAAAAATCGCAACTTGATTTCATGACTTACTTAAGTTGCTTATGATCCATTTCATCGACTAAATTCCTGAAAGTAAGATCTTATTTTTCCAGCACAAATATAATTTTTTTCCACTTAATCGCTGTGTAGGACGCAGATGTCCGTTTCATGTCTTGCTGAGGAAAAATAAAAGAATAAATGAGTAAAATTCAAAGAAAAAAGGATCCAATAAAGCAGGACACTTTTGAAGCTCTTATGACAAGATACTGAGTTTTAATTGGAGTTTGCGGAGGCGTGGAGGAGAAAGGCAGTGTGGTGAGTCTTTGATACAGAGTCCTTCCCAGCTGCGTCGGCTAATTTGTTCCCCCTGTCCTATCTCACCCCACTCTCAGCCTCCGTTTAGCATTATTAATCAAATTACACCCACTAAACTTTTCTTGTGTTATTGAAATTGTCTTCTTTCCTTCATTGTTTTTTCCCCTCTCCGGCAGACGTCCAGCTTGACGTTTCCGGCTGAGGCTATAAGACGACTAAAAAGCAGAGAACTTGTCATTCAGAGACTGTGGCATCAGGTTAATGATTTCATGTTTTCAATTAAGATAAAGAAACACTCTCCCTCCTGACCTGCGGGCCAGCGCCAAACATCAAAGCTACGTCACTCCTTATTGTTTTTGTGCTCAAGAATAACATTTCAGCAGTTTTTCCCGTTAGTTTACCTCGGAACGGTTGAGACCCATAACTGGCCAGCATTAACTGGTGATATGCCATTCACACCAGCGCTCCCAGCTCCTCCACACTCGTGTACATTTATAATGGCAGCTTAAAGTTCAAACTCAATTAAAAACATGCTTATTAAAGGCATTTGTTGGCGTGCAGATTGCAGAGGAAATCAAAGTGAGGCATCTTCTGCCCTCTGCACTTGCTTTGTCTTTCTCTGACTCAAAGTTGAAGGCTACTCTCATGTATGAAATGAACTTTGCTATCTTTCTAGATGAGTCATTAGGAAAACTATTTGAGTATGCTAATTTAGGGAAGATTAAAAGCTGATGAGAGTGGACGGAAAGCGGATGCATGGAGAGGTAAGATGAGCAGAAATATGTTTTCCAAACTAAATTGGCTTTGACTTTTAGCTGCAGAATAAAGACTGCAAACTGTAATCTTGTACATGCATAAATATTTTTACACTGATAATTCATCCATGCATGTGCAATCTACTCTTGATGTTGCTGCTGCTTCCTCAGATATCCTCCGCTTTCCAAACACCAGAGATACAGCTGTACAAAGGAGCTGGTAAGGCCGATATTAAAGATGATCTGCGTTCTGCTGGGAGCAGTCAGCTTCAGCTCTCTCAGTGTGTAGCCTAGCATTGCCCCCTACTGAAACCTGACTCCCCCATCCACTCTCTGCTGCTCTTTTACTGCCTTTTACACCACTTTCTGGCTTTTCTTCCCCATGCATATCTGCCTTAACTTCATCATGTGTTAAGGGATGATTGATATGTAGAATTTAGCAGAAGAAGCAGAAAAGTTTTGATGTGTGAGAAATATATTTTAGGTAGTTTTCAGCATCAGTTTTGAAAGCAGGACCGAAGATGTACAAGAGAATCTCAGTAAATTAGAATAGAATAGAAAATGCAATTTATTTCACTTCAAAATATCTAACTCATATGTTATAAAGATTAATTTTACACAGAGTTATGTCTAGTATTTATTTTATTATATTTTGAAGATTCTGGCTTACAGGTAATGAAAACACAAGATAACTTTCCTCAGAAAATTAGAATATTACAGTCCAATAAAAAAGGATTTTTAAAACCAAATGTTTCTGCTGTGGCGAACATGTCAGGCAGCTAAATTAACTGTTGTCCAGCAGACAGTCACTGACAGCCTCCAGAAGCAGGGGAAGCCACAGGAAGTCATTGCTAAATATCAACAGCTTCAGTGGGCCACGGGTGTGGACTCCAGCGTCTCACAGGCGGAGGAGCTGAACGTCTTTTACGCACACTTCAAGATCTGGACCCAGCAGTCTGCAGTCACGCCCCTAAACCCCAGCTCCAGCCACCACCAACTCCAGCTACCCAGTCACCCACTCCACAGGTACAGGATGTGAAACAGGGCTTTCTGGTGAAAGTACTGCGAGTCTGTTCTAACCACAGTCATTAACCTCTCCATGACACAAGCCTCCATCCCAGCCTGTCTTAAGGCTGCAGCTGTTATCTCCATTCCTGCAACAACAGCAACGGCCAACCTCAATGAGTACCACTCTATCACAATCCAACATATACAAGCCTGCCCCACCCTCCTTTGATCCCCACCAACAGAGGTTGCCATGACCATCACCCTTCACATCGCGCTAATCCACCATGAACACCAGAAGAGCTACATCAGGTGTCTCCTGATCACAGCACAGCTAGGAGTCAACATGGACTCCCCACAGGAGTGTGTGCTGAGTTCCCTCTACAACCTCTACACCTCCCACTGTAGACCGGCCCACAGCAGCAACATCATCCTGACGTTTGCTAATAACCTTTAACTGATCCTCCACAGAGAGCATCCTTACCCTTGGTGTAGTTCTCCCACCACACCGAAGCAGACCGGAGGAGGCTACAGAAGGTGGTCAAGATGGCGCAGAAGGTTGCCCCCTCCCCTCTTTGAATGATATTTATACTTCTCGCTGCCTCGGCAGAGCAAGGCACATTATTAAGGACTACACTCATTCCGCCTACCACCTGTTTGACCTGCTGCCCTCTGGCAGGCGCTACAGGTCTATTAGAACCAGGACAAACACATTTAGGGGCATCTTCTTCCCACAAGCCATCAGCACTCTTAATGCACTGACTCTCTATTTGTTTTCTGTTTGGGACCGAACAGCACCTTGTTGTACCTGCGGCATGGCTTGTTGAGTACAATCACAATAAAACCTAAGTAGTCTTTTCTAACTTTATTCTATTCTCGAGAAGACACTGTAGTTGTTCTGAGTGCTGTATGCAAGCATATTTATAGAACGTTGAGTCGAAGGAAAAACTGAGGTGGGGAAAGATGCACAGACAACAGGGATAAGTGAGAGGATTGTGGAAAAAAAAGCCTAATCAAGAGTTAACTGAAGATCCACAAGGTGTGGACTGTAGTTGGAGTCAAGTTTCAAGAACCACGACACACAGACATATCCAGGACGAGGGCTATAGTCTCTCATACTCTGTCAAGCTGCTTCTGAACTAGAGACATTAGGGGCATTGTACCTGGGCCAGGGAGAAAAAGAACTGGGCTTATTTTAAATGAAAGTAAAGTTTGCATTTCATTTGGAGATAAAGGTCCCAGAGTCTGAAGAGTGGAGAGGCTCAGGATCCTAACCGTTGGAGGTCCAGTTTGAAGTTTCCACAGTCAGTGAAGATTTGAGGCACATGTCATATGCTGGTTCTGGTCCACTGGGTTTTATCCAGTCCAAAGTCAGAGCAACTGACCACCAAGACATTTTAGGACACTGCTGTCAGGCTTTATAGAGATTCTGAACAGGACTTGGTACCGATCCACACTGCCACAAGAGGAACATGAAATACTCCAGACCAAACAATGAAGATGATCTGAAGCAACCTTCATTACTTCATGCTTGCATCACCTGTCATCTGGACCTGACTATACGTCCAGCTGGATCAATCATCCCTGTAGTGTCTACAGATAGTTCAGAACGCTGCAGCTCGTCTTTAAACTGCTACAAAGAAGCATGAACACATAACTCCAGTCTTAAAATCTCTTCATTGGCGTCCTGTCAATCTTCGCATTGATTAAAAAAATTTATTGCTCACTTTTAAAGTTTTAAATGGTGTAGGCCGTCCTATCTACGGGATCTCCTCAACATCCACACAGCAGTGAGAGATCTCCTGTCAGCCAGCAAGTTTCTCCTCGATGTTCCGGGTGTAGAGGTGATCGAGCGTTTGCTGCGGCCGCTTCAAGACTGGAATACCTTCCGTCTACATGTTCAGAGCATAGAAACATTTACATGTCTGTTATGAACTCATCTCTTCCCTGGCCTTTTATTGATTATAAGACACTAAATAGTTCTTAGAACTATTGTGCTTCTTTTATTTCTATTTCAGCTTTATTCTCTTTGCTATTTTATGATTGTTGGTGTAATTGTGAAGCACGTAGGTCAGCGGTGATTATTTTAAAATGAGCTATAAAAATAAATGTGACGCTGACATTAAACCTCAGCAGAACCACAGGTTGATCTCTGCAGGTGCCTGGGTCTATTCACATACAGTCTAAGATGACAGATGCTGATGTTTGTTGAGGAATGATGGAGGAGAAGATAACTATCGCTCAGCGTTGTCACAGTTGGCATCTTCCCACAATCAGTTAAACTTTAAACAAAGCAAAAATACACGATGTGCAAATTCTTCCCTCTGTGACCTCAATCTCCGAGGTTCTTAGAATATCTTTGATGAATCCATGACATTCAACTTCACGAGGCTGTGTGTGTGTGTGTGTGTCTGGGCAGCTCCCAGGGCTGTGCGGAGGCAGCGGCTGCTGCTGGTTAAATCCTCAAAGTGGCCTGGCCGCTCCTTGCCAAAGCTGCCCGCCTCAGTCCAGAAGTAATCCACAGCAAATTCCTTCAGCTTCAGTATCACAGGCCCGTGTTGCGGAAAGACGTGCTGCCAGGGGAGCGTGCACGTGTACGGTATGTGTGTGTGTACTCCGCCTGCTGATTCAGAGTGTGAACAGCGTGACAGTGAGGAATATGTGTGAATGTTTGCTTGTAGTCCTGTGCGTACATTTGTGCGTGTTTGTGTGTGCCTGTTTCTGGGGCGTGCAGGGAGTCGGCGTTGCAGCAGCCGGAGCCCAGCCAGCTGACATTCAGACTGGCTTTCCTGCCTCTCTTCCCAGCCAGCGGTTTGTTGGCGGCCCGGGAGAAAGAGGAGGCACTCCATTCGGCTGGTTTAACATCCCCGTGTGCTCGTCCCCCGGTGATGAAACATTTGTCTCTTTGCAAGGGGGTGAATGGACACGAGAGGCAGGGAGGGCAGAAGAAGAAGTGGAGGAGGAAGGAGAAGGCAATCTGTCTCAGAAATATGTCAAATGCACCAGCTCTCTTTCATGTTTCTTTGTTTTCACATGATTTCCTGTATCCAATTCATTTCGCTTGTGGTCTGATCTGCTTTTGCAACAGATTTCAGATTCTTTAACTTTATTGTAAAGCACCAAATTGCAGTGACGTGGCGGATGAACTAAACAGTTCACCCGATGGCGTACATCACAATTCACACTTTGTCACATTACGACCACAGCCTTCGATTTCTTGTGACAGACCAACACACAGCGTTGTATAACTGTTAAGTGGAAGGGAAAGAGACTCCATTCTCAAGTCTTCTGCAGCTTCTAACAGGGTTTCTTCCAGTATTACCCTGCATTTAGCTCCATCCCACAGCATGATGCTGCCACCACCATGCTTCCCTGTGGGAATGGCATGCTCAGGGTGAGGTGCCGTGTCAGTTTTCCTCCACGAAGCGTGTGTACATGTGACAAACTGCAAACAGGACCTCTTCTGGTTTTCTTCTTGTTGCTCTTCCATAATGGTCCGATTCTCCATAGATGCCATTGGTCTCTGGCTGCTTCTTTGATTAAGGCTCTCCTCCTGCCTGCCAGTTTAGGTGACTTCTGAGGGAAACTGCTTGCACTTTTTGCTATTTTTATCTGTAAATATTTTCTAGCTCAAGTATTATTATCCTTCCACTTCATTATTATGCACCACTTTGTGTCAGCTGGTTTTTAAAAATTTCAAATAGATACATTTAAGTTTCCAGTTGTTTTCAGACATAATGTGGAAAAGTTCAAAGGGTGGAAATACTTTTGCTTAACACTGTAAAGTTAAGTAGGTCTGTGTTAACGCCTGCAGTGCATCTCCTCCCTCTGCTGTGTAATGCTGTGTGTACAGGAATGCGGACCGACTAAATTTAATCCAACCTCTACTGGACTGGAACCAGAACAACACACTTACTGTACTTACTGCAACCCAAACATGTTGCAGCTGTAAAACCGAACCTTTATGCATCACTTTTAGGTTCTCCGTTAAAAACTAATTCTCTGCCAAGGCTGCTGTCTGTCCCTGACCTCCTTTTCCAAATTGATCTTCAGGATCCAAAGGTGGAGAGGAAGATGCCTGGTTTGGAAGTTTCAGTCCTAATTTTGCTTTTTGCAGATTATGTGGTTCTGTTGGTGTCTTCAGGTCATGACCTTCACAATCTACTGGAGCGGTTTGCAGCGAAGCTTTAGGTGGCCTTGATGAGAGTCAGCTCCTCTGAGTTTAAGGCCATGGGTCTTATTGTCTTGTTCATGGATGATGGTTGGATGGAGTGGGAGATAGGAAGATGGATTGGGGCTTCATCTGCTCTAATACTGGCGCTACTCTGGTCTGTCATAGTGAAGAAAGAGCTGAGCCATAAAGTGAAGATCTTGATTTATTGGTTTATCTACGCTCCAACCCTCACCTACCATTGTGAAATATGGTTCATGACTGAGAGAACCAGATCTTGGATACAAGCCACTGAAATGAGCTTCCTCTATATGGTGCCTGGGCTCAGCTGTAGAGATTATGTGAGACGATCCATCATCAAGGGTAAGCTCAGAGTATAGCCGCTACATTGCAAAGAGTCAGTGGACATCTGACCATGATACCTCCTGATGGTTTCCTGGGCACAACCCACTGGGAGGAGACCCCCAAGGCTGACCTAAAACTTCTTTTGGCCAGAGAAAACCTGGGGATCTTCAAGGTGAAGCTTGGGTCTGTCACTGGAGATGGATGGATGGATCTGTTCTGACCTTACCTCTAATGCCAGCTTCTGACCGTTTCCCACCTCCCCTTAAATGACTTTAGAATAAAACTCCCTCTTGTGTCATGTGAAGCACCTCTTGAGTTCTTTCTGGTCAGCAGCAGAAATTTCAAAGCTTTCTCCAGACTCGACCCACTCTCCTGAGAAAGTGGTCATTTGTCTTGCGATGCCTGGTTTCATGAGTATCCAATGGCAGCAGAGAGCAGGTTTTCTCCCAACTCCTCGCCAGAGTGAAAGCACTTTGGCGCTGCAGTAAAGGCGGAGTAGAAGGTAATAAAGCGAACGGTGACATTTAACGAGCTGTCTGTGTTTTCGTCCTCTCCGTCTTGGGTTTAAGCCGTTTGCTGAGGAAACTTTGAAGTTCCAAACAAGCAAACCTGGACATTATTGAATCCCGTTAGAATGGCCTGGATTGAGAAAGCCTTAAAGAGAGACGCTCAGGCTTTTGTGCCTTTTAATGTTCACAGCATCCCTCTGCCTTTCATGTCTTTCCTATCTGGAATTAATTACGTTTTCAAAGTCAGCCTGTCTGTTTTGGTTTGCACAGGAGAACGTGTGTACATTTGATTTTCAGTGTGCATATTTTCTCGTGTGTGTTTACTGTTTATGGTGCATGGAAATGTCTCCTTTTTCTCTTTGGGCACAAGCTTGTGTCCTGTAACCAGATCACACTTGGTGCTTAGACAAATTTCCTGCTCTTGTATTTGATGTAAATCACCAAATTCTGCAGACTTCCTATTTAAATTGTCAGCTCACATAAGCAGACAGATTTACCGTAGCACCTCTGGACAGTCCCTGTGGGAGGCACAGTTAGCAATCAAAAGTTGACAGAGGCTAAAAAGGGAGCAAGTTCAACCCAAACAGAGTCTGGTTAGAAGCAGAAAAGCCCTGGGTCGCTCCTTCAGACGGCCCATTTTCACCAGTTTTGTATAAAATGTCAGCTAATGCAGTGTGGAGTGGCGCCAGCAGTGTGTACGGCTGTACGGTGGTACTGCTGGTAATGTGTTTATATAACAACCCTCACATTCCACGCTAAGAGCCTTCCTCTCTCCCAAGTCCATTCAAGCAACGCACACACAGAACAACTGTGCATGCAACTGCACTCCGAGTCCAACATGCATACATAGACACACACACACACTGATTCTTGAATATCCATAGTGGTGTTACAGAGGGGATACCAACATGCAGCAGCAGTGCTCTGCTGCAGAGGACACAAAGGTTGAGTTTTTGAAGACATCCATCATCAGCAGCCAGGCAGGCTGAGAGCCACAGGAAGGAAGGCTGCAGATTTACTGCAGCGATGTGATTAATCAGAGGGCTGGAAACGTTTCACAATATTTCTGATGTGTTTTTTATATTTATGTTTTAGAAATTCTCTGGGTGCCAATAGGTGTCACATCAGTGATATTTAATAAACCTAACTATTTCCTAATTTGGCACCCCATCAAAATGAGTCCTGCTTGATGAGAAAGGATACTTTTAGTGGTTTAAAGTATTTGTTTTTCAGCAGATTTCCTTGCGCAGTGTTTGCGGTGTTTCATGCAGAGTTAAACCCCAGACAGAGTGACTTGTCAAAGCAACACTTTCATGTAAGTGTTTTGCAGGTGGTTGATTGTCAGGCATCCACAGTAACAACAGCTCAGCGGTAAATATTGAAAGAAAAACCAGTAAAATGTTGCAACTTTTGCCAGTTCCCTGCAACATAAACCGGTGCCAGTGAAACGGCATAATAGGCCAGCTGTTGATCATACACATCACATCTTCAGGAAGGTTCCCAGACGTGCACGCGCCCATGTAAACAATGCCTTTGAAGGCATGTCTGCCAGATAGGTGTGGAGCCGAGCTGGATGGAGAGCCTGGGCTCTCTGTGTTGCTGCCAGACTCTGACACTCCTTTACCATCTGGCCAAGTTCTTCCGCCGAAGATTCACCAGCCTTCCCAGCTTTCTGGGTCCATCTGTTGCACCGCATGAGATTCTTCATTTCCCTCCGTGCAGTTTTCCTTCCTCTCCTGCTGTCTGAGGCGGGGCCAGAGGTCGGTCTCACCAAAGTCCCAAACAGTTCAATTCAATCCACTTATTTATTCCTAAGCAACCACAAGTGTCACCTTCTCAGGATTAATCTGCCAGAAATGAACTTTAACTGAAAAATGTTTACTTATTTCATTGCATATAAATCTTTTTCAATAACCTGTCACGATTTTCTCCCCCTTAAGCTGTTGCGATGATACTAAAACTTAGTGGTTGTCGATGGCAGACGTCAGAGAGCGCACTGGATGCTGCTGCTGGCTAAATCAAAAGGCATTGAGTTCGCTCAGCCATTGTCTATGTTGACACCCTAATCCGTCACAGCAGCTGTGCAGGTGTTGTGCAGCATTCAGCCCTTTGAGGTGGCTTTCAGCACACGCCGCGGCACCTCTGTATTCACCCTGATGTCTCTACAAGGAAACAGTGGATCAGTGTTTCATCGGCTCGACGTCAGCTGTCACGCAGCCGCTGTGAGGAGCACATTTACAGCACAAAGATCTTCTTAGTCTGTCTTTGTGTCAGCATTGTGCGCCAGGCTCTTTCTTCTCTCTAATGACGGCTGATTAAATCCCTACTTGCTGTTTTCGAATGCTAGGTGTCAGTCGAGCAGGGCACAGGTAAGCCTTCTGCTGCAGAGGATGAGAGGATGGAAGGGAAGGTGGAGCCCAGGAAGGAAGTTTATCATGCAGCTGAAGTGTCAGCCGCAGCGGAAAGGGATAATAAATGGATCTGTTTATTCTATTATTCAAAGTGTTTCTTATTGTCAATGTGACATGTTTAGAATGCATGTCAGCCACTGGTTTGATTTTTTTGTGTTTTTGTGTTTTGGATTTCTGCAGGAGCTTACGAGGCCGATGTGTTTACCTTTTCCCTGAAAGCACCATGTTGAATACCTGTGTGTCGCAGATGGGGCTTATTAAATTTGACGAGTAAGAAATGTCTTAACGGTTTATCTCACCTTTGTGTCGTCCCATTGGTATCTACCTAGAACCAGGCGCTCTCTTTTCGACGTCAATGGCAGCAGCAAAGATAAACAGGCCCATGTTTTCCTCTTTTTACCCCTTCTTCTATACCTCTTTTATGATTTGCAGCCATGTGCCCGTAGCCTCTGATAATAGCCAGTAAGGAATCCTGAGCAGAAATGAAGAACTTGGTTTATGTCTGCAGGAGCGACAACAGGGAAGCATGTTCTGATGACTATTTAGGATGTTGGCATTTCCTCTTTTCTTCTGACAGATGATGGATGTTTGGAGGTTTTGATCTGACACTCAGTGGAATCAAAGGAACATGCAAAGGAAAGTAAACAGACAGGATTTATATATCAGTTTGCAGGGAAAATACACCCATGATTTCATTCTTCTGTTCATCTCAAAGCTATGGTGGGAAGCTAAAATCTGTAAAGTTCACATAAGCTCACTTATATGTTTAGATCATATTCATCAGCCTGCAGTTAACCAACAGTTTACACAAGAAAATGTAAGCGAGAGCAGAACTTCACGTGGTTTAGAGCAACATGGTCTCATCTTAGGTTTCTGTCAAAGCAGGTAGCTGAGGAACATACACATGAAGATGCAATATAACGGTTTTATGAAAAGAAGCATTTTTACTAATAAAAATTTCTATTCAGCCCCCTTTACTCTGATTCTGCTAAACAAAATCCTGCGCTGCCTGCAGAAGTCACCTAATTTGTAAATTCGGTCTATTTGTGTGAAACTAGTTCTCAGTCTAACTGCAGCTGTTCTGTTTCTGGCCTCAGAGGTCCTTCAGAGAACATTCGAGAACAAATAGCATCGTGAAGACCAAGGAACACAGCAGAGAAGTCAGGAAGAACGTTCTGGAGAAGTTTAAAGCAGGGTTAGGTTCTAGAACAATATCCAAGCTCTGAACATCTCCCAGAGCTCTGTTCAATCCATCCCCTGAGCATGGAGTGAGGTTGGACCACCTGCAGACCTACCAAGACATGGATGTCCACCTAAACTGACAGGCTGGGCAAGGAGAGAATTAATCAGAGAGGCAGTCAAGATGCCCAAGATAACTCTGAAGGAGCTGCAGAGATCAGCAGCTCAGTTGGGACAGTCTGTCAACAGCACAACTATTAGCGGACCTTTATGGAAGAGTGGCGAGAAGAAAGTCAGAACAAACTCCTGTTTACAGTTTGTCCTACACCATGTTGGAGACACAGCAAACATGTGGAAGAAGGTGCTCTGATCAGAACTGAAACCTAAATGCTGCTTTCTGCCCTACATGCAAACCCTGACATGACAAGGATAGCTAACTGCACATTAACCTCAACATACTAGTTCCATGGTGGTGGCAGCACCATGCTGTAGGGATGCTTTTCTCCAGCAGGAACAGAGAAGCTGGTCAGAGTTGATGGAAAGAAAACCTGTCAGAGGCTGCAGAAGACTAGAGACTGGGGTGGAGGTTCACCTTCCAGCAGGACAACCACCATAAACACTAGCCAGAGATACAGTGGATGGTTTAGATCTAAGCAGATTCATGTGTTAGATTGGCCTAGTCAAAGTTCATACCTAAATCTGAGACTCAGTGGCAAGACTTTTGAAAATTGTTTAAGGAGAGTGAAATCTAGTGCATGGCTTTGTATATAGACATATTCACCTTGAACTGTTTGTTTTTGATTAATGACAGGTATAAATAATGAGAATATTTTAGGTACAATATAAGAAAAGTTGGACTCAACAAGACGACTGTGATTTAGCATGCAAAGCTTTTGTTATTCAGAGCTAAATCCAAGGACATTTAGTCTGTAAGTCAAAGTTAGCCTGGGAGAGAGATCTGTGCTGTGTCAGCAGTGTGCTTAAACCAACTCCAAAGATTAATCACAGGAAAACACATACAGCACACACACTAACAGAAGTGCACAGACTCAGCCGTAGACCCACAGTTGTATATCTCGCATTCCCAGCAGTTCAAAGTGTGGTTGGTTTGAAACAGATTAAAAACTGTCTATGAAGTGATGCATTGCAATTGTCATAGCAAGGGTGGGAGAGATCTTTTTTGCATAAAAATCCCCTCTTTCTTCCCACCGCTATCAGCAAAGAGATGGAGAACTCACTAATCCTGCTGTGGTCGCATTTGCATCGGTGGCAAATAAACAAAAGCGCACCATTTTTCATCTCAGCTTCTATATTAAAAGGAGATCATGGAAGGGGAGGAGGGAGGAGAGGGAGAAGGGATGGAATGAGAATGAGGGAGAGAAGGGCACCCAGGCAGACCCTTTGGTGTCAGAGATATGCCTGCTGATGTTTGGTTATGGTAAATGGAAACTATTGCTGTGTGTTTGGACCATCAATCCTTCCTGTCCCTCCCCATGGGGGGGTTGAAAGATCTGCGTGGCGGGGAAGTTGAAGAGGTGGACCTCAGCAAGCCACATGAAAGAACAAACCTAAATGTCTGAGAAGTTTTCACTCTGCGTCAACAAAGCATCTAGAGTGAAGAACATTACTTGGCTGTTCTTTAGCTGGAAATCGAAAAGCTGACCACTCAACCACCGACTGCCCCAACAGCACCAGTACAGACTGGGATTGTACCAGAGGGCTCTCGCTTTGATGAGATCGATAATGAAGGCACGTTCAGAAACTGAGCATTCCACACAACCTTCTGGCAGGGACAACCCCTAGAGGTCTGCAGATGAATCTACAGACTAAAAAGATGATTATCAGACCAAGTTACAATACCTCTAACTAGTGAATAAAATACAGTTTCTGCTTTTTATGTGATTTAATGAAGTTCAGAAGTGGTTCTAAAGGCAACATTGCTTTTGTAAGAAATCTGTTTCAGAGTGGAAAACTGCAGGTGTTATGTTGTCTTCCTCACCTGTTTGTTGTTCATATTCAGATGTTCTAACCTCTGAAGCTCAACTGTTGACTTGTTGGTTTTATTTAGTCAGATCTCAGCGCAGTGTTTGATACGACTGATTAGTTTTTGCATAAATCTGGACTAGGTGGGAATTTGTGGTGTTGTTCTTCAGTAGCTCACATCTCATTTATCTAGCAGATCCTGTTAGGGTAAACTGGGAAAATGTTCTCGATTCTATGTGCTGTTAATTGTGCTTTTAAACCTGAAATATACTTCCATATTAGTTTTTTATTGTTTTTATATTCTGTAATTGTTTACATCATCATATTGTGATCTGCTACGTTTATAGTTATTTTATTGCTAATTTAATTATTCATTTCCTTTTTATTCTCTATTTTATTCAATGCATATTTCTATCCATGATGCAGTAACTGTGGTGCAGCACTTTGGTCAGTTGAGGTTGTTGTAAATGTGCTAAATAAATAGATTTTGAATTAAATCTAAACTTGTTTCAACGCAGTTTACAATTAAAATGGTTTCTATGAAGAACTGAGTTAAATTGAAGACACGGATCACTCCATATGAGCTGCAGTTTTGGACATGCTCTGACTCGGTCATCTAGTCATAATAATTTAACCCTTATTGTCAAACTCACTCAAAGCATTCTGAGACTAATTTTTCCTTCTTCTAAGACGTCAGCTTGAAAGACAAAATGTTCCCTTGCTTCATCTAAACTTTTATGTGTTTTATCTCTGTTAATCACTTTACTGGTCAGTGGTCATAATGTTATGCCTTATAAGAATATCATTTCAGTCATCCTGACTTCCCCTTATTCAGCTGAGATATACAGATGACTGACAACTGGAGCTCTGCTTCATACAGCAGGAGAAACACCCTGAACAGTTTCTGGCACTTCATCGATAAATTAGATTAGACGTTTAATTAAAACTGCAGAAACTGTGACCGAAAACAGTCCTGCTACATTTAGAAAAAACATATTTATGTCTTAAAACTAGAAACCTGCCTCTGCCTACCATGAGCCTCTTGCTGTTTATATTCACATATTTATAAATCTGAGATCCTTAATTTTAAATTTCCACTTAGAAACGTTAGAAACTGTCAAAATTTGCTCTTTCTTTCTACATGTGATGTTCTTTAATTCTGGCCTTCTTATATTATCCAACAAAACAGTAACAAATAAGGCCCAAATTTAGCTTTGTAATGGCAAATTTCAATCACAACAAACATCTGAATATCTGTTTTAACAGCTAAGTTTCAGGATCTACGATTTAGATGATTGATGAGACTCCTGCAGAAGCACCAAACTCAAACACCCAGGGCATGTAGTCTAAATCCTCCCAACTTCACTCTGCAGCTGGAATAGATTCAGAGTAGCATCTTTCTTATCTGTGTGTGTATGCTTGTGTACAGTGAAAGCCTAATCTAATCACCACACACTCACTGCTTCCTTCAGGTGTATTACTGTACCAGGAATGTAATGCAGAGAGAGGGAGGGGGAGCGAGATAAGTAATATTGATCTGATGAGGTGATTGTCACTCTGTTGCCTGCCTTGAATAGCTAATCTCTTTACACACGGGTCAGAGAGAAGAAAGGCAACAGGGGCTGCAGGTTTAACTGCGGCTAATCGACAAATTGTTCTCGGCGTGGGGTGATCAAACAGCGGCTGATAACGCTGGATGTGAAATTGTGACTCCTAGCTGCTGGTGTTGAGTTTGGTGGCAAAGTTCTGGGTATCTGTATGCAGCTGATATTGACCTTATTGACTTAGATAAGCCACTAAAGGGAAATTATATTACTGCCTCACGTAGTACACATTGGTTTCCTGTAATTATGATACTTGCAAAGACTCTATGTATAAGAATCTTTAGAAATGTGCAAAAGTTTTGGACTTAACCTAGACTTGGGCTATTCATGATTCAGCAGTCAGATCACCTCAAGCAGCAATAACTGAGTAGCCTTCTTCTGCATGACGATTATTAATCCGTCACATCATTGTGGCTCACTAGTTAATACAACGTTCATCTAGATCATTTAAATTTGCAGATATTTATTTCTGCTCAGCTCTCTGAAGGTCCAACAACAGCATTTCAATCAGGTTGAGGTCTGGACTTTGACTAGGCCATTTCAAACGCTTGTTGCTGTAGTTTTGCTGCTGTTATTGGTATCATTGTCTAGTCGACTGCTTAGTTTGGGTCAAGCTTTGGCTGTCAGACATATGGACTCATGTTTGACTCTTAACATATTTTGATATTCAGAGGAGCTCTTAAAGATGTCCACATTTTCAGTTCTCCAGTAATGTTCTTGATACTTTGTATCTATGTTGGTCTCATCTGTGAGATATGCCATAATGGCCTTCTTTAGCAGAATAATGTGTCCTGACTTGGCCTCTAAATTCCCAAGATATTAATCCAGTTGGCCACCTGTGAAGCATGCAGGATAAAAGGTTACTTACAGGACTTAAGGGATGTACTGCTTACATCTTGGTGCCATTCAAAGCACACCTTCAGAGGTTTATTGAAGTCCACGCCACACCGTTTGTCATAATACTGTGCTGTCTTACTGATGTGCACATCTGTTTAAAAATATCATCCTATACAAGGACTTGCTGGCTGTGTGATTTTATCTTATTACTTGCAATTAAAAGAAGATTTAAGCCTTGGTTCCCTGCTTTAATTTGACTATTGTTACTTAGTTTTGAACCAACAGAAATTATATATAATAAAACAATCTCATTCTAGTCACCATGATAAAAATCTCATGGCTTAATATGTCAATTAAACGTAGAACTCATTCACTGCTGCTATTGGCTGCGTCAAGAAGCGGAGCCACCTGATTGGAGACAGAGTAAGCCCCTCCCTCTATGTCCGACGCGCACAGCTGAGCCGCAGTGCAGCTGCTACAGAGGACAGGTGAAGAAGTTAGAACCGTAAAATGTTTGCTGTTTGGAAGTAAAGTCCTCTACATGTCTGTGGAAGCAGAAGAAACGACAGTAGCGTCAAAAGTCCCGATGTTGGTGATGTTTTGGTGAGTTGCAGAGTTCAATGCAGATGGTTATTGTTTAACTAGCAGCATTAAAGGCGCCAATATTTAACTGCTAAAACAAGCTGTGAAGGTCTGAAGGGCCTTCTATCTGGTAAGAATATATTGTTCAGTTATTTCCTGCGTCTGTTACTTTATTAGTTGGTATAGTTATTTATTTTTGTCTCTGAATAGGACTGCTATTTGTTATATATTTTAATGTATGTTTCCTAACGTGTCCATTCAGCAGAGAAGAAGCCCAACAGATTTTCTTTCACAAGTGGAGCATATATGTATATACAAAACTTTATTAGATTGACAAACATATATAACAATGACAATGTCACTGAAAAGTACAAAGGCACTGCCGTTTTTGCATTGATGTTCCTGAAAGGCGACTGTGGGACCAGTTAAATCCCAACAGTCCTGGATGTGGGCCGATTTATGGGACTCTTGTGGTGATTAGCAGGGTGTGGAACTCATCCAGTTTGGGGATTTGTTTTTGTACTTGGGTTATTTTGGGTGTTTGCCACTGTGGTTCTGTACCAGCTCATTCCTTTGTATTGAGGTACTCGGTTCTCCATTGTGTGCTGCTCTCTGTGTGTTGGTTCAGACCAGGGTTAGGATCAGTGTTGGGAATAACGGCGTTACAAAATAACGGTAACGGAGTAATCTAACTAATTACTTTTCTCATTTCCTATCCCCCGTTATGTTTACGATGTAACGCAATGCATTACTATAACTCAATAAGCAGGATTTAATACGTTTTTTAAAGCTCTTCAAGGAAAAAGCAGCAGGTGGGGGAGGGGGGACACGGACAAATACGTGATGCCGATTGGCTGAGAAGGCATCAAGTAGGCGGGTTTTCACCACACAGACAGAATAAACCAACAGCTAGAGAGAAAAATGACGATGGAGGGGAGTTTTGTAAATTCAAAAACAGCGTTGGACAGTTGGAACTATAGGATATATTTCACGTTGCTGAAGCTAAAGGCAAAAATGTGCATCTGATCTGCAAGTTCTGTCCGGGAACAAAAAAATGATCCACATCCGTGACCAGCAACTCCAACCTTATGAAGCACCGCACCGTCTCACCCTTCCACAACACTAGTGGCTAACAACCCGAGCCCTGCTGCAGCCAGCGCCAGCTCCGACCATCCTACACGTACGTAAGAGAGGACTGTTAATTGGAGAACGGACTCAAAGAGTCTCCTCTGCATTAGTTTCCTATTTGGTCTTAAAGTCACAAAAGACTTGAAAATCATCAATGTTTTTAGTTAATAAATCAGACACACAGTTTGTCTTTGAGCCTATTTCCTGCACATTTGTCAGTGCTGCCCTACTTTAGCAGTACTTTAGGATTTAAGTCAATGAGACATTAACCGTCTTCATTTGGGGAAATGCTTTAAAACATTTGTTGCATCATGAAAACATAAAAATAATGGAACATGCAGGACTGTAAGATTGAGGAGCTGATGCTCCTAGACAAATGGAGCATGCAGACCAACTGGGAGGTCAGTGCAGCCAGTAGGCCAACACTAATCACAAACATGTGAAAGATGAACACCTAGAAGACATAAAGCCATGAAATTATATTGTTAAACAACTTACCTGCTGGGGAATGGCACCTACCTGACTCCAGAATGTTGTTCAACTTATCATGCCTTCTATGTATATATGTAGTATATGTGTATTAATTGTAGCTGTTGTTGTAAAGTGGTATTTTAAATGAGTTTGAGCTTTTGTGGACATAAAGAAATAAAAATATGGAGTATTGGAGAATAATAGCTCTGTTTTATACAGGCCAGGAAACTTACGTGGAGTCTGACGACGGTCCAACCTGGAACACATCAGCTGGTGGTATTGGGCGGATCACCCAATCATCATGAGGAGTTCAGCAGTGTGGTAGGCCTGTTAAACCTCCAGACCCTTATACCAGCGCTAAGACACCAACGTGACTTTGTACTGTTGGACCGAACCAATAAACAAACAAGTGAGGAACAAAGTAGAACATTTTCGTAAAATAACTGAAACCTAAATGTAAATTAAAACCGATCTAAATTACTATGTAATGAAAAGAAATTGTCTATGAATACGTGAAAACATTCATTAAACAAAGATGCACTTTTAAAATCCCCAAATGAGTAAAAGTCATCGAGCAGTGGAAGGTTAACATGTCATGATGAGCATCGTTGTTGAACCCGAAGCGTTTCAAGTCACCAGCAACAACATTTCTGGTAAATTCTGGGTTTTTAATCTTTCCATGGTCCAGCATTCAGCTCTACATGAAGGAGCTGCTTCTGTGTTTCCAATGAACCAATAAGTCTTCTTCATCTTCTGCCTTGTAAATAATTAGGATTCCCTGCATGTCTGCGTTACCCAGACACTTCCATAATTACATTGTCAGCAGAGCTGCTGATTAAGGCTGCTTTTTGAAGTATAGTATTAGCTGCACGTGTCAGCATGTAGAATGAGGAAAGATGCTACCCTTAGCTCACCCTGAGGAGCTCCTGCTGAGCGTAGTGTCATCTGAATGTTACTGAATAACAGGAATTCCTGATAATACATTTACTGGTTTGAGGTGATTCTCTGCAATTTCCTGCACAACCAATTAATGTTACACAAGCAAACATCCTAATATCTTTATTATATATTACAGCTGGAGGGGAGTTCCTGCCTCCAGTGGAGGAGTTCAAGTATCTCGGGGTCTTGTTCACGAGTGAGGGAAGAATGGAGCGGGAGATCGACAGACTGGTCGGTGCGGCTGCCGCAGTAATGGGGGCGCTGTGCCGGTCCGTTGTGGTGAAGAGAAAGCTGAGCCGAAAAGCGAAGCTCTCGATTTACCGGTCGGTCTACGTTCCTACTCTCACCTATGGCCATGAACTTTGGGTCATGACCGAAAGAACGAGATCCTGGATACAAGCGGCTGAAATGAGCTTCCTCCGTAGGGTGGCCGGGCACTCCCTTAGAGATAGGGTGAGGAGCTCGGAGTAGAGCCGCTGCTCCTCCACATCGAGAGGAGCCAGTTGAGGTGGCTCGGGCATCTATACCGGATGCCTCCTGGACGCCTTCCTCGGGAGGTGTTCCAGGTACGTCCCACCGGGAGGAGGCCCAGGGGACGGCCCAGGACACGCTGGAGGGACTTGGTCTCTCGGCTGGCCTGGGAACGCCTTGGGCTCCCCCAGGAGGAGCTGGAGGAGGTGTCTGGGGAGAGGGACGTCTGGGTGTCTCTACCAAGTCTGCTGCCCCCGCGACCCGGTTCCGGATAAAGCGGAAGACGACGAGTACTAGTATATTACAGCTAATTCTTCGATTGTTATCCCCATGTCAAAATGAGAAAGTTTTGGTTAATAGAAAATCTTCTCACAGTAGTTGGTTGGAATTTTGGCCCATTCTTCCTAACAGAACCAGTGTAACTTGGTCCGGTTTTTGCTCGCAAACACCTTTTCAGTTCTGAGATCAGGACTTTGTGATGGCCGCTCTAAAACATTGGCCTTGTTGGCCTTAAGCTACTTTGTAACTCTGAGACGTGTAATTTGGCAGAATGCTTTAGGTCATTGTCCATTTGGAGACCCGTTTATGTCCAAGCTGCAACTTTCTGGCTCAAGATGATGCAGCAATATTTCCACATAATGTTCTTCCTTTATGATGCCACACATGATGGTTCCACCCCCATGCTTCACAGTTGGATAGCATTCCCAGACGATGATCATTATGGACAAAAGCTTTGGATCACCGGACGTGTCTCCAAAGCTTAAGGGTTTGTCTCTGAGGAACTGTACCCTGGTTTTCATGTTGGTTGTAACGTAATGGCTTCCTCCTCTCTGCATGGACTCTCAGTCCATGTTGGCAGTGGACTCATTTCAATGTGAACAGTGACTCTCTTACCAGCTTCTTCACATGGTCTTTAGCTTTTGTTCTGGCGTTGATTCGTACATCTCACGCCAGAACCCGTTCATCTCTAGGATGCAGAATTGTCTTCTTCCTGAACCATATGGTGGCTGGAAGTCCTTTGAACTTGTTCAAAGGCAAAAGATCAAGTAAGTAATCTCAGCGTATGTAAACTTCTGAATTTGAAGAAAGTAAAAATTATTCTGACATTTAGCAAAAAGGAAGCTTTGGTAACTTTGTGACTTTAAACATTAAAGGTTTAGTCTGATTTGAATGTCAGTGCATGTCAACGACAACATTAGTTATCATAGATGATAATTTAGCACTGCTTTTATAAGGGCTCACTGTATCTTCTGGGTAGAGCTCCACCGTAGGCAAATCTGGGAAGAAGAACCCTCTCCTTCCCTCCCAGCATGCCTTTCCCCTGACCTTGCAGCTTTATGATTGCAGTAATACGCCACCGATGAAGGGGGGAGCAAATCCACCGAAGATAATAGACAAATCATCTCCAAGAGGTGCTGAAATAAAAATCCCCCGACAAACAGGCAGCCTGTGTGCTCCTGGACATCCCTTTAAGGGAACTCCAGTGTTGATATGTAATTATCTCGGCCCGGAGGCATGGTGGGATTCACAGGGAGAGAAAACATCTGTGTGATATGTCTGCAGTCTTGAGCGTACAGTAAATCTTTAAAGAACGGATTGCAGACTAAGAATCTGTGAATCAGTAATTAAATTAGTCATTGTGCGTGCATGATTTTTAGAAATGTGATGCCGCTTGCATGTATGTGTTTAATGTCACTCGATTTATTTTGAGTGTACCAGTAATACCATTTAGCAAAGCTTCAATCTGTGGATTTTCTGGTGGCCTCTCCGCCTCTCTGGTCTTCATCAGGAACAATCCACTTAAACAGGATGCAGGAAGAAAAGGATATTTAGCCAACCGATCACAGTAGCTTTTACCTGTTGTTCAGATGAGCTCATGCTGTATCTTTAATGGGAGAATAGTGACGTGTGAAGCTATGAAATAATACTTTAATTTAAAATTTAGAACTAAAATGAATGTTTTAGAGACACAGTGATCAACCTTCCAGAGATCAGGAACTTCCTGTTTTCCCTTGGCAGGTCACATGCTGAAAAACAGATTTTCTTGTTATTCTTTTACCCCCTATTAGTTGAATTCATCACAATGAATATCTCCAACCAGTTTGGTCAACAATGCATTAACAGGGCATCAGCTAAAGATTATAGAGAGATGTTCTGATGCATAACTGGGCGTAATCCTCCTTCCTTCATTTTCTGTTGGATTCCAAACTACTATGTCCATCAAAGATCCTGTAGCCCGTATTTCTTCTCTTTAAAAAGAACTGGAATCAGCAGCCCAGAGCTCGAGGAAAACGCTAAATTAGATTGTCCAGAAAAATCCTAATCGGTGAATGAAAAAGGTATAAACTAAAATTCTGTTGTAGTTTATCTGCTCTGTTTGAGATTGTTGTTCTGTTGACCCAGTTTGGTCCAAGCTCCAGCTGTTGGACAGATGATCTCACATTAGACTCTAGAATACTAAACAGGGGAGATCGGGGTCCGCCCAGCTGCTTATGACCCGTAGCTACAAAACAAGCCCAAACCATCAGACCTCCACCCCCGTGCCTGACAGTTGACAGATAATCAAGTGTATTGCAATTATTTCCATTTCAGATGATTTTTTTGTATCATAATTAATGAATCTGACAAATTTGACAGCTCCTAACCCACATGCCTGCTTGTGTCTTGCACTGTTGCATGTGAACACAGACTTTCTCTGTTGCACTAAAGAGTCACATGATCTGTACCTCTGGCAGGTAGGGTTGGGTCTACCTGCGTGCAGCTGCAGGAATGTCAGGCATGACTGGTAGCTCCTCAGCTGTGCACTCTCAGGCTACCACAAGTGTGTCAAAGATGCAGTTACGTGAGTGGGAGTTGTATCACTCTTTTTCATTGTAATGTTGCCAATCCACACCATGATCTTACTGTTTGTTCCTTGTGGAAAAAGCAACATTAGAAGGTCATTAGCTAAGTGCAAACTATTATGGGCTTAAATTCTGAACAGTATTTATAGAAATGCCACTTTTAAAAAGTAAAAGCTAATGTTTAATGACGATGCTGCATTCAAGGCTGCAAGAGTGGGTACAGCTGTATCAAATCAAAATGAGCAAGACTATTACCTTCTTAGAGCAACCGCTAAAATGTTTGCACAGGGGCATTAATCTGATTGGTTTATGGTGGTTAACCTTCTTAGAGAACTAAAGTTTTTAACGAAGCACAGCCAACAATTTACAACAAACTTTACATTTTGCAGAAGAGAGACAGTATTTATGCAAAAGAGCAAGAGCTTGATGACTGCTGTGGGTGCATGCATGGGTGCACTCCAGATGGGCTCCTCATTTTCTTCCTCGATTGACTAAAGAATGAAGCAGGTTTAAAGGTTTGGAGATCACCATCCTGCTGGTGAGAAAACCTGTTGGACTATGAAGTGCCTATGCTGGTGTCGACCACTGGAAAGGTTGATTTAAGTGAAAGACAGAATGCTTGTCTGCAAGTATAACAGTATGGCTGCAAGTCCCTTGTTTTTACAGTATGTTGGGTAGATCGTAAAGTTCCGCGTTAATTCTTGCTCGTTTTAGTGTTTCTAAGATGAAGATGTATAAATAATGTCCTATAGAAAACAGACACATAATAACACAGGGAACAGCAGTGCCTCAGAAAGTTTGGTTTAACAATCAGGAATGTTACTGGATGAACTGTTCTTTGTTCAGGTGTACAGTAACTGTAAGGCTCTGCTAGCAGTGAGTGAAAGGATTCAGTTAGCTTGTTAGCCTGTCAGATTATTGTTAGTTGATACTCCTTAGCTGTTTCCTTTTGTACGCTCACACCCTACTGTTCTTGTTCTTCCTTTTGTGCTAGAAGATTATTAGGATGCACTTTTACGCAGTGAAGTGAGAGCTTTGGCACAACGCCATTCTAAACATGCTGGTTATATGGGACCAACTGTACAAACAGGATGAAGATTTTAAAGCTTGTAAGCAAACAGTACTGACTGGTTCTGGTGAAAGCTAAAGGAGACATCTCAGATGAAGTTATCCTCCACTTAAACACGTTTTACTGGAAATACACAGAGCCTAGCAAAAGAATCAGAACCATTGTCAAGTACAACTTCCTAACATTTGTGCATTTTGTCGCTTTAACAAAATTCAATTAATTCGATTGGATAAAAGACAACACACAGTAGTGCATACTAATAAATCTGGTGGAACCAACTACATTCAGAAGTCCAGGATGAGTCCTGCTGTAATCAGAATATAACTGCAGCTGCTCTGTCATCAGAGGTTTGTGGGATCTCTGGAAGAGCTACAGAGATCCACAGCCCTGTCCACATGACAACTATTAACGTGAAATTCACAAATCTGATCTTTTTATTGAATAATCATAATCTTCATCTTTTTTATCATTGCAACTTGTACAAAGTAATGTTGCTCTGCATTTAACCCATCCCTTAGGAAGCAGTGGGCTGCAGCACAGCACCCACCCAGGGTGGCAGTATGTGGGATTCAAACCAAGAACTTGCAGCCTTGTTCTTGACAAGAAGGAAGCCAATGCTTAAAGAAAACCAGAAGTCCTGTTTGCAGTTTGCCAAAAATCATCAAGTTTTTGACCCACATGAGAAACAGACAGTGGAGGCAAACTAACACTGCACTGCATCATTATGGTGAAACATGGTGGCGGCAGCATGATGCTGCGGCAATGCTTTCTTAAGCAGGAACAGGGAAGCTGGTCAGAGTTGACAGGAAGATAGATGGAGCTAAACCCAGGAGCAACCTGCAAGAGCCCTGAGTCTGGGGTGGAGGTTCACCTTCCAGCAGGACCACCACCCTGAACATACAGCCAGAGATACAATGGAAGGTTGAGATCAAAGGAGATTCAGGTGTTTTAGTGGCCTAGTCGAAGTCCAGAGCTAAATCCAACTGATAATCAAAGAGCAATGCACACAGATTTTTAGATGTTCAAAGCTGCAGGAGCCAATCCTCCAAAGGTGGTTCTACAAAGTAGGACGCTGAATACAAATGCGTGCCACACTTTTCAGATTTCTTTTTTCTTTTAAAAATGTTTGAAATCATCTCATTTTTCTTCCATCTCACAAGTATGCACAACTGTGTTAGTTACACATAAAATCCTGACGAAATCCATTTAAGTTTGTGGTTGGAACGTAACAAAACTGGAAAAAGTCCAGGGTACATAATTACATTCTATGGGAATAAAATACCCTGAATCTGACCTGACAAAGCTGCAGGTCAGAGGAGAAGCATGGAGGAGGGAGGAAGGAAGGAGAGTCGGGCTTAGAACAAGAAGTCGAAGACGGGTGTCAGGATGGAGCTCAAGGAGCAGCTAGAGAAAATAAACAGATGGAGCTTTGAGGATATTCTATCTGAAGCTTAGTCCTGTTGAGTATAAATATGGCGGCTGGTAAGCCATGTAAATAGGCCTGTGTTTACCTGTCTGCACAGCCCAAATTAATCACCCATGCCGCCACGAGCCACGAGGAACGGAGAACAGGAGGGGGCAGCGGGGAGGGTGGGGGCTAGGAGTGTAAACACGACTAAAAGCTACTGGTTGGCACCATTTTGTTTTGGTTAGGATACAGAGTGAGTGATTAGGCTTCTCTGCTGTGATGATGGGATGGCAGGAGTGATGGAGCACCGCAGTGTGTGAGAGGGAGACTGGAAAACTTTGGCAGTTTTAGACATTTGATTCTGCAGTAATTTCAGTAGACTAACATCTGTCTGTTTAAGCTGAAATATTACAAGAATAGGAATTTGGACATTTGATGTTTGATTGGCTGGTAATGATCTAACGCTGTAGAACAAAACTAGACGCGTTCATCTGTGATCATCAACCAACTGGAAAAATACAAAACTGATAAAACCAAAATGAAAAATAACTCAAAATGGATGAATAATAAATTCGGGTAATGATCTAAAGCTTAAGTAATCTTAACAGCTGTTCAGCATTATAACAGTTTGAGTCGGAAAGCTGTGTAACAGTCTGGTGGTTCTGATTTTGTACCGTTTGCCTCATGGTAGCAGTTCATGGAGAGAGAAGAGTCTCTGACAGTGGAGGGACACTGCACCATTACGCTATACGCTCCGTTTATACTTTAGTTTTCTCTGTGGGTTTAGATAAACTCATGTTTTTACCCCTCTACTGTATGATCAGAACCTTTTATCCATGACCTGATTCAGAGTGTAAAGATAGTCCTATAAAGTCCTGGATGCTGTATAAATCATGACAACAGCAGATGTCTTTATTGCATAAACATCTGTCGCAGTCCA
Source organism: Crenichthys baileyi (assembly GCA_036173005.1). NCBI lineage: Eukaryota > Metazoa > Chordata > Actinopteri > Cyprinodontiformes > Goodeidae > Crenichthys > Crenichthys baileyi. The sequence continues at coordinate 327,430 of JAHHUM010002904.1, forward strand.
ATGATTGCAATACCAAAGGACTGCTTGGATGCAGCATTCGTTTGTCTTATAGTTCCAGCGCCATGCATGCAAATTCTGCATGCCAACAATATATTTGGACTTTCATTGGCCTTGATGGCGATGCTGGTCATTAGTGGCTGAGATGCTGAAGACCATACAGAGCAGAGTGAACAAGTATAAGAAGGAGCCTGAAAAATGTGGTTATTGGTTATCAGGATCTTTTTCACAATATTCAACAGTTTGATCATGTTTTACTGACGTCATGCTGGCCCATCTTGAACAGCCTGAGATTAGGTTGATGATTGTTTCAGGTCACAGTTTGATGTTTCTGTCATGGCTGCAGGCAGTAGGTGCTGCAGTCGGTCTCTGCCTTGTTGTCACCCATTGACCACTGGGTGTAGTAAAATGGCTGGATGTTCCTGTCCTCCTTCTGCACTTTAGTCCTTTTAAAATGCATAAAAAACGACGGAGACTGTCCTGATTACTCTGATCATTCATCACTGCTGGTTTTCAGCAGAACAACAGAGTCCTGTTGGAAACCATGCACACATGTGACCTGTTTCCTGAGTGGGACGAGATGCAGTGAAAAGAACGGCCACAGGATCTTCTGATATTCCTTTATGCGATTTGATCCCGGTGCCGTTCGTTTCAATCATTAGCATTCAGCCGGGATCAGAAGGGTTTTTTAGGTGCAGCAGACGGAAAGAAGAGCTGCGTCTGGATTAGCATTCTGCGCTAACAGCAGCAGGTTAGACTGATTAAAATGCAGTTTCTCATACCTGAAACGATTAAAGCCGTTTTTTTAACCTCTCCTAAAAAGAGGGGAATGGTTTAATTTAATGTATGCTTGGTGTCTAATCATAAGCTCTGGGTTTTAGGGCCTTGGCAAAGTGATTTTCCTGCTTTAAGAGTATGTGGCCCCCAGAGTGGCATGTTTTTAAGGAAGTTTGATTCCTCTAAACCTTTTGATGCTCCGGTGTTTGCATCAAGAAACACCGTGATACAGAAGTTCAGTGGTGGTTTCCATTAAGCCATAATGGACTTTACAGCTTTTATTGATTTATTTGAACAGTTTCTTCCATACAGTTAGTGATTTAAAATAAAACCAGTGTCCCAGGTTAAGTTATTTTCTCTGATCATTCTAATTCTCCGTTTCATCTCCTGCCTCTTCAGTCAGAGCCAATGAGCCCAGAGGCGCCCTCTAGCAGCAGGAAATGTAACTTCTTTAATGAGGTCTAATTATGGAGGACCAGTCCAGGGTGACGAACACCAGCTCCTCTGACCCTCCATGCGTAATAAGATAATGGAAAATATTGGATGGATTCATACTCAGACTGAATGATAAGCTTGTTTAACAAGTTTTTCAAGTTGAGAGGTGGTCAAAAATAAAAGATATAACTAGATTTACTGTGTAGAGGTTTCGATTTTTTGGCATATAACAGAATGATGAACACAACTTTTTCCATGCTTTTCTGTTTTTCCACACTTCTCTAGAGCTGTAAAGCTAAACAAAGACATTTTGGTGATGATGTTTGAACCCTGAGCTCTGCGTTCAGTTTGTTGGCAGACAATGGACACAATTGTTCCCACAACTTCCTGTAGTGTGTTTTTACATTTCCAACATCCAACTACAGTTTGCAGTTGACCAATCGCTGCAGCCCTAATATGTTATCAGTGCATTAAATGAGTTAAGAAAATGTTTGCATCACTTTTTATGGATTTAAGCTAAAACTCATGCAGGTTTAGCTGCAGACCAGTTGGGAGGAACCTCAGCTCCTTCACATGAGGCCTCATGAATACCAAATGCCATAAAATTTCTGCCTTGCTGCAAACTTTTCGGATTCTCTTACTTTCAGAGAAGAATGGGCTGTAGCAGATTGTGGACGAATTAATGCCTTTTAGTTTGCCTGACATGTTTGTCTTGGGACTAATTCCTCTCCAAGCCCCGACAGCCACGACCTACAAAGTCAAACGGCTCTGTCACACCTCTTTTCTCTGCCTCAGCCTAGCTCTTCACTCTTCACAGGGAGAGGCCACAGGGTTTTCCTTGGTTTCTATAGTGTGAAATACAAACTGTCATTAACTAGGAGAGGGCAGGCGGAGGGGCTTACGGGGGAGCCATCAATACAGATGACGAGTGGGGGGAAACAGAAAGCCTCTCCCTTCATTGTGTCTCAATAACTTTGAAAAGGAAATTAATCCATTCGGCTCCTAATTGCATGCCACGTCGTCCGATGTGTCTTCACCCCCATCTCTGCACAATGTGGAGGAAGCAACGTTTAAACAGATGTCCCGAGATTCCCGTTTCAAACGTTGTAATGAGTTTTTAAAGAACATAATAGTCTATATTTTACATTTTAGTTGTAGGAGGTGAGGAGGATATAAGCGGGAATCTTTTCGCAGTTTAAATGGAGTTTGTCTTTTCAGAGCTGGTAACAGGAATATAAAAGTGCAGCAAACCTTAACTCCAGTGTGTGTGTGTGTGTGTGTTGTGCAGTGGGAGACGGTGCTGCTGCAAGGATTAAGGTCTAATTTCTCCTGTTCTTTCATTGAGACTCTGCAATGTGAAAAAGATTGGGACTTTTAATTACACAGCAGTAATTATGGGGCCAGATCTGGCATTTGAAAAGAGCGAATAAAAGTTCATTTTGGCCCGGTTAATTATCAAAGCTCGTCCTGATGCGAGCGTGCACCGCCGACCCCCGCTGATGCCAAAAGCGAGGCAGGACCCCGGATCAGAGATACGGTGTAATTAAGGCAAAAAGGTTACGTTATTTAGCAGAAAACGGACCCTGCTGATAGGAGGAAACTCGGATCCTGTCTGTCATTTTTCTCATTCAAACAATACACTCTGCTGTCACTATCAGCTCCTGCAAATTACAACATTTTTACAATCATCAGCCTTATTTGCGAGCGGCTGGAGAACAGTAGCACGGACCGGTAATTGGGTTGATTTATTTTTCAGAGTAAGTCCAGTCGATCTTGCCTTCCTCCTTCCCCTCCTGCTCGTCCGGTCAAATCTGCACTTGCTGACATGCAGCACAGTAGCTCTATGCGTCTAATTTTTACATTACATTGCATTAGCTTCACCAGGTTTAAGGGGGGAAACCAATACAGGAATCATTTTATGGCGTAAAGCAGGAGCTGCGAATTGGGCTCAGGAGTCAATCTGGCGCCCGGCAATGATGGTGCTGGAGTTAGTGGGGTTGGCAGGCCTGATTAGACCGACTTAGGCCGGGGAGTCATATATGTGCTATTTCGCTGATAGGCTGCGAATCTGGATTTCCTGCTCCACTGCACTCATGGAGCTAAACCCATCCAACCGAGGAGGCTAGGCAAAGTGGGGAAGGTGATTTCCTCCATCTCCTGCTTACACACACACATACACACACACACACATCCGTGTTTTACTATCTTTATGAGGACTTTTCAGTTACTTCCATTGACTTCCATTCATTTTCCTTGATTTTAGTGCCTAACCCTGACCCTAAAACTCACCCTAACACTAACCAGTTCATACCTCACCCTAACCATAACTCCATTCATACCCTAGTCCTAAATCTAACCCCTGTCCCAAGAACGGAATTTGGAAAAGTGAGGACCAGGAAAATGTCCTCACTTTGCGATAAAAGTACGAAAAATGGTTCTCACTCAGCAACAAGTACAAGAACACACACACACACACGCACACTTTAGAGTCGCACACATGAACATCATTGCTTCTGCACCACCTCATGAAATGTATTTGAAAAAGCCTGTCTATGCACGTGACAAAGAGTGAAATGTATTCACTGACTGAGAAATAGATCAACTTTACTGCAGGCTTCATCAAACAGAAAATGTTTTAAACTGCATTTTTAGGACGGGTCAAAGTTGGTGTCCCAATGTGAGCTCTGTCCGTTTCTCCTTTCTGTCTTCTTTCAGTCCATCTCCGTCATCCGAGCCGGCCCACCTGCATCCAAGACGCTGCAGCGGCCCTTCGGACCATTTAGCAGGGACACAATTACACAATTGTGCGAGCAGACAAATGCCGTGTAGGACAGTTGGGGACGGTGGAGGTAGAGTAACGCAATATCTCTCTGCAGCCCTGCTCTTTCTGCCTCCCCTTCTCTCTGTCTTCACCTGGCCTCCCCACGGTCCTCACCCTCAACACCCCTCCTCAGCACACCTTCTCCTCTCCCACTCTGTCATCCCAGGCTTGTCCATCTCAGCCTGGGGAACAGTGGGGAAGCTGTGTGTGTCGGCTCTTCCCAACAATTACCTTCAATTACAGCTCACTGCAGTGTGGCCTACAGTGAAAGGCTTAGCCATTAGGAGCTCACCCCCACCTCCCCTCCCCGCTCAGTTCTGGAGTGTGGCCAGACTCCATGTGAAAACGACCCAAATAACCCCCCCTCTCAATTTACACACCCCTCGACTCACTTTACCCGACTGCCTCAACGCCACTCCTTCACTTCCCGGGTTTCTCTCTTTTCTTTGCCTTCTTCCCTCCTCCACCTGGTCTTCCTTTTCTCCTCGCCCCCACCACCACTTCTGTCTCTTCTTCACAGTTGTCTTTTCTTAGTCGTCTCCTCCGCTGGGACCTGATCCTTTTGTGGTGGTTCGGGGCCAGAGTTCAGGGGCAACACAGACAGTAGATACCCTGAGATGATGAGGAGCTCTCTTGTGGTTTGGAGTATCCTGCAACTGATAGATGATCAGTGTAAGAAGGTTCTGACAATGGATTAAAAGGGTAGTTCAGGATAGCGTTTGAATTAATGCTTTGTAAAAAGGTTGTAAACAGTTAATAATGTACCTGCAGTAGGTATCTCTCCCAGTGTTCATTATAAATCCAGCCAAAGACCTCTACCATCTTCAGGGTGATTGATAGAAACGCTGTTTTAATCAACCTTTAAATGAACGCTTCACCAACTTGTTGACGTAATAATAAGTTTATCTGTTTTCCTTCAAATTGCTGCGTGTGAAGAGCCCCCTGGCTGCAGTCGACAGCAGTGCATGCATGTGTTGTGGGTGATTGGTGAGCTCGGTCTGAGCTGGTTTTAAACCAAGCGTATTGGATAAAGGCTCACTGTCCCAACGGGAGGTTTTGGTTCTTCACACAGAAATACGAGCAACATGCATGAGGAGCAGAGGAGACGACACCCAGACAGTGAAGATAAAGCTACGTTAGATCTTTATTCAAAGTCTGACGGGAAACACATCATCTGTTTACACCCTGAATAAATGTTTGGCTGATTGACTCCCTGTCTGCAGCTGTTATCCAAATAGTTACATTAAATGATGTTAATAACTAAACAATAGTCAGAAATAGTCCACGCTGCTAATAAATGCAAGTCATTTGTAACTTATATTTTAGTCTCCATTATTACATTTTAAATAAAGTGCCGATGTTTATTTAGTTTTTTTTTATTTTATGGGATGCAGTCAATACAGATGATTGTAAAAGATGTTTTTGTATGGGAGGAAAATCAGTTGTTTAGATTAATCGATGAATCAGAAAATTGGTCAGAAATAAAAAAAAAAACGCTCAAAAATCTAGGGACATTTGTGTTGGTAAGTTATTGTTAATTTCATTTAGCTTTCCATTATGAAGTGAAGGTTCATATTTTCCACCATGTTTCCACTGTTTGTAACTGAATCCTGTTTGAGCCCGCTGACTGAGATATGAAACATCGTGACTCCTAATCAAGACAAAATGACTGAGCGACATCCTGCTGACAGATATTTATTGGAGACATAAAACCATATTTCGTCACAGCTGACATGAGTAGATCATTGAGGTTTGAAACAGACGGGTAAAGAAAGACCATAACTGCAGAAGTACGCAGTTGTGGTCCTGTGTTTCTGTTCCCAGTCTGGGAATGAAACATTGATCGGTTGTTTTAGTCAGTTGCAACAGTTTAACTTCATGTTTATCCCTCAGCTGTTCCTCTCAAGGTTTGGTGGTTTCAGCTCTTCTTCTGCTCATAGTGCTATTTGCAGCAGCATAGCAGCAGTTTAGGTGCATTGTTGCCCCCTACAGGTCAGTAGTGGAACACTTTTCTCCTGCTACTATTTCTCCTTTCTGATAGAGAACCGCTTTAAAGATTGTTGCTTTGTTTCTGCACATTTGGGTTCTGCCTTTCTCTGCCGGTTTACTCTGGATTACTCTGGTTCGACCGTTTTCTTTTCTTGTTTTTTGGCACGTGATAGTACTCAGTCCATCTGGCCGCGGTATCCAGTCATCTCTGGTCTTATCTGATCACCTTAGAGGGCTTGCTGCAAACACACAGCCGCTTATCTCTGGGTGTTGTATTTCTATTCCACAGATAATTAGCATAGCGTTTGTCCCTGACCTGCCATGCAACACATTCAGCTTAGTGGGAGAAAGGCGCATCTTATTCAGTATGTGGTACAGATGTGGTAAACAATACGGTGTGTGTGTGTAAGTCCAGTCTTAACCCTCTGCAGCTCTGGGCCTGTGGACAAGTAGGTCCGGCTCAGGACAGGTTCAGCTGTGTCTGGGATCACACTTCTCTGTTACAAAGAGGGGCTGACCGCAACCCGAAAAGCTGCCCAAAAATCATCCCAGCAATGCTCCCGTCCTCCCTTCCTGCATGCTCAGGAAACCCCTCCAGGGCTCCCCTGGCCACGTCCAAACCTGGGCATCGCTGCCGCCGTTTGTGCATCAGCTTTCAAGGCCAGCCAAGAGCCTCTCCTCCTCTTCTACGCTCGTTCTGAGCCGAGAGTCTCCCCTGCCACCTGGCACGAAGACTCGGCTCGCTGCTCCGAGTGTGTGCACGCCTGTATACCATGTCTGTGTGTGTGTGTGTGTTCAGGGTGTACCTTTTGTCTGCGTGGTACAATGTATGTACTTTTGTTTGAGCATTGTTGCAGTGTGTGTGTGTTTAACCACACTTCACATGTCCATGGATGTGACTGTTTGCTTAATACCTCCTTCCTCTAAGGCACCGGTGGCGCTTTCACAAACGCGTCAGTGATTTTTGGCTCCACAGCATCAGACAACACGGTCCGTTTTCAGCACAGGCTTACCTCTCAGCCGGGGACGGCCAAGCAGGCGCTTTCCCTGGACCGTCCCCCAGTCTTACCCCTCCCAGCCCCCGTCACAAACACATGCGTGTAGGGACGGGTGCTCAAAACCATGCAGCATCCTAATCCAAGCCTGAGAAAGACGGTAAAGGAATACTCTGAGTGGTCCAAAGAAGGAGTAGATTCCAATTTCTTCTTCAGTGGATACCTTTATGATGATGATGATGATGATGATGATGTGCAAGTTGGCTCCTGATGTATAAATTTTGTTTTTTACATTTAATTTTCATTTCAAGGTGGGAATCACCCTAATAAAACAGCTGCAAACGAAGCTTTGCCAGCCCTGTCAGTGTGCTGATTGACTGCTCTTTTTCCTAATAAACTCAAATGAAGACGCGCCACACACATGCACCATGTTGAGTTTCCACAGCAGCGTCTGTTTATGCCAGAGAAACTTCCACCTGTTTGTGTAAAAGCTGATCAGCTGGTTTGTAGCCAGAAGAAAGAAAGCAGTTACAGTGTCTAGACGTGCTCCATAAATCAGGCATTTACCTATTAATAAAACAATGATAAACGATCTATTAATCACAGTTCTGTGTGACAACATTTCACAAGGATTCAACCTCCACAAACTCATGGCTGCTCCTGTTAAATAACAATCCCATCTGGGATGTTGTGACCTGCAGGATGCTGTGTCCTTAAGCGCTGCAGATTCTCTGACTCTTTCATCAGACATGAGTCATATAGTGTGTGCAGATCTAGCCTCGAAGATGCAGATGCACACAAACGTTTGCCAATTTCAACCTTACAGGTTCTCTTTGGAAAGGGTTCTCCAAGTTCTTGTTTGAGTGTTAATAAATAGACTTTGTAGCTGCCAAAAAATACAGAAAGTTGGCCTGAAATATTTGGTGTAATGGTGGTTAATTTTGCATGAGGGTGTCTGGGTGTGTGTCGGCTTCTTGGTACGGTTCCAGGGCTTTGTTTGACGCTGTGATTTTTGTGGTTTGTGATAAGCAGCAAGTTAGGAAAGTTGAGATGAGAATCTTCTCTCTGTTCTTATTTGTGCTGTTGTTTCAGCCATGTCAGATAGTGTAAACACTCGGCAACAACTGCGATACAACTCAGGGGTTATCAGATCTGTAATTGTCTGTGTCTTTTTGGAGAAAAGCACTCGGCTGAGTCTTTGGGTAATATCTACAAACGTAATCCACCATCTGCTTGATGCGCTTAAACTCTGTTTCAGAGTGGGACTCCTACACAAGTGTGTACAAGGAATAAACAAAATGCACAGAGCCAAACACTGCATGGAAACAGCTTCTTCTTGGATATGTGGGTGCGCTTGTGTTAAGGTGAAAGCGATGTGTGTTCCACATGCATCAAGCTCTCCTGATAAGATTTGAGCTGTTTTTCTAATTAGAAGTTGCTGGAATTGTGATCATTATTTTCCCCTCAATTAAATGATATAGCCTCCTGCAAAAGGAGCTTCTAATCAGTTTGTAATTAATGCCAGGGAATGTTTCTCACTGCCCGCGGTTTCCATTTCCCATTAAAACAAATGCACTCTTTTACTAAAGGTATTAAACTTCCAATTGGGATTCTATCTATAGCTAACTGCACATGTACGGGTCCACCAATAAAATTAGAGATAATATTTAGGTATTTCTGCAAGAAAAGCAGAACATTTACAAATGGCAAAGCATCATGCCTGCTTGCTGTAGTTAATAAAAACTAACCTAATTAAATAAGAGTTTACAGAGTAAAAGCATCTCTCTAATGCCTATAAAACAGTTTTTGGAGACAGATTATCAGCTTCAGACTACAGACATGACTGTAACATTTCTAATAAAACCTTGTTATTACATTGCTTTTACTTCAGATCTGAGGTTTACGTTTGCAGTGAACCCACGTTGTTCATGTTTGAGCCAACAACACATTTACTGATCTCCATATTGGACCAGTAAATGTGGTAACACACCAGTAATGTTTTTGCTAAATGCTTGGGGAGCATTAATTGAAGGTTGCAGCCATTTGTCTGCTCATGTTTGCTGTTCAGACACATTATCCTAATCTGACCAGTCGTTCAGCTACTCAACACAGTGGAAAAATGTATCAGAACCAGCTTCATTCATCAAGGTTCTGCACAAAAACAAGGAATTCAACTTCTTTTCCACTTTGCTCTCAATGAAGACATTTTAAACACAAATAAATAAAGGGTTAGGGTTAAAGGTTAAGGTTAGGGTTAATTTTTTTTTGTAAACCTAGATGTAGAGTGTGTTTACTAAAGAAGGAAGACGAGGATGAATTAATGCAGATATGCCTGGTATAGATCTGGGTCCTCTGATTGTTCAGTGTCCATCTGAGAGGCAACATGGGGAAAGAAACTGTGTCTGTAGCTCCACCTGAAGGTAAAGGTCTGAACAGTTTGTGTGCAGGGTGTGTGGGGTCTGCAGAGATTTTAGCAGCTCTTTTCCTGACCCTTGACCTGTATAAGTCCTGGATGGAGGGAAGGTCAGCCCTGATGATTCTCTCTGCAGTCCTGATTATTCGTTGCAGTCTGGACCTGTCCTGTTTTGTGGATGAACCAAACCACACTGAGATGTATGAAGACAGGACAGACTGGATGATGGCAGTGTAGAAGATGACCAGCAGCTCCTGGGGAAGGTTGGACTTCTTGAGTTGCAGCAGGAAGTACAGTCTCTGCTGGGCCTTCTTCTGAACATTGTCTATGTATGAGGACCATCTCAGGTTTCGCAAAATGGTGGTTCGTAGGAACCGAAAGTGGTCCACAGCAGACACAGTGTTGTTGAGGATGGTGAGGTGAGGCAGTGTGGGGTGAGTTCTCCAGGAATCCACATCATCTCTATTGTTTTGAGCGGGGTAAGTTCCAGGTGGTTTTGACTACACCAGTGGACCAGCCGACCCATGACAGTGTTGTCATCTTTGAACTTCAGGAATTTCACAGACAGGTCCGCTAACGTGCAACGTTTTGTGCTGCATCAAATGGCAGGGGTCACCAAACATTACAGGCAGAGTGTGGATGCATGCTAGATAAATAATTAGCTAAGACTCATTTAGGTCCTAGCAACTTTTTCACGATTAGGTGACAAATTTCTACAGAGCTGTAGCTGTTGAGACGTAAGGTGTTGAATGCTGACTCATTTGCTGATTTTGAAAATGCGGTGAGTAAAATGTGGTTTTTATTAGGAATGGAAAGGAAGTTTAGTGTGCAGACTACCTTTAGTTTAAAATAGTGATTCTTGAAAGACTGGCAGTTGAAGTCAAATCCTCTGGCTTGTAATGAAAACAATTATTGGCTTGAGCCAAATAAATATTTATTTTCAGATGTTTGTGATATTTTCCTCTGGTCAGACAGATGCTAAAAGGTCATCACTGGCATCATATAGTTGGTGGTGTGAAATGAAAATGATCAGCTGCTCTATACAGATGCCATAAACAGTTATGTTGCAGATTTGAATCCCTTATCTTTTAGTGATGTAGATTCTCTGATCATTTTAATGGACATTGTCTCTGTTTTAGACAGTATCTGGCCGTTTAAAATTAGATCATTACCTGTTTCTAACTCCACATCTTGGGTAAATGATAGTATCCGCTGTTTAAAGCATACTTGTTGAAAAATTGAACGTTTGTGGAGGAAAACTCATTTACAGGTGCATCTTCTGTGCTTGAAGGATCTTTTAGTTTCTTTTAATAATACAGTCAAAGAAGCAGCAAGAGCAAATTATTTTCCTTATCTGATTTCTAGGAGCAAAGGTATATCTAAACTGTTTAACAGCATCAGGTTATTACCACACCTGCTCTAGTTGGCAATTCCCATTTTTTCAAATGAGAATTGCCAACTTTTTCTTTATTTCATAGACAAAGTTAGTAAGGTGAGCAATAATACAGGGGTTGGACAATGAAACTGAAACACCTGGTTTTAGACCACAATCATTTATTAGTATGGTGTAGGGCCTCCTTTTGCGGCCAATACAGCGTCAATTCGTCTTGGGTTGACAGATACAAGTCCTGCACAGTGGTCAGAGGGATTTTAAGTCATTCTTCTTGCAGGATAGTGGCCAGGTCACTACGTGATACTGGAGGAGGAAAACGTTTCCTGACTCGCTCCTCCAAAACACCCCAAAGTGGCTCAATAATATTTAGATCTGGTGACTGTGCAGGCCATGGGAGATGTTCAACTTCACTTTCATGTTCATCAAACCAATCTTTCACCAGTCTTGCTGTGTGTATTGGTGCATTGTCATCCTGATACACGGCACCGCCTTCAAGATACAATGTTTGAACCATTGGATGCACATGGTCCTCAAGAATGGTTCGGTAGTCCTTGGCAGTGACGCGCCCATCTAGCACAAGTATTGGGCCAAGGGAATGCCATGATATGGCAGCCAAACAATCATTGATCCACCCCCATGCTTCACTCTGGGCATGCAACAGTCTGGGTGGTACGCTTCTTTGGGGCTTCTCCACACCGTAACTCTTCCGGATGTGGGGAAAACAGTAAAGGTGGACTCATCAGAGAACAATACATGTTTCTCATTGTCCACAGCCCAAGATTTGCGCTCCTTGCACCATTGAAACCGACGTTTGGCATTGGCATGAGTGACCGAAGGTTTGGCTATAGCAGCCCGGCCGTGTATATTGACCCTGTGGAGCTCCCGACGGACAGTTCTGGTGGAAACAGGAGAGTTGAGGTGCACATTTAATTCTGCCGTGATTTGGGCAGCCGTGGGTTTATGTTTTTTTGGATACAATCCGGGTTAGCACCTGAACATCCTTTCAGACAGCTTTCCTCTTGCGTCCACAGTTAATCCTGTTGGATGTGGTTCGTCCTTCTTGGTGGTATGCTGACATTACCCTGGATACCGTGGCTCTTGATACATCACAAAGACTTGCTGTCTTGGTCACAGATGCACCAGCAAGACGTGCACCAACAAGTTGTCCTCTTTTGAACTCTGGTATGTCACCCATAATGTTGTGTGCATTTCAATATTTTGAGCAAAACTGTGCTCTTACCCTGCTAATTGAACCTTCACACTCTGCTCTTACTGGTGCAATGTGCAATCAATGAAGACTGGCTACCAGGCTGGTCCAATTTAGCCATGAAACCTCCCACACTAAAATGACAGGTGTTTCAGTTTCATTGTCCAACCCCTGTATTTCTCCACCTACTCCTGGGTTGACTATTTCCTGTCCAGTTCGGCCTGTTATTTTAGATCGTTTTCAGCCAGTGTCCTTACCTGAGCTGGTTAAGCTTGTTAGCAATATGAAGGCATCTTCCTGCTCGCTGGACATTCTACCAGCAAGTTTGGTTAAGAGTGTTTTTCAGGGCATTGGTCCTACTGTCCTTAACATAGTAAACACCTGTTTAGTTTCTGGTCAGGTACCTGTTTGTCTGAAGAGTGCTGCCATCCACCCGCTTTTAAAAAAGGTTAATTTGGATCCTTCTCTCTTTAGGAGCTACAGACCCATCTCAAAGCTCCCTTTCCTGGCTGGAGGTTTCCTGGAGAAGGTTGTGGTCAGGCAGTTAACTACTGTTCTTGACCTATATAGCTTTACGGATGAATTTCTGTCAGGTTTTCATAAATTCCACTCAGCTGAAACGGCTCTTAGAGTCTCAAATGATATTTTGATGCAGAGTGATGCAGGAAAATGTTCTGTGCTGCTTATGTTGGACTTGACTTCAGCATTTGATACTGTTGACCATCCAACACTGCTAAATAGGCTGAGGTATTAGCCTGGCATTTCAGGTTCTGCTTTAAAATGGTTGTCTTCATACTTGACTAATAGATCAACGTTTTTGGCTGCATCTATTTACAAATCCCATTTCTGTTCTGTTCAATTTGGTGTTCCACAGGGCTCTGTTTTTGGCCTCTGTTGTTGTTGTAAAGCACGGTGGCGCATTATCGAGTGCATTTCAAGATCCTAGTATTGACTTGGAGAGCGCTGCATGGACAGGCACCAGTGTATGTCGCTAATCTAATTCATCCCTACACCCCTACTAGGGCCCTGAGGTCCTGTGATCAGGACCTGCTGATTGTCCCCCATACAAAATTGAAAACTAAAGGAGACAGAGCGTTTTCTTTTGTGGCTCCAAAACTCTGGAACTCCTTTCCTTTGGTTCTGAGATCAGCAGACTCGGTGGTTTCCTTTAAAAGCCAGCTAAAAACTTATTTTAAATCTGCTTTTGTTTAATTTTCTCTTATGTGTTTCTTTTTGTTGAAGCACTTTGTGATTTTTATCTTGAAAGGTGCTTTATAAATAAAGTTTTACTTATTTATTTATAATGGGTTGTGTGTCTGCAGAAAATGGTAGTTCAGAAGCAGCCTATCATTGGGTGGAAAAACTATGTTTAGTATCACTAACTGAATAAAATTCCCTCAACTGAAATCAGTTCATATCTGGTGGAAAAGGGGGAAAAATGTTCATGAGTGAAACTGAGACAAAGGCTGTCACTCAAAAATATAAGCGGTTCTACTTTTCTAAACTCAAATCTCCTTAGATTCAACCATGTACTTTGCTCAGTATTTAACAGTTCATCTAAAAAGATTATTAGCAGAACATTTTCAGTTTTCTATAAGTTTAATTAGAGGCTTAGTGAGGAAAAGTCAGAAAACCCCTTAGGTCACTGTGGTTCAAGCACAGTTTGCCAAACTGAGGTTTCACCTTAAAAAAAACTTGGATTTGAGTTGAGAGGCTGAGCCCGCAGTCTGTCTGAGACAATAAACGAACGTCTAAGCTACTCAAGCTTACACATGCTCCCTGTCTCTGCCTAGCAGTCAGTCAGTCAGTCGGTGGATAAGGATCTGGATGAGCTCAGGTGATTACACTCTTTAGACTGGTGCTAATTGCAAGGTCTTTGCTCTAAGTACTGTAAAAGTATTAATTAAAGCAGACCATTAATCAAGGCCTTTGGCAGCAAAATGGAGAGCAAACGATGAGGAGGAGGAGTTGAGAAGATTTTCTCCCTTCCTTCCTCTCTGGGCGTGTGATCCGAAACCTTCTGGTGCTTCAGGGGAAGGAAAGTTTGGCTGTAAGGGTCAAAAGGTTATTCAGGTGATAATGGTGGCACACAGTAGTTCATGCATGCGTTTGCACATCACTATCACATCTGTTGCTCATGCACACCTACACTGGAAAGAAAAATGGCAATTAGTAATCTGAAAGAATTAGATTATCAAAAACTACACAGCAAACAAACCAAAAAAAACATGAATATTTTTGTGATCACTGCTTCCCTTTCTTTTAATAAGGTTTGAGTCGGATCATCCCCAGAAGTAGCAGAACACAGATCAGCACGAAAAAAATTTCCCAGAAATTGACAACTTATTAGAAATTTTCTAGAAAATTATGAAAGCATGTCAGGAGCCAATTATTTTGATTTGAATGATTTCTCAGAAGGTTAGAACATTTACAATACCGGTCAAGTTTTAGAATTTACTGGTTGACTTTAGCAAACGAAAAACTGCAAAAGAACTTTAAACATGTTATATTTTAGATTCCTTATAGTAGCTGCCCTTTGCTGTGATGACTGAAATATTCTCTCAGTGAACCTCTTGGAAATTCTTTCAAGACTCTTTGGAAAACCATTTCAGGTGACCACCTCATGAAGCTCATGGAGAGAACGCCCAGAGTGGAAAGCAGTGATCAGAACAAAGGGAGGCTATTTCAAAAAATCTAAAATATAAAAATGTTTAAAGTTATTTCACGCTTTTTATTCACTACATAATTCCATGTGTGTTCATTCATAGTTTTGTTGCCTTTGAGAATCTACAATATGAGTAGTCATGAAAATAAAGAGACCCTTTAGGTGAGAAAGTGTATCTAAAACTTTTGACCAGTAGTGTAGATAAAAACAATTATGCCTACCACACTTTTTCCTTCCACTCAACTTTCCATTAGTATCAATCTTGGAGGTTTTACCTATAAAATTGTGCGATCTGACAGAGTTTGTATGGAGGTAAATTTGTCTCAATATTATTCAATCAAACAAAAAACTAATCTCAATCAAAAAATATTAAGTTGTGATCAAAACTTTCAGAGTTGTAACAATTTTTTTTTTATGGATATATTTTGGGGAGTAAAAAAATTGTTTGAAAAACTTTTTTTGATTAAAATGACTCATTTTTTCTCACGAAGAGAAAAAAGTTATTTGCAAAACATAAACTTTTATTTGCGCATGTCAAAAATCTTTGGTTACGACTCTCCTCTTTTGGTTTTGACGCTCTCTGTTTTTGGTTGAACTCAAAGAATTTTGAGTTCTGGAAACATGAACATCCTGGGCGGGGCCTAAAGACGAACGATATAAGACGTTTCCCTATTGGTTAGCGCTGACTAAAGCGGCCGCTCGAACTGCAGGGCTTGTACAGAAGAAAACTGCAGTCAAGTGAGCCGACAGCCAGAAATACGCGGTCACGCCACCCGACACCAGCTCTCTCTCAAAGATTAGCGTAGCGCATACAAGGCGCATTGCGGTGATGGAGCAGAAAGTACCCGATCCTGGCAACGGTTGAGAAAATAAGAGGAAAACAGAAAAGTAACCTACAGAACATTTATATTAATGACATTTTTACAGCTTTCACATTCATGTTTTATGTAAAATAAATATTTAATATTTTACTGTACAGTTTTGGAGAAATATCTTGTCAAAGTACCTCAAAATGCTTAACCAGAATATGCATTCGTCCCACTTTCAGGAATTTATTTCTCCAAAACCATGAGAGGTGACAACACATGCTCTAAACATGAGCATCAGAGACAATGTGCTTTAATGTAACCAGGTTGTGAAAGGTCCAAATGTACCCTGTGAAGGTTACCGTTGGTCCTTGGTCATCCAGAACTTTACAATCCTAAGTGCTTCAATAAAAAGGCAACGAGGAGTCCAGTCCAGAGGGGGGACAAACGGTAAAGAAGCTTAAAAATGACCCGTTTGGCATGCATGTTCTATTAATAAGCTTTTGACACGACTCAAAAGGTCATTATCTGTGTTTGACATGTTCTCATCCTTCATTCTGTTTAGATGAGTGAAAAAACAGAAGATTGTAGCAGTTTGAAAGTCATCTCGAGAGAATGATGTTTTCAGTCCTGACTAATATGACCTTAGTTTTGATTTCTCTCTCAAACTAATCACAAACTAAGTTCTGATACATACGCCCAACATTTAAATGGGTTTGGTTTTGGGTTGGGCTGTGTATTATTTATAAGTCGGGAACTTTATCAATGGTTCCCAACTTCAGTTTTATTTCAAGTTATTTATTGTTTTAATTTGTTGTCTGTGATGAAAGCTGCAGATGTATAAAGACTCTTTTAGACAAGAGAAGAACTCCATTTCACTGCATACGTCTGCTCCAGGACTAATCCCGACATATTCACATGGAGCCATATTACTGATCTGTTTTATATTCACTGTCTTAATTAAATCAATAAATGTATAATCCCTCCTCGATTTGTATTTTAAACTGGAGCTGTGGTTCTGCTTTAGGTACCACAGCATCAGCGCAGGCCATTTTTGGGAAGACCCAGAGAAGTGTAATAAATTATACTCTAAAATAATTTGTATTCCTATATTTGGTTCCTTAAATTGATCACAAAGCTAAGAAAGCCTAAAGTTACCTCTAAAAGAAAGATTTGCAGCTGAACAAAATGCAAAAACTAACTTTAAAACTAACTTTAATCTATTTAAAACGTAACCGAGCACAGATACATGGAGATAAATAGAGATTATGAAGAACTGACCCACGTTTCTTGATTAAGTTGCAACAATTAGTTCATTTCTAAGGGTAATGATCATGTGGCGACTCTTAAATTCTCAGGTTTAATGTTATGTTTTAATACCTTTTCATGAATAAATGGTGTTAGAACCTTGGTGGATTTTCACCCATAACTTATGTTTGGACACAGACATGTTCTTCAGTCCCCGCCTAGACTTAAAACCTGAAATTATACACTGCTTCTTATTAAAATTAGCGATTATTGCCTGAGCCTTAATTTATACATATGCATGTATTTAAGCTCTAAATATGCAGACGGACGGCACTGAGAAACTCAAGAAGGAAATCCTATTATACCCTACCTGTGAGATGTAGAGTAGTAAGCCCTCTGACTCGCTGCAGAATGGGCCTGCAGAGACAAAAGGCATTGGTGCTAAATGACTGAGGTGATTATAATCGCATACTCTTAAAGAAAGAGAGATTTAAGAAAAAATAACATCTGAAAACCAATTCAACGAACAAAGGCCTGAGTGTTCCCTTGTGACGGGAGCGAAGAGGAAAAGAGGACGAGTGAAAGAATGAAAGCAGAAAAATGGGATTTTATCGCAGTTTGAGTTGGTGAACTAAAGGTTGGGGTTAGGAGAGGAGACGAGGATGGGAGGGAGGGAGGGGAAATAAAAGTCTCCTTTTAGTCAGCGGGGATATTTAATTTCTATCTCTTTCTCCCCATCTCTTCCGTAAACCCAGTGTTCATCATTTCCATGTCTGTTCCCACTCTCTCTTCTTTCCCAGATCCGTCGCGTACAAAATGGCTGCTGAGTTGGAGGATGATGCTCAATTTGTAGAGCTTCTAAGATGTGAAAGAGGCTGTGAGAGATGGGGGTTCTGGGTGGCTGCTCAGGTTTCCCTAATGGCTGCGCTGGGATCAGCCCCTGTTCTGATTGACTTGTTAAATGATTTTCTGGGCTTGGGGCCCAGGCAGGACTCTGAGTTTTTGTCCCATGACAGATGAACAACACAAGTAAAGAGGAAGTGCTGTCCAGATAGAATGGCTACTGAAAGGGGAAATGGACAGGTATTGGTTGATATGGTGGGACAGAACGATGCTTGGGCTGTCCTCAGTGAGTGTGGAGACTACAGAACTCAGAGGACATGTTGGTGTTTTAGTTGCTAAATGAATGGAACCATTTTCTTGGCAAAATGGTGTTTTATCCCAATGAAAATGTTTTTTTTTTTACCTGTAATTGGTTGCTGCTAAGCTGAAAGACAGTGACCCTACTGCTAACATGAGATTTGAGGTCAGAGTCTCTGAACCAGCTGATCATTTCTTGTTGAACTTACTTCACCTAACTGAAGACTTGGTGTTTGGAAGAAGGTCTGGTGGACATTTATTCCTTCCTTCAATAATCAACAAAGTCTAACTCATGATGACGTTGGATGTTCTCCAGAAGTACAGTGCCTTGTGAAAGTATTCGGCCCCCTTGAACTTTTCAACCTCTGGCCACAATTCAGGCTTCAAACATAAAGATATAAAATTCTAAATTTTTGTGAAGAATCAACAAGTGGGACACAATCGTGAAGTAGAATGAAATTTATTGGATGTGTCAAACTTTTTTAACAAATCAAAAACTGAAAAGTGGGGCGTGCAATATTATTCGGCCCCTTTACTTTCAGTGCAGCAAACTCACTCCAGAAGTTCAGTGAGGATCTCTGAATAATCCAATGTTGTCCCAAATGACTGATGATGATAAATAGAATCCACCTGTGTGTAATCAAGTCTCCGTATAAATGCACCTGCTCTGTGATAGTCTCAGGGTTCTGTTCAAAGCGCAGAGAGCATCATGAAGACCAAGGAACACACCAGGCAGGTCCGAGATACTGTTGTGCAAAAGTTTAAAGCCAGATTTAGGTACAAAAAGATTTCCCAAGCTTTAAACATCCCAAGGAGCACTGTGCAAGCAATCATATTGAAATGGAAGGAGTATCAGACCACTGCAAATCTACCAAGACCCGGCCGTCCCTCTAAACTCTCATCTCGAACAAGGAGAAGAATGATCAGAGATGCAGCCAAGAGGCCCATGATCACTCTGGATGAACTGCAGAGATCTACAGCTGAGGTGGGAGAGTCTGTCCATAGGACAACAATCAGTCGTACACTGCACAAATCTGGCCTTTATGGAAGAGTGGCAAGAAGAAAGCCATTTCTCAAAGATATCCATAAAAAGTCTCGTTTAAAGTTTGCCACAAGCCACCTGGGAGACACACCAAACATGTGGAAGAAGGTGCTCTGGTCAGATGAAACCAAAATCAAACTGTTTGGCCACAATGCAAAACGATATGTTTGGCATAAAAGCAACACAGCTCATCACCCTGAACACTCCATCCCCACTGTCAAACATGGTGGTGGCAGCATCATGGTTTGGGCCTGCTTTTCATCAGCAGGGACAGGGAAGATGGTCAAAATTGATGGGAAGATGGATGGGCCCAAATACAGGACCATTCTGGAAGACAACCTGTTGGAGTCTGCAAGAGACCTGAGACTGGGACGGAGATTCATCTTCCAACAAGACAATGATCCAAAACATAAAGCCAAATCTACAATGGAATGGTTCACTAATAAACGTATCCAGGTGTTGGAATGGCCAAGTCAAAGTCCAGACCTGAATCCAATCGAGAATCTGTGGAAACAGCTGAAGACTGCTGTTCACAAACGCTCTCCATCCAACCTCACTGAGCTCAAGCTGTTTTGCAAGGAAGAATGGGCAAGAATTTCAGTCTCTCGATGTGCAAAACTGATAGAGACATACCCCAAGCGACTTGCAGCTGTAATTGCAGCAAAGGGTGGCGCTACAAAGTATTAACGCAAGGGGGCCGAATAATATTGCACGCCCCACTTTTCAGTTTTTTATTTGTTAAACAAGTTTGACACATCCAATAAATTTCATTCCACTTCACGATTGTGTCCCACTTGTTGTTGATTCTTCACAAAAAAATTTAATTTTATATCTTTATGTTTGAAGCCTGAAATGTGGCAAGAGGTTGAAAAGTTCATGGGGACCGAATACTTTCGCAAGGCACTGTACCAGAACACGGGTCAGCATAAAAAAAAATAATCGAGAAATTGACAAATTATTTGAAATTCTGTAAAAAATTAGAAAAACATGACAGTAGCTAATTATGTTGGTTTTGATTATTTTTTTTTCAGAAAATTAGAACATTAGATAAAATCCCTACTACTGCAACTTTTTCCATCCACTCAACTTTCCATTAGTATGCTTTAACACAGCACTTCTTTAGAAGGTGTTAGTGACTGTCTGCTGAACAACTGTCAAATCAGTAGACTTCCCCTATGATTGCATTTTTGTATTAACACTTTTAGTTTTACTTCTTTATTTAATTCCCAAAATACGTTTCCATGATATCAGAATTTACTCAGATGTACATTTACCTCATCAGGTAAAACTGGCTCATACGTTGTTTATATCAGAGCAGTAAAGCCAAGTTAAAAGTGAGATGATAACTTTGAACATGGCTGTAAAAGAATAATATTTGATAAGTTCACAGCCACATTTCTACTTTCACATTTCACACATTCAGAACTAATTGTGTTCTTCCTGACGGAGGTGTATGGAGGGAAGTTGGAACTACATAACCATTCATGGTGACAACTTTTAAAAACACTTTATCCCAGCAGCCCAGTTTCAGACGTGTTAAAATTCAACCCCCTGAAACCAAAACCCCATTCATCTTATTTAAGAACTATTTAGTGCAAATGTAGGTTGGCTTTCAGCTCGTGTGAAAGGCGTCTATGAAGCCTGATTGTACAGGAGCTGAGAGGAGGAGTGGTGGATGGTTCGTTATGGAGATGGCTTGATGCAGGCAGATGAAGGTGCATTAACTTTTTTTTCTCATTAGTCTTTATTCATGCTCTTTTACCATCCCTTTTACAAGGTCAGTGCAAAATTAACTTGAAATGTATACCTCCTCCAGCAATCAGCCTTCTCAGTTCGGAAAAAAAATCTTTTAAGCAGGAAATTGTGGGTGTGGAGATGAGAAACAGAAAAGGCCCTCGCCGACCTACCGGGGTTTTTTCTTTGCTTCTGCAAAAATTCATACAATTTATGATGTTGATAATGTGAAGAGTTCTCACTTAATTAAACTTATGCAGGCAGTGCAAAGTTTAAAAAGGAAAAAAAATGCACTCATGTCATGCCGTGAAAGTGGGCAAATTATCAAATACAAATTAATTAGTGTTTTGAATCCAAGTTGGGAGCAATGAATTGCATTGGAAAATTAAAAAAGATATCGCTGGCTCCTCACTCTGGCTGTGTAAGTATATAATTTATTACCAAAAAGTTCAAAAACACAAAAAAGACACTACATACACAGCTAGGCTCTAATTTCATGATTTTAATAATGGTTATCCCTTTAGGACAATACTACAGAGTTCTAATTAAAATAAATATGGAACTGGAGACGAATGAAACGGTGAAACAGATAGACATCATGTTTGGAGTACAAAGCTGGATGTCACCACAGGGTATGCATGGATTCTGTCGCTTCGCACGGACCACATTTATCGGGCCAATATCAGACTGTAGACCCAAAAACCGAAACCATGAGACCCAAAGAAACAACGTCCTACATTTTGTTAGTTATGAAAGCACATAAATAAAACCCCTTTGAATAAAGACCTTTTACAGCAACGCCCCTCATATACAGAGAAGGCAGCGAGTTTTTTGTAAGTATGTCGTCTATCTGATAATGAAATGCTTGGTTTTTGCATGAACTTCTCCTTTTAGTGTCGTTTGTCAGCACAAAATGTTACCAGATCATGTTACACCATTTCCACCATCTCTAAACAGTCCTTGTGCAAGTTTAACCAAGCTAATTAGCTCCAGCTGTGATGATCTTTAGAAAGCTACATCACTGTAGTTAAGTTAAACCCAAACAAACCTTACTATGTGGATAAAAGTGAGACTTGCACAGGCTTGCTACTATTTACTACGATATTCTGGTGACATGTTTTGCTAGGAAGATTGTGCTGCCGCATGCCTCTGCACGTGAGGGTAAAAATGCTGGTCAGAACAGGAGCATAAATGAGATTTGTTAGTTTTTGTAACAAGAGGTCATGCTGTGGTGAACTGGAGGCAGACTAAGATGTGGTTTTAAACCTTCCATAGGGTGCTGGCTTGTTAGGTCTCCAAGGTACTGCTCTCTGAAAACAGTTCTCCTGACTCCCTCATCCTCACTGGATAAATCCATATGGAAATCGTCACTTTATACTCTTGGTTCAAGCTGGAGACCTTGTCTTTTTCACATTTGTCCTTGGTGACCCTTGTTTACCCAGGACATGCAAGATGTTATATAAGTCCTGCAATGTCTGGCTGCCTTTTGCTGTCTTTTTTCAAGCTTTTTAAACTTGATTTTTGTCAATAACATGAATAGAAGTATCGAATAGCTACAAGCCTGAATGCAATGGTGTTTTATTTGAATGAAACCAGTTGAAATCATTAGGAAGGTAAATGTCAGGCTTGACCACAGCAGGGCATTTGAGTTCAGCATGAATAATTGCTGTAAAAAAACAGACCAAAGAGTCCCAGAGGGTATTTCCAGCAGTAAAACCCGAATATGTTCAGTCTGCACCAAGAGAAATGTCTAAACCTGATCTGTGTAGCATCTGACATTTTACCCAGAGAAATGAGATAAAGTAGATGCAGTCCTTCATTCTGCTTCTCTTAACCAACTTCAGAGCCTTATTTTGCCTCCTTTAGACATCTTGTTCATTAAACGCCTTATATACTCTGGTGGCATCCTGCTGTCTCACTCTGTAATCGCTCTGAGACGTCTTGGGTTGTATATGCAAGAGTTCTGCCCCAGCAGAACTGTTATACGGGCCGCAGTACCGTGGTGGTATGTCGACTGATCTTCAGGAGGAAATGTTCAGTTAATTAACACTATGTCGGAAAAGCAGACAGAATGGTACACCTCAGAAGAAGACTTGACA
Source organism: Crenichthys baileyi (assembly GCA_036173005.1). Classification (NCBI taxonomy): domain Eukaryota; kingdom Metazoa; phylum Chordata; class Actinopteri; order Cyprinodontiformes; family Goodeidae; genus Crenichthys; species Crenichthys baileyi. The sequence continues at coordinate 350,191 of JAHHUM010002904.1, forward strand.
TTGAGATGGAAGGATAAATCATTAATTGGTTTTCTTTCCTGTTAGAATGGCAGAAACGGAGGAAGGTCACTCTGACTCTGACAGGAAGCACAACTATATCATGCAGAGGAGGGCGGGGGTAGATGCACAGTCGATTGGAGACAATAGAAGCTGCAGATCAAAGTAATTATACCTGAGATGAGGGCCTGCAGGACACAGGTCAGGCAAGCTTTACAATTTCCATCCTGTGACGCATCAGATTTGTCTTTACGCCACCTTCCCTCCAACTTCGACCCTCCAGCCCCCCATCCCATCCTCTGGGGGCGGTTTGGAGTGCAGCGGCACCCAGCTGAAACGCATATAATTCCAGCTCCGAGATGAATGCAGCCGATAGCGGAGGAAGGGGGAATACGGCAAGATAATTAGGAGTGATACTCGTGATTGTGAGCGCGGCGGTGTGAAAAGGTGGGCCGCAAGATAAAACGCTCATCAGAGAGGCAGCGAAGAGAGTGCTGGATAAACAAACGCGGTGCAGAGGGGGAACAAGAGAGGGAAGGAAGGGGAGATAGAGCGAGAGAATGGCAAGGTTAGAGGCAGCTAGATTAAGGTTACGCTTTGCATAGTGAAGGATTGGGAAGAATGTATCGTGACGCTGAATCAAGCGGGGTCAACGTGCTCTATCAAACACACAATCTGCAAGCCATGACACTCTTCAGAGCGCTGAAGCCTAGATTTACATTTCTTCTCCACGCTGATAGGATCATTTCATTCCTCACGCTGAAAGTGATGAAGCAGTCAAAAATAAAAATGTTTTAATTTTCATGTCTGAGCAAAATGAGATGAGTCAAAGTTAAAGTTTCTGGGAAACACAACAGGCCGTCAGAGGAGAGAAGAGAAAAAGAGCCTCCAGAGTCTCTGCTGCAGTTTGATTTCCTCTGTTCTTCAGCAGGGAGGCCGTTGAGGCTGAGCTGCACTGTTGTTCATGGTGAAAGGATGCAGGAGATAAGGGCATGTCAGAACCGCGGCCTTGTTTGATACGCGAGATGCTGCCCCATGTCCACTCGCGCAGGTGTACATGCATGTGGCCACAGCGGCAGGAACAGTGATTTTTATCATCCTCTGCTTTCTGTCCTTCATTCTCTCCCTCTCTGTCATAGTCTTACTCGCTTTTCCTCCTTCGTGCAGAGACGGGCGATAAGAGACACAGATAGCACTTTATGGCATGAGTGATAAGGAGACACACCACTCATGTGTCCCATCAGGGGGAAAAAAACAGCAAAACCCAAATGAAGGCAGGCCTTATCACAGACATCTGACGCTTAATGCAAGTCCATTTTGAAGTAATATGTGCTTCGTCGTGGCCCTAATGGATTTGAGATTTCTGGGGCTTTTGAGTTTATTGATTCATTTCACACACTTTGTCCTCTGAAGGATATTGCAGGCCAGTGCAAAATGTGTGCAGATTCTGCAGATAACGCTGTTATGAACAGCTTGCTTGTTTTTCGCTGTGGCAAAGCACAAAAATCCACAAAGATTAGCCGTTCTTAGTCAGTTTTGGTGAATTTGTATAAGATGTTTGTGTGACCACTAGCCAATTATCTGATTAGTGTTTCCTGTTGCACAATTTTCTACCAACAATATCTCCATCTTTCCATTTACAAGACTGAAAAAAAAAACCCAAACATAAAGCTGCTGCTGCCGCCGTCTTCAGGATCGGTGATTTCTGATTTGCAGCTTTTTCCACCTGTCAAATGGTGAGAATACACATCCATGCTCTCTCCTTAGCTGTAGCAGCTCCATTTTTCAGCTGAGAACATTATTCCTCTGTGAATGCATTTATTCAGATAATAATGATCATAAAAAAACAAATTAATTTAAAAAAACTGTCTTTAAATAAATGCTATTGTCACCAGCTTTTGAGGAGCATGGCAGGAGCATGATGCAGAATTTATTAAAACGCGGGCAGCTCTCTCCCATCCCTCCCTGCGAACGCATTCATCTTTGTGACGAGGGAATATGAGTGAGATCCCAATCATTTCTCAAGGTGGTTTATTGAACCGTTTTCCGTGTTTTAGGGGAGAGTCTGTTTGACTGTAATCAGGTGGCTTTCAGAAATAAGTGATGGTGCTGCTGGGAGATACTCTGCAGCGGTTACAAATCTGAAAAGTAAAGGTTATTAATCATTTTGGCTGTTTTATGTTTGTCTTTATATTCAGTGACCTTAAGATAGTGGCAGCTTTTCTATTTCTTTAGAACCTCCAGAAACGGATCAGTCTTTAAAAGGTATTCACACCCCTTAAACTTTTTCACATTTTGTGTTGTGAAGCAGAAGGAAAATGATTTATGGTTTAAATTTTAAATAAAATCTGAAAAGTGTGCAGTGTATTTATATTCAGCCTCCTGAGATAAAACCTTGTGGATCCACCTTTGGCAGAAGGTCTTCTGGGGTTTGTCTCCACCAGCGTTAAAGATCTACAGACTGAAAGTTTTCCCCATTCTTCTTTATAAAGCAGCTCAAATTCAGTCAGACCGGATGGAGAACATCTGTGAACATCAAGTCTTGCCACATATTCTCAAGTCTAGACTTGGACTGGGCCATTCTAACGCATAAATGTGCTTTGGATTAAACCCTTCCAGTGTAGCTCTGACTGTATGTTTAGGGTAGTTAACCTGCTGGACAGATTGCCCCACCTGAGCTGTGGATCTCTGCAGCACCTCCAGAGTTACCATGGTGCTTTTGTTGCTTCTCTGATTAATGCCCTTCTTGTCAGTTCAGACTGAGATGGTGGTCTATTTAAGGGTATCAGAGTAACGGGGGCTGAAATCTGGAACACATGCAGACATTTGTGTTGGTCCATCACATAGATTACAAGTTTTTGGTTGGAGCAGAACAAAATGTGACAAAGTTCAAGAGAATATTTTTGCATTTCTGTGCAGAGTATAAAAAGCTGAAAGTTGTTCCTCTTCTTGTGTTTTTCTTACCTTTTTGTCAGTCTTGGCCCAGCAGTACATGCGCTGGTCATCTACCTGAATATTTATGTTTTGCTTGTGTACACCAGCTTATTTCAAAGCACTGTGCCTGCTCCTTTTTAAACGGAGAAACTCGGAGACAGATGTTTGCACTTCAACATGGAAAGGAGACACAAACCTATCCAGACGTTATCTGCCTCCGATCCAAGCCCCGGACGGCTGGATAAACAAGTTCCTTTTTCCGAATTGTGTTTTGAAAGGGAATTGTGCCCGCCGTGCAGCCGCTGGGCCCGTGGCTCGAGCTCAGGGAGTCCACTTTGTGCAAAGCACCAGGCGGATATGAGGAGCAGATGTCCTGTCTGTTGGTATCCAGCTCCAGACTGAGAGCTGCTTGGACGTCACTGAAGATGACGAGCTGAGCCTCAAAAAGCTTCCAGACTTTTTGTAGCCATTTATTTATTTATTTGTTGTTGTTTTTTTTTTTGCATGTCTATTTCTTTGGAAATTTGAATTGAGAGCTTATATGGTGCAGGGCCAACTTTCTGTAGCCAGGAGGGAATCGGTTATGAGAGTGCTCTTAGAGCCCCTAGTGGCCAGCTGGAAAATCGCAGTCAGCTGAAGAGTAAAACACTACAGAACGTTTTGTTCTGAAAATAAGACTATGCTGTTTGGACCACTGTGAAAGTTTAGTTTCATTTGTGCTCAGCTTTGAAAATTCACAGAACTGAAACAAAATTACTCCCAAACCAGTTAAGAATCTTTCCCACTTTTATAATTAGCAGAGACACCATCTTTTCTCTGTGCTTAATTAGAAAAGGTTTTCTGTCCATTTGCCTCCTTTTGTTTCGCAGGACCGTCACCAATCCCCTCAGACACCAAAGCTCCAAAAAAAAAACCCCCCCCCCCCCCCCCCTCTATTCCTCCCTCCCACTACTCATTTAAACTTTTTCCTTTTTTTTAAGAATAATGCTGATTTTTATCTTGGCCATAATTGCAGTATAATTATGGGAGGTAATTCTCCCATGGTGCATGGCCTGGTCCGCTGCTGTAGCGTGAGCAGAATCTGCTTGGAGGTTAAACTCCTGATTTGAAATTGAGAGGCAGAACGATGGCAAGGATAGGAGAACAAGGAGAAGGAACAGTTAGTAATTGGACTGAATTAGTGTATTTGACCTTGAAGTTCTTGTATCCTAATTTCTATGGAAAATAAAGATTTCTCTGGAGAAAACATTTGTTTGCATTACAGCTAATATGAAAAAGTGGATTTAATTCCTGCAGGTCAGTGTGATTTGTGGCTGTTGACCTTCTAAATTCACAACTATTTATTTACGTTTTGTGAATTTTGTTCTGTGCTCGTATCCCGATACTCCAAATGCAAATCTCATTATTCAATAAACGTACAAGGCCAAAGCGTTTTGTCCCTTTTCATTATGTGAAACATGAGGTGTAACGGTGCATGTGATCATACCAACCTGTCGCAGAACACACATGATTCATGGCTACAGGCAGACATAAAAACGAGAAATGCGTCAGTCACAGGAGGTCACCACTGTTAGTCAGAATACGATCACAGAGAATGAGTGGATTAGGCTCCTAAATAAGCAGTCCACACCAAAGCAATGCAAGAAAGCCTCCTAATAACTTGCAAGCTAATTCAGAGTCAAATGGTATGGCAGCAGTGGAGACAAGGCAGTCAACACACTGTTTATGGTAAGCTATTGCTGTATTTCTTCTCTTTTATGTGAGGTGTCATTTTCACCTTCTTCCAAGCTTGCTGTACAGGCGTTGCAAACCCTACAGATGGACACCGGGGTTGGCTGCTACATGATTATTTTATGCTGTCTAGGAGATTGACAGTAATACAGTGACACAGCGGAATAAATTAAACTAGATGTTACAGCAGTTTTTGCTGGAGTGTTAGCTGGTCCTGATAATTGTTCAGTTTTAGCAGTAAATGGCGCTACAACCTTCCTCTACATTTAAAAAAATATTGCGAACACGTGACTCCTGAGTATGAATGCACAAAACTGGAAATACTGAAGTTTACTTGTTAGCATAACATGCAGACATGTCTTTTTCCAATCTGTTTGGGCCACTCTTGTTTCTCTGCCTCAGCACATGTACTCAGTTTAATTGCTGGATGTTTTTAAATAGAACTAATTAATGTTTAACTACACAAAGTAAAATATTTGATATGTGTTCATTTTGATGCTTCTGACTTATAGCTAATGAAGGCTAAAACTTCAATTCGTCTGAAATTTCCAGTATTACATTTTGACTAAATGTGGGCTTCCTGAGAGATATGCCCATGGACTGTACAGTGTATAGATTTATTAATAACTGCATCAGTACATCTGTGCCCCTCAACTCCAGATTCTTAGGCCATGATTTCCAAATAAATTGTGAAACTTACTGGAGTCCAGCACAGTTAAAATGCGTCTGGCGTCTCTGGTTCAGGCGTGGCTGGACACAACAAACGGACAGTTGAAGCCCGTGTTCTGGATCAAGCTACAGTCCATACCTTTGCTAAAATCAAGCTCCACACTTTTCCCTTCCACTCAACTTTCCATTAATATGCTTGGGTACTGCACTGTGTAGACAGCAAGCTCCTTTTTTAGCAAACTCTGTTGAACAACTGTTAAGTTAGTCTTCCTCATGATTGTGTAGGCCATAACTTGGTCAGAACATTTCTTTATTCAGTCATTTTTTGTTTTATGTGACATTTTTATTTTCTGAGGAATTTACAGAAATAAACGCTTTAAATACCTAAATTTGTGTAATAAATCTACATATAGTTATTTTTGGTTATATTGTAACTTACTGAGGTGCATCTCCAGCTTTATTCCCATCTTTACCAGATGTGCCAGTGAGTGTTGGAGGGTGCTGCATCAAATTTAATGGTCTGAACCAACCTGTGAAGAATAGTTTCCTTTAATATGCTTTTGGTAAAGAGTTTGATACTAATTCAAATATATGTGTTTATTTAAGGACTGTATGAAACCATTAGCCTAAATGGGAACTGGAGAAAGCATCTCCAACCAGTTTAAAATTGATCATTATAGCCTATAAGACATGGAACAATTGGCTCTTACAGACTTTTTGTAAGTTTAAAGTTTTTTAAAGGTAGATCTCCTCTTATGGGAGCATTCTGCCGGCTCTCTGGCATCTCTACACCAACACCTCAACTCAACATCACCGCAGATTTGACAGAGGCTCGGCTCAACTTGCGGTCGTTGCTCGAGGTGCGAGTATATGTGACAGACAGCAGGAAAGGGTGCCCGTTGCTGTCATGGTGGCCTGGCATTGTTTGTGTGGAGCGGGTGGAGGGGGTGAAGGGATGACCACGAGGCAGCATCAAGGGGCACGAAAGAGATGGAGGGCTAAACCACAACTGGCTGTACACTGACTTTCTGCATGGGCTCTGCAACCTCATCTGCCCCATGCAGAGAGGTCGGAAAACTGGTGCAACTGCCTCTTCTGACTGTGTGGGTTTTTGGGCCTGTATTGGTTAAATTTCTTTGTTTAACATTGTGATTGTGAAAGAAATCTGGTGTGGATGAATATGCCCCTTTAGAAATTTTCTTCGTATTAGTGACTCCATATTTCTTAGAGAGGCTTTTGATGCCTGACATCTGTGTCCCTGAAACGGAACATTAATCATTCAGAAAGGCCAGGGTGCGAAATAGAAAAGGAGCATGTTCTCCGAATCATACAGCATCGTCCTCTCGCTATGACTGTCGCCCGAATGTGTGCTGTCTGGGGTGTGTGTCAGTGTGTGCGAAGGAGGAAGACGAAAGTGTTGAAGCAAAGGTAAGTATTCTCCCTCTTGTATTCTTTTTGTTTATTCTAAGAAGTTTTCTGTGATCCCACAGCGACTACGTGTGATGAATATTTCTGCTTAGCTTGCCACAAAAACCCGGTCCCCTCCCCCTCAACCTCACTCTGCGTTTCTTTGATCACATGCCCACTGTGGGGGAACCGGCGCATTAGCAGAAACACATGAGAAAAATGACAGCGTGAAAGTCATCTATCAAAGTTTGAACCTCATTATTTCACTCAGAGAACTCACATTTTCTTTCATTCCCCCCCACAATCACCTGTAATGTAATATTTTCACTTCCAAAATGTCTTGGAATTAATGTAAAAAATCAGATTTGGAGGCCAGAGGTGATCATTTAGCTGGATTTGTTGAAAGCTGAAGAGTTGTCTTTAACCTACTTTTGGAATGAGCCTCCCTCCAACCGTTTCTGCTCTGGATTTCTCCTTCAGAACGATACAAACTGGGCGCCTGCAGAGTTGGAGAGCTGTCTTCTTACGTTGTGTAATTAGAAATGCAAAGGTAAGCCTGGGGTTGTTAATAATTCAATCTGAGAGAGAGAAGTAACACAAAGCTTTTGTTTTAGAAAGCATCTCTCAAGAAAACTTTAAATTGGAAAAATTAGAGGAATAAATAATGCCCCTTGTTGTTTGTGTGCGTTTAAAAAAAATCCCAGCCTGAAGCTGAAGCTACATCTTCAGAAGTGCTTTTCTGTCTGTTTGAGCTGAAAGTCCTGGTGCTCTGCAAAGGTCAATGACAGTCTTGAGTTTCTCTGCATGCAGATAAAGCCAAACTTGCTGCTTGTAATTCTTGATCCTTCATGTCATTCGTCCAAACTATTCAGGGAGCTCCGTGCTTTCTTCTTGCTTAGAGGCGTTACAAAGGCCAGGTGTTGTCTGGAAAGAAAATGCACAAGGGCAGGAAATCCCTGGTGACCTACTTTTACCAGAGAGAAAGTGATGAAGAACATGGAGGAAGTCACTGTCATTCATGTTGAGCGTAATTGCAGAAGTATCCTTTAGAGCTTTCAGAGTCCCACACTGACAAAAAGACAAAACAATAAAACTGATTAAAATGAAAAAATCACTGGTAAAACCTACAGAGATATTTAACATCAATTTCAACAGTTTCTGGTAAGGAATAAATTAGTACACCCTTGCATTTATTCCTACTTCAACTGACTAAAATCACACATAGGTGTATCATGTCAGGTAAACATGAGAAGATCTTTACTCTGCATTTTAAAGGTTTGATCTCAGACAGGTGGTAAGATCCCAAGAGCTGTCTTAGGCCTTCAGGAAGAAGATTGTAGCAGCTTCTGAGTCTGTAAACAGATTTAAAGAGATCCCCAAAACAATCTCAAATCAGCCGGTCTACTAAATGGAACATAGTCTACAGGTGAAGGACATTCAACACAACTGCAGACATGTCCTGGCCTGACTGTCCAAGCAAGTTCACCCTGAAAGAAGACTGTAAGATGCTAAAAGAAGTCTCCGAAAACCCTAATCCTGGACCTACAGCAGGTTCTTGCTACTGTTGACATAATCGGTCCAATCAGAAGGAGAGTGAACATGTCTAACTGCTTCTTTGGATAAATGAGTCTAAAGCTAAATGATATTGATGCCAGATCAGAGGTCATGTTTGGGTTAACCCAGTCCAGAGAAAGAACTTCATACAATACTTAAAGCATGGAGGTGCAGGTATCATGGTTTGGGAATCTATTGCTGCAGCAGGACTTGACAGCTCAACATCATAAAGTCCACCATGAATTCTATCAGAGGGTGCTGGAGGAAAATGTGAGTCCATCTGTGAGAAAATAAAGCTGGATCAGAACTGGACCCTGAAACATACCAGGAGATCCACAGAGTATTAAATGGAAAGTATTGGGCCTAGTCAAAGCCCAGATCTTGATCTCGGTGAGATGCTGTGGGTGACTTGAAATAGGCTGAACATGCAGAAAACCTCTCAGCTAAAGTAGGATCAGTAGCTTTAAGAAGGTAGGGTAACTTTCCCTCAGTTAGAAAACACTTTATTCTTTATCTTTTCAGTGAAATAAGATACATTTTTAGTGATTAAAACATTTTATTTTCGAGATAAAATAGACAGCGATGTGAGCACACACACACACACACATCCACCCACCTCCCAGAAACTATAAATACACACTGTAAATGCTCTGTGATATATTAGATCCTTTAAGGATTAAAAGGACAATTAGGAAGATCACGATATCCTCTTCATAGAACATTCATTGTCTCACAGATGCACTAATGTTGTTTTCCTCTCTTTCCTTTAGCTCCACAAACTAGCTGGGAAGTAGCAGTAATGCCCTTTAGCCTTTCACTGTTCACCTTTTTAAATTAAAACAGTTTTTAGACTTAGGCCAGACGCTTTGAGACGGTTTCTATTTTCAGTCTCAGATCAGTTGGCTTATCTATTAAAATGTAACAAGGTGGCTAAATTCCACAATCACGATAAATGTGTTTAGAAATGTTAAATTGTTCTTTTAATTATGTTTTTACTCAAGAAAATGAGATAAAATCCTGATTATTTTTACAGTAAAGATAACCCCCTACACAGCTTATAGCAGAAAGTTTCAAATTGTCTTATTTTCTATATTTGTTTCATTCTGATTAAAAGATATATAATAAACTCTCGAGACCGTAGCAGCTTTCAGTGTTTTTTAACGTGCTTTGTGCTCCTCCGAGCTGCCGGCAAAAATGGTGTCATCTAAAAAATAAACCCTGTCAAAGCCCACACATGCATCAAAAAAACGGGGTAGATTTTGCACGTCCTCCGAGGAACCCAAACAAAACAAACATTGCTGATGAAGCACGTAGGGCAGCATACGCAGCACAACTGATAAGGGAGATTAAAACGTCTTTGAAGGTTTCATTTATAAGGCTGCCTACGCAGTGCTGTTTTAGGTCACAGGGTAACAGCTTTTAGGCCAGTAGTAAAACAAATGTGTTTTAGGCCATTTCTCTGAGTTTAATTTGCATGTCTGTGCAGCTGGTAAAACAGGCTCGTAAAATGATTGACACAATTTAACGCCGAACCCGTTTGAGTTTGTTTCTGATCTCTTTGTTCATCATGTTGGTTTTCTAAGACTTGTTGCTAACAAGGCGTTTCCTCTTCGGGTTTATTAGGGCTTCACACCTTTTTTTAATTTTAGTTTTGCTTGTCAAAGCCACACAACAAAAAGCTTTTCATGCAAATGTGATAAAAGACGGAGACGATTGTTCAAACAGTTAGAGCTAAAGGTCTGACATGAATGGCAGCAACATGTATACACTTAGTTCATGTTGAAAGGTAAACTATCCTGTCACTACCATGCACACGTCCTCCCACAGAGCGCCCCGTCACTCATCTGGAAGGACACCAAAGACTGAAGATGTGTATCTGAGGTTTCACCAGCCAAGCGTTCCACCCTTCACCGTCCTGCCCCACTGCCCATCTACCCCTCTCTGTGCAGCCCCTCCACCTTCGCCCCTGTTCTAACCCCGAACTCTTTTATCTCCCGCTTTGTGCTCGAAGAGGCCTGCAACTTGAGAAACTCTCAGAAGCTCCTCAATAGGCTTTAAAATTCACTTTCACTGTTTTCATGTAAAAACCAGAAGGAAAAAACAAGGCTTCCTCCCTCCCTCCCTGACACAAATACAGCCAGAGTGCATCGGTAGTTTCGCGTTGGTTGTGTGGAAATCGTACCATTTATTCACTATTATCAAAATGTGGTTCCACTGGTTGTATCTTCATCTGCGCTTTTAGCAATTTCTCAGGGCTCACATGTTTTTTCTGTTCCTCCTTCTCCACCATCTTCTCAGTCAGGTCTCACTTTTCATGCTTTTATTCATGAGTTTTATTATTGTTCGAGCTAAGATTCTTTAAACTCTTACTCTATCATATAGAAAAGTTGAGCAAAGAGGAGATTTTAGAAATTAAGTCATCAGGAGAATAAAATGATAAAGAATAAAGCAAAATACAGGTAAAATTATTTAAAGAAATCAAATCATTGCATTTCTCAGTAGAACAGGAAGGAAAAAACGTCTGTGTTGGTTTTAAAGTTTTCTTTATTGTCATGCCAACTGCTTGCACAAGTGGTTGCAGATACAGTATGGTAAGTGGTTTTTCTTACAACTATTGGTTATTGAGAGAGAGTGTGAGAAGGCTCGGTAAGTGGAAAATGATGAGAAGATAAGAGATGGGCCTGATGAGGGGCTTGATCGTCAGATAGCAGTTTGCGGTCTAAAGCGACTTCACGCAGGGCAGGCTGAATTTCTGTGCAACACAACAGGAAAAAAAAATATTTTGTTTTCTCTCTTTTCCTAAAATGTCATCGATTAAATAGTTAAATTACGGTTGAATCATGTGTTTCTGCAGCTGCGGGGTGATTTGCTCTCTTTACTCGACGCTCTGCACATGCAGGACTGCATTCCACAACCCGAGATAATTAAGGGTGAAAAATCCTTGTCATTGCAGGCTGGGGGGGGGGGGTTCTTTAGGTACCAATTCACCCTGATGAATAAAACCCTAATTAATCCACTTAATCTGCAGCATGAGATTATTCCTATTTCCACAACCATGCACTGTACACTGCCTGGCCTGAATAATAAAGAGGTCCAGGGAGAAAAAAACAAAAAGCCCAGAAATTTCTCATCCAAACTTGTGTGTTAAGGTTTTGATCTCTCCATTATTTTCTGCTCTGGTTAACAGGCGGTGGTGTGCGCTTGAAAGTGTGTCAAAACAGGCTGCAGGAGAGGGCAAAAGATCAACAATAGTCGTAGTTGTCTTAGGAGACCTTCCTGCGGCATTGTGCTGCCTTTTGATGTAAGCCTGCAGCTATTTTTCACAGCCAGCAGCTGTAAATATGATGAGCTCAACGGCGTTTATGAGCTCTTGATTTAGGGGAAAAAACTCTCACAACTGCTTTATTTAGGAACATGCAGGAAGGTCTGAAACAATATATATAAACAATTGAACCAAACACACTCATTGTGCGGTGGAAAAGTTTTTTAAAGTCAAAATTCTCCTAAACAATTTCAACAATAATAGTGAAATAAATTCCTACTACAAAAGTCAGCACATAATTGCCTTCCAAGTATGAAATTATGATGCAGAATGTGACTAATTCTGGAGATTTTTAAAGCAGTGGAGGATTCATAGAAATCCCAGCATGTGTGCCGCTGCTGTTGCCTCGGCCGCCTCCACACTCGTATGCTTAGTCACAGCAGAGAGATGTGTGTGCTGTCAGCCCTCTGCAGAAAGTGAGAAGCAGCTGCTGTTTTCTGTGAATGCGTGCGGTTGTTCTGCTGTTTTTCTGCATGTTTTAGGTTACAGCTGATCGGCTCGCCGGCTGCCGTGGCTGGCCTCCGGATCGCTCGCTCTTGTCATCGGGCACCATTATGGGGGCTCCTTAAAGTCTGTTCCTTCAACTCGCAGAGACTCACACAGCAGTGTTCAATTCAGACTGTTTACTGGGGAGCTCTGGAAGGGGGCTGAAGCTTTACTTTGTGTGCATCAAATCTGAATTTCACGTCCAGCCAGCAGCTTATGACTGGTCACCGAGTCACATTAGGGCATGTTTATTGATAGTTTTTTACCGTTGAATTATTAAAAAGGATGGCTGTGGCGATATGACTCCGACCGAGCTTAATCACTCATTATAATCCACGCAGGATAAAATATTCACCAGCGCTCACAGAGCGGCCGGTCTCGTAAAGACCTTATCACCCTGGATCCGGGAAATCGATATTCACACCGCATCTGATAAGCAAATATCTATGAAAAAAGAGAGAATGACTCTTTGAAATGCTGCACACAACCTTTAGAGAGAAGAACATTTTAATTAAATACCAAATATATCAAGATGGAGCCAATAAAAAGATGGTAAAAAAAGGATAAAAATATATTTCTCGATTAGTTGGACCGATAATCTCAGCCATTAAGAAAGCCCAAACCCTCATTTTAAATACCAATATCAGAATGCAGAAGAGTGGGAGCTTCTGCTGCTGCGTGTGCTTCGCAGTGCCTGTTATTACTAAGCGTAGATGTTCATGCCTGCAGAGCGCTGGATCTTATCAGTGCAGTGTAAACATATTTTGTGTGTTTTTCCTTTGCTGCGGTGCTGATAAAGAGATGGGCGACGGTCCAGCAGTGAAAAGAGAGGCTCTCTCAGGTTACCAGCCCGCCCTTCCGTCACCGCCACATCTCCTGCAAACTTTAAAACTTCTGTGCAAAGAAATTCAACAGAAAATAAATATGCCTCAATTCTGCAGCTTTATCAAGCAGCATCTTCTGGAGAAAGTATGCATCTTTTCAATAGTCAATAGAAAGACACGATTAGAGTCTGAGAAGAGATAAAGTGAAGGTATGCTCACAAAATATAAGCTGAGATGTGTCTGCTGGCGTCGGTTCACAGGAAAAAACATCACATCGTTTGTTATTAAAGGGAGTTAGAGAGGGACAGGTGCTTAAATAAAAAGCTGATCTACTTTGAACAAAATAATCAAAAATATTAATAAGTGTTACATTGCTTAAGTAAGATAAACTTTATTACCTTTTTAACCTGACAATGACACACATCGAAAAAATGTTTCTGGCTCTAAATCAAAGTTATCTGCATAGTTTATCTACTGAGAGATGGTCTGTATGTGTAAGAGTAAGATGGAGATCAAAAAATTAATGTTTCTCACACCTTCAGTTTTCACTTATCAGACCTCTTTATCAGTTGCTGTTAGCATCCTTTCTCTAAAAACTGAGCCCATGTGAACCAGAATGCATTTAAATATAGTTTGGTAAAAATATCATCTGCATAAAATCTTATATTCTGGTAATTTTTCTAAAAATCTAAATTAATAAATGTTTGATCTTCATATGTTTGTCAGAAATGAAACGGGTCTATTTGTGAATCATTTATTTGTTTTATTAAATGAACTTTACATGTTGAATGGTGAATAGCAACCAGTGTTTTTCTGTTGGTGAAGCTCCAGACATTAAAGAAGCAAATGAAGAACAAGTCAAATATTTCATTGTAATTGTTGTCATCTGGCACCTGTTTGAAGCGAGGGCCCTGAAACCGCCCGACTGCAGATGGTTTCTGATCCTCCAACGCTGCAGAAGCTACAACAGCAACAGAGATTCTGGAGTCACGCCAACATGATCTCCCTCCATTTCCACTGTCCATTTCTTCTTCTGCTCTAAACATAACCACATGGGGGTCGTTAAGATAGAGTGGCCTTATATGGCAAGCTTCAGAGAAACTGAAGGCTCTGGACAATCAGAAATAAAAGTCTTCTTTCCCCTTCTCTCTCACTTCATCTAATCTTTCAAATCAGATGTTTTTTGCTCTTTACTTTTCTCGGCTGTTCCTTAGCTGTTATTCAGACATAGTGTGTGAATGTGGACAGATGGCATCAGCTCGGAGTGAAACACTCCAAGTGCACAAGTTGACAGGATAAACTGACTCCCTGGCAGCCTGAGGAAATTGTTGGTTTGTTTCTGATTACTTGTGTGACTCATCAAACAGGATTTAGATCGTTAATAAGGAGGAAATCAGGGAGTTTCCACATCTGAGTAACCCATCAGTGACGGTAAGTGACGCAACTGTTCACATATCCCAGCATCACAGCTCTCGACAGCAGGAGTGTGTTGACGAGTGCATGTAGTTGCAGCGGCATGTATCTTATCACTGGCACAGATTAAACTCCTGCCTGTGATAAGGTCCGAAGAGAGACGGGAGGACGGCCGGGTTCGAGGCCCAGATGGCAGATTACAGGGCCGACCTCGGCACAACGAGGGATTGAGAAGGATGACCACCTTCGTTGGTACGATAACTAGCCCCCAACAGTATCGCTCCGCTCCCTGGCCTTTTCATGAGCACCACAGCTATAATGGCTACAGGAAAAAGTATATATCAGTATATCCTAGGAACCCTTGGCTGGTAATCACTGACTTTCTGTTGGTGTATACATGCCAGGTGACAGGTAGGCCCAATTCCTTTAGCCCCTCCACGTAATTGGAATGACAGGAGAACATCCCATTTTAGTAAAGCAGGTGTGTGTTGATGGCTACAAGATAAAATCATAACCTGCCTAAAACCTACATGCAGACTAACAATGAAAAGAATCTGTTTACATTAGTGATCATTTTAAACGGCAATGTTCATTTTTCTGTGCCTAGAAGTTACAAAGAAGTATTATAAAATGTTTTTCCACCTGTAGCTGATGGGGTGGAAAAAAGGGAAATCTACAGAAAAAAACTAAATAAATACAAAAAAAACTTTGTCCCTGTGGGGAAAATTAGGTTCCAGCAGCAGAGTGATAGGCAAGTCAAAGCATGCAGGTTCCCACAAAGACAAACATATAAAAACAGAATAAAGTAAAATAAATATAACAAATGTACAGTAATGGAAAATTTACAGCATAAGAATAAAATACTGTGCAGTTATTAAAAATAGCATCCTCAGATTCAAAGGAAGGTGCAACTGAGCAGGATGACTTAAAACATATCAGGGAAACAGCAAATTTTTCAAACGTGTAAAAAGATAAATACATAAATTACAAATAACCATGATTATGCCCTCTATATGCAGGTAAATGTGCAGACGCAATTAAACTTTCATGAGTTTCAACTTGCAAGAATATTTTGTAAGAAAAAAAAAATCTAGTGAAGCAACATGCCTTAAAATGTTCTCCTTAAACCTAGCGTAAAGTGAATTTTTGTTTTATAGGGGAAGAAGTTATAATTATCATTCATTAGTGCCATCTAGTGCTCACTACTTCCCAGTTAAATAGTGAGAAATAAACAAACTATCAATATTCCTGGAGACATTTAGAAATCCTGTTTCTCTCCAGGTTGCAGGACTTGTTCATTTACCAATCCCATTCTTCCCCTGACCCTTTGATACCGATAGAGAAAGCTTGTTGTGATAGAGAGCATATCTTAATTGGCTGCACTGTTATCAGCTCGGTTTGATAAGCTTCTTTGTCTTGTCTATCGTTTGATAGTCAGCACCGATCGGAGGGAGGGGATATTGAAGAACGGCGTCGTCCCATTCCTGTTTATATCCCAGGTTTCTGGAGAACTTGCCCAGCAGCTGGCGCTTCGGACTCCGGCGGCAGCCTGTGAAGAATATTTGCAGAAGGATAACCATCTTCTGAGATTCGACCGACACTAAACACTGCTGGGTTAAGGTGTTGAGACATAGAAGCCACAGACAGATAAAACAACAAGCTACCGTGTCATTTGTCTGTGATGTATGCAAGGTGCAGCTCAGATAAGCATGAAGAGCAGAATCCCCACCTGTGCATGAATGTGCCTATAGTCCATTAGTCACACTTTCAAGGTATAGATTCATGATTGAAAGCCACGTTTCCTCAGCAGTGATTCACATGAAAATGTATCCAGTAATATTTTCTTAGAAGTGGGGGAAGTAGAGCTGCTCGGGCAGTACACATTAAATCTAAGTGGTATTTTACCATGCATGAGCTCTGTGAACAGCAGACCACTAATCACAATCATGCAGTCCTCCTCAGAACCACTTGCAGTTTAAACTTGGTGAACTTTGGATTTTCTGAGTTTTAGTTTCTTTAGAGGCTTTTTTGTCTTGAGTTTCCATCAGATATGCTTTAACACCGTTTAAAAAAGGCCGATTAGGTTCCTCATAGTACAGTAAACAGTATATATAATCACTGGAAGTAATTTACCCTGTTTTAACATATATATACACAACCTTCTGTAAGTACTGATTTTAAAAGATGTTTGTTTTTTCTGCCTGAGTTTGTTCCATGTTATTTATTTGCACATAACTCTAAATATTTTTGTCTGTCTGATAAAATGATTTTTTCACAAATTGAATCACGTATATTGAAACAGTTACTCAGTACGCGTTGCCATTTTACCAAATACTTTTTTACTGTTGAGTAATTTTTACTGGTACTTTCGTAACAATACGTTGAAGTAGTGCTGCTCCTACCTGAGTATAAACTGTGGCTGCTCCACGCTCCTCTGGCTGCTGCTGTGTGAAATTGTTTTTGGTCGGTCTGGGTTCTTTCTGCTGAAAGTCCGGTTAAAAACTCAAGATGATAAATGATGTGGAACAGAAATCAGGATGTTCTCAAATGATTTCAAGACCCAAAGAGACCATTTGTGGCCAAACTGGGTTTCCTCAAGATTGGCATCAAGCTGAGATAATAATTTAACCTTTTGAACATTTAAAACTAGGCTGACGATCTTCATTTTCATATTTAAATATGTATTAACTGAAGTATTTTAAATCTACAATCTTCCCATAAATTTTTTTCACTAAATGAAAAACATGTACAGTCAGGAGTGGTTATTATCTTTACTACTGGATCCAAAGAAACTTTTACGAACCTTTTTAAATTCAACCAAAAAAATCTGCTGGTACGAGATGGTACGAGATTCTCAGTATTTACACAAACAATTATTATTAAACGAAAACTTTTACTTAAAACAGACGAGGAACAATTATCCCCACTTCTGATAAATTAATCAGTGAAAATATAGAATAAACACCCACAAAATTTGGCCCAGTTTAGTTTTCAAATGATTTTCGTGCATAATATGATTATTTATATGTACATTTATATTTAAAGTAACACAAGAACATGGTCTGCTTGAGTAACCAGCCTGTATTCAGCTAATTAACAGATTTACTGCTCAAAGCTTGTTACATAAGAAGTGTAGCAGCCCTTTTCAGCCATCTGACTGGCAGTGCACAGCAACTCTATGCTCAGTACAACTGGATAAAACTATGGCTACCATCTCTGGCATTTCTTTAAAAAGGTTTCAAACAAATAATTAAAAATGTCTGCAGTTTTCTGAAGTTGTTAAATTTTAAATCTGAGACATCCCTCCATATAAGCCCAGGTCTGGATATTTAGAAAATGTTGAATCCATTTTCTGTTAGTTTTAGAAAAGAAAATGTATCAGAATACCAAAGATACACTAAAACTGTTAGAAAATGAATAGAAACATCCGCTAGTGTGTCAATTCTTCCTTTATTGGAGTAAAAGATGTCTACTTTAGTTTGGAATGAATAAATACAATTTGTAGTAATCAACTTACCATTTAACAGTGGAGCTTACACCAGTTCAATTTTAGTTTTTAAAAGACCTAATGACTGGAGAATTCAGATGAAATTTTGACCGCATTAAAAACAGACATCTTGCAGACAGAAAGTAATTTTTTTGAAACAAATTCAGCTGTTTTGGCTTCACAGAAAGAGTTTACCTTGTAAAGCAGCAGCTGGAAATCAGAGCCATCTTTGATTAAAACATTTTCAGCAGAAAATATATTTTTTTAAATGAGAAATCACTGTGACTCATTATTGCTCAAATTCATGGAAGATGTAGAGAAACAAGGTGGCCTGCCACCTTAAGAGCAGCAGGAAGGAGGAGTGCTACTCCCCCCTCCTGCTCAGGTCTGAAATGGAAACGTGTAGGTACGAAGTGAAAAAGCAGCGGTGCCAGTCATTTGGATCAAACTTCTTGTCTTCCAGTGAAAGGCCTGGTAGTTTTCTAGCTATTCATGTGGTTGAAACAGGAAGCAAAACAGTGGTAAGCGTAGCGCCGCATATCGTTGCTCTTGAGCGACTTCATTAGGACGCGTTTTATGCTGTCAGCCCAACATCAGAGCAAACGTGACTCTAATGAGGAGAATATGTGAGCAAACTGTTAGAATTTATGCAGACTATGGATAAAATTGCACAAATCTGCTGTAATGACACGTTTGGGCACATATCACTAACTCGCCTTATTTAAATAGTTGAAATATTTCTAAAACTAAGTGATTTAGCAAATAAGAAATGTCACAAAAACTAAGCATAACATATTCTACATTTCTCTTAGAAGGATTATAAAATGTCGACCTTTTGCAAAGTTGCCTCCAAAGTGAACTCTAGTGCTGCTCTTACTGTCAACTTTTGTTCATTTGTATTTCAGTACAAATATATTAATATTAAGAATAAGTCATATATTAATATAATAATCATTTATATATAATAATATTCCAGTAGTTTTGTAATTATTTACACACTTGTTAGGGGTTAATAAAGTGCTGATAAAGAAATTTCAACACAGCCTATTGCAACGTTTTTAGACCCCTTGAAGCTTCATGTCAGGTTATATATTTTTTTGGATTTTACTTGCTAGACCAACACAAGGTGTGGCATTATGGTCATTAGAAGGAAAAAAAAACATAGTTTTAACACTTTTCACCATGAAAGAAAGGTGTGTCAGGTACTGGTGTTCACCACCCCTGAATCAACCTCTCTCTGCCGTTCCAGCTGCAGATCTATTGAGGTAGCTTCGACTGGAAGGTGAACCTCCACCACAGTCTCAACCAGGGTTATTATAGTAACTAGAACAAACGAAACAACGAAAACTGAATTTGAGAAAACATTTTCATCAGCTGAAATAAATAAAACTGTAATTAAAAGGCAAAAATGGTAACTGTAGTGTAATTTGTAAACCAACTAAAACATACTGACATTATAGACAGAATACATTTGGTTTTTGTATTCATCAGTTTATTTATAAGCCTTGTGAACTGATGTGAAATGACAATTTTCCTCATCAGCAGTTTACGTCAGCTGTCGGCACCATACGGACCCCCATAGTACCTGCCCGCAATTTATAAATTACATCTTTGCTCACCACACTAGCCTGCAAAGTGACACCTGGAAATGTTGAGATTTCTTTGAGTTTGACTGCAAGAGGATAAAAGCAAGTGTCTTGTAGTAGAAACAAATGATAAAATATGTGGAATACTTCTCAAGGGAAGAAGTTGCGAGTACCTTGACGAGCTAGCCTTTCTGAGAAGCTGCCCCGAAAGAGAAGCCACATCATAGCCAGGTAGCACCAGGAAGGAAACAATCATAATGGAGAGCTTTTTACCATCGACCAAGCTGCTGGCCAATTAATACACAGGAACACCTTGAGCAGGAGGCTGCATTAGTAAATATGTTTGAGACTGAAACGTCCACGTTGAGATTAAGTGTTACTTAGGTGGGTGAGAATGTGTGCATGGGTGTCTTTCCTGGGTGTTTCTGTGTTGTCCTGTGGTGGCCCTGGTGACCTATCAAGGGTGTACCCCACCTCTCACCCAGTGACTGCTGAAGATTGGCAGCATTCCCCCCTCAACCCTGCAAAGAAAAGTGGGCATTGATAATGGATGGAGTTTGAAAAACATGTCATTTTCCTTCCATTTTACAACAATGTACTACTTTAATGTACTATCATAAAACATCCCAGTGAAAGGCATGTGATTTCTGTCTAGATATAAATCATTTCTCATATATGTTTTTTTAGTTCTAATTCATCGCAGTATTAATAATGGTTGTGTGACGCAGGCAGTAGAAGAGAAGCACAGCTGTTTTAGAAAAGCACCCACAACCCCACACCAACTGGGCAACGGGGAGGAAGGGGGAGAGCAGTTCCCACCACCTCTCCCTCCTCGGCTGGCTCTCCCTAAGGAGCACCCAGTGCGATGGTGATTATGTCACCACTTAGTGAACTAACTGACACTGATGGGTTTGAAATGCACTCTCCGTCCCTGCGGGCCCCTGCCCTCCCTGCATCCCCCCTGTCCCCCCTCATCCTCCTACTCCCGGGGCCTGCCAGGCCCCTCTGTGCTCGGTGTCTAGTTACCTCAGAGTGACGGCAAGGCCAAGTTCAACAGCATATCCAACGAACAGCCATCTGAAGGGACTGTTTACCCATTTTTAAAGGCTTTTGGATGGTGGGTGGAGTATCTTCTGAGCCCCTTATGGTGTACTGTTGCCCCCCACAATTAGCAGTTTTTTTTTTTCCTTTTTTACCAGCAGTTCTCACCACAGTCTCAAAAATATTGAGTTATTTGAGTGTTTGATAGTAACAGTGTGACCTAGTAGTTGTTTCAAGTTAAAACAAACCTTTGGTAATTGTTGTGTATTATGTTCATGACAACCTCTGCACTTAATGTCCCTGCTTTTTTAAACGCCATCCCATGCCATCCACATTCAGACTCATCTTCTATCTACCTCTTGTAAAATTCTTGAGAAAATGTTTTTTATCTAGTAAACTGCATTTGTGAAGATTATTTAGAGCCACATCACTGAATCTGAGCTTTTAATGATCATATTTTAACTGTTGGCTCTGGGAGCTCACCTTTCTTGGCATAGTGTCCAACGTAGTTTTTTGTTACAGAGGTTGGAACATCTATAGCTGTTAAGGTAACTGTTTATAATGGTTAAAGTCTAATTCAACTAACAGGAGTTAATCAGTTTGCAAAGAGAAGCATTTCTCTTCCCCAGCACCACCTGAATGTGAAGTTCCACAAGGTTCTGTTCTTGGGCCTTTGTGGTCTGGAGTATATATGTTGCCTTTAGGGTCCAGTTTGAAGGAGTGTATTTTAGCTTTGCTTCGGCAATGATGACCAAATCTGTCTGGCCATTAATTTGAAACACTGACAATTCTTGATTATATAAAGGCATTATTGAGGTTCCTTAAAGACGTTGAAAGTCTGATCTATGCTTCTTTTTCTACACATTTAGATTGTGTGTTGGCTTAAACCAGCCATCACTCCATCAAAGTATCAGTAAGGAAAACTAATGACGAATACTGTTGATCATATTCTGTTATCAGAACTGGGACTTTCTGTGGGTATAAATTGTTCTACAGTTGTTCAAGTCTTGTTGAACCAACTGGGTCTCATTTTACAGAGAAATCTCTTATATTCGGAGTTCCCCAAGGTTCCATCCTTGGCCCTTTTCTTGTTCTCATCTCATCAAAGACTATTCAAATTCTCTGGAAGTGGGCTCAGATCCGTCTTCCCTCTGTTGTTTGCAGGTGGTTAGAAATATTGCAGCTTAACTCCTAACATCAGTTATAAAAACAGGAACATGCAACTCCAGTACTGGCTTTGTTTGTTACAGGAAAGATCCTAAAAATTCTGTTGTTAGTTTTTAGGTTTCCCAACACTCTTGCGGCACCAAAAGAAAACGTGAACTTTTCATTTTGCTGTGTTTTAAATTATTGACCCTTCATGTTTGGTAAAGGAATCTGGTTTAGTTGAACATAAAGTTTGAACTTGAAGTGGGAAGGTTTTAGGTTTTTCACCACCTCTAACCTTGAAATCCACACATTTAAAATTTATGACGAGCTGCGTTAATAAACTATATTTGACAAAATAAATGTATCAATAAAGATAGCCAAATGATAAAATTATTAGA
The DNA here is from genome assembly GCA_036173005.1 of Crenichthys baileyi. NCBI lineage: Eukaryota > Metazoa > Chordata > Actinopteri > Cyprinodontiformes > Goodeidae > Crenichthys > Crenichthys baileyi. The sequence goes on from JAHHUM010002904.1 coordinate 372,189, forward strand.
TTTTACCATATACATCAAGTTTTAATGACAAATGGAAAGTAATCATTAGGTGTTGTATGATTTAAGTTCATGTTAAAATCTATATTTGTCCCCAGTCACTCATTTAAATGAGGTCAGGACCTTAAGGTAGTGTTAAATGAAGCATCTCACATTCATATGTTCATATTTGGGTTTTATTAGTTAATTCATTCTACAGCTTTTTTATGTGTCTGCAGAGATGAAGCAGCTGCATAGACGGACCTTCAACATGTAAGCATGTCGCTTGGTGCACATCCAGTTGACCAATCAGAGCAGACTAGGAGGTAATCAAAAGGGGTTTATGAAGGAATAATAAAGATATAGTAACATAGTAATAATGGGTCAAAGATAAATGAACATAACACAACTTGTTTTATAAGCTGCTGTTCATCCATCTGTTGTTATTCATGCAGGGTTTAAAATTATCACTATAGTTTATTAAATCTAAAACAACAAGAAATTTAAATTTGAAATAATTTTTAACGTGAAAAAGGTCGGAGGACAAAAAAGGGTTGAGGATCATGAGGAAGCTTTCAGCTTAATCATCAAAATATATATATTTCAATATTTCAACTCAAACAGGGAAACTTATACATTATAGATTTATTCCACACACAGTGATGTATTTCAAGTATTTATTTCTGTTCATATGGATTTTTCTGGCTAAAAGATCATTAAAAAGTTGAGTTTCTCAGAAAATAACCTCACATCAGACCTAGGAGAAAATTTGTTCCTACTGAACAGCATGTCCAGGTTCTGTACAGTATCTGTACTCAGTACTGGGTCTGGACTCCTTTTAGGAGGAGATCAGCCTGTGGTTCTGTTGAGGTGTTCAGGAAGCCCAGGTTGCTTTGATAGCTGCCTTCAGGTTAGCTGCATTGTTGGTTCTGGTTTCTCTCGTCTTCCTCATGACAACAGCCCATAGATTCCCTGTGGGGTTCAGGTCAGGCCAATTTGCTGTTGTTACCATGGCGAATGAAGCAGGTATTGGTACTTTTGGCAGTGTGGGCCGGTACCAAGTCCTGCTGGAAAATGATATTAGCATCTCTATACCGTTTGTCAGCAGACGAATGAAGTGCATGAAGTGCTCTAAAATGCCCTGGTAGATGGCAGCTCTGATTTTGATCCTGATAAAACCAAGTGGATCAGATCCAGCAAATGACATGGCACCCCAAAATGATCACCGACTGTGGAAACCTCACTCTAGACTGCTAGCAGCATGGATTCTGGGCCTCTCCACTCTTCCTCCAGATTCAGAGACCTTGATTTTCAAATGAAATGCAACCTTCACTTTCATCTGAAAAGGACTTCGAACTTCTGAGCAACAGTCCGGTTCATTTTCTCCTCAGCCCAGGTGAGAAGCTGCTTAGGCCATCTCTGGTTCGAGAGAAACGTGACATTTGAAGCCCATGTCCTGAATACATCTGTGAGTGGTGGCTGTTGAAGCTCTGACTACACTTGTGTACTTTTTTCGACCAAATTATTTCCTTCCACTTAACTTTCCCCAGTTTGCTTGGTTACAGCAGTTGGTGAACAGGCAGGTTCCTTAGCTATGCCTCTCCTGGAGGAGGGAGTCAGGGACTGTCTGCTGGTCAACTGTCAGTCAGCAGTCTTCTCCTTGACTGTGTAGGGCAGAACATTTCTGTTTAAAATTCATTCTTATTTGATTAATGTTGGACTTATCTGAGATGGGGAGTTTTGGGTTTTCAATAATTGTGAGCCAGAAACAGCAAAATTAACTAAAAAAATAACTTGAAATAAATTATTTTGATCATAGTTTGACTACTTGAATAAAATGACTGAGGTAAGGTACATTTTTACGATTCTGTAACTTGTTGAGATACTCCTCAGATGGCAGTTTGTGGTTATTTATGGGCAGCTGTAGTCGTCACACTGAGCTGATAACTAGCTAAAAGAGATCACTAACTAGTCACAAAGAGAATGCACACAGTCAGCTATCATCTGGTTTAAGAAATAAGCATGATAAATCCAACTGGTTACTGTTCTGCTCACTTTCAGTTGCATCGATAATTTATTTCACAAAACACAAATGGTTTCAGAAATCTGCTTTCAGCTGGATTCTTTTTAAAAACCTTCCTGAAGCAGTAAAACAACTCTTAACATGTAAAATTTAATCAAATACCAATATATGCTGACATTGACTATAAACTCATTACTAGAATACGTTTTCATCTCAACATTTCCAGACTGAATGTTAAGCTTAACCTGTTAAAGCTTTAAACAGAATATCCCTGATTATTGCATTTTTCCTCCAGTGTTTCATTTTCTGTAACTTTTGTTGCTGCAGTGGATTGTCTGTACATACAGAAACTGAGCCGTTCTTATGTGTCACAGCATTTTTAATTTAAAAACACATCATTCTGACCCTGTTTTTGCATATTTAAGAAAATACTAATGTCCCTGTCCTGGATTTGTACTGGTGACAACTTAAATGACAGCAATCTCTGATTGTGTGTAAGATAGCTAGCTTAAAAACTACACGTAAACATCCGATTGCATCAGCCAGTGTTGTGCAGTTACGAGGGAGTGCAAAGTTTTCCAAAGGTGTCTCATTATGCATACTATATATAGTCGCAGTGTTAACCAACAGTAGGCAAGTTTTCTTGGTTTCAGTCATTAACTGATTATTTTTGATCCATTCTGTGGCAACACTGCATGAAAGCAGCTCCAGCCTCTGCAGAGCAGAAAGCAAAGGGTGGCATGTGGCCAAATGGAAATGTCTCATGTTATTGTCAATTTCCATTAACCATTAGAAAATGGTGACAGGCCAATTATGAAGTCAGTCTGCTGCCTCCTAACACACACCCCCCCCGCCCTCTTCATATGTTGCAGCAGAGAGACATATGTGTTTAGTCTATTAAAAGAGACAGCCGGCATGCTTTGGGGAGGTGACCCCGGGGCTGGATGACAGCTTCAGTTACACTAACACATGAGCTCTCCCTGGATTCCCCCCACCTACCTCCAAAAACACCGTCTGAACAGCCAACCGAGCTGTGGTCCCCTAACTCCCCACCTCCAACCTTGAACCCCTGACCTCCAATCTTGGCTGACCTGGCATTAGAGCAGCAGTTTGTGTGTGTTATTTCTCAGCTGGTTAAAGGGGGCAGGAGAAATTAAACCCCTGAATAGGCGGTCCTGTTGATGGTCACCATGATATGCGTTAATAGCTCCTGCTTCTTTTTCTCTTTGCAGTCATCAGTTCTTACTTTGTTGCTGATTTAATAAGGTTTAGGAAATGATGGAATAACTGCATCCACCTGTGGCAGTTCAGGATGCACTAATCTCTTGATTTAACTACTAACCCCCGTCTGCAGATAGCTGCATTCACACTATGGCTGACCTCTCCTGGATCTTCTGTGGAGCCAGATTTTTGGTGGCTCGTGTCTAAACGAGAAGCCAGATACGGTTTGGATGTTTCCACAAACTTCTTAAAGCTTGGAACGGCGTGACAACATCATTTATAAGTGCAAGTAGTTTAAACTCAGCGCTTTGGTTTATGTCAGTACTTGGAGGGCATCGGTAGGCGTGTAGCAAAAATTGGTATGCTCTACAAGCGAGCTCCATCAGCTCTGAATTTGGTTACATCATCCATCAAGGGGCATCTCTCCTGCTAGGGCCGACAAGAAAGCTGGAGGCGTTTTTCTGAATTATCCTGAAATAAGAAGTGACAGTAAGTTGTGAAGTTAAAGCGAAGGATTCTGATGTCATTCCAGGACTTCCCTGTAAAAGCCTCTTGCTGAAGTGCCCTCGGGTGGGGCATTAATAACAAACTGCTGCCTGGCTGCCTGCTGTAGAGGAGAGAAGCGGTTATAGTCACAGCAATGACAGTTAGAGAGATCTCAACTTAGGAAACCTGGAAATCACATAAATTAGTGGATTAATGAAATTCATAATGACAGAACATACTAGATAGGTTAGCATGGTATGCAATCATAGTAAATTATAACCAAACAATGGAAGAAGTACAAATATGGAAAATATTTCAATTTGTAACTCAGACCGGTGCACACTTAACTGCCTGCAGAATTGTACAGCAGAGAAGCAATTTGAATGCAGCAATAATAAAAAGAACTTCACATGCTGAACTGAAATCATTGTAAATATAAGGGTCATAATTGCAGAAAAATCAGATATTAGGTTTGATACAGAACCTCTTAAGAGAAAACTGATTCTAGCTGCTTTTCTTTACTCTGGTGGATGTCCTCGAAAGCTATTTTACTGAGGTAGCTATACCTATGAGGTCATAAATACATCAATGAAACCTCCTTAAATTGATTAAAGTTTATAATCCTAATTTAAATCAGACAAACTATTAGTTTTAAGAGAGACTGACGGATTTCCTCTGACGCTGCTGTGTCACAGATTTCTTCTGCTTTCAGATGATTTTAGATCATCGAACAAATGTTAACAAAGATAACGTAAATAACTCCAAAAATTTAATTTATGAAAAGAAAATCTACCAAGCTAAACCTGATTCTATGTCAAATGTAATAGTTCCCTTCTTAAAGTCTCGAATTAACAGATTAACCTGATTTTCTGAATTCGCTGAATCCATTTCTGCCATCCATTCCCAGGCCTGATTACTGCCTGACCTGTAAAATCAAAAAATACTTCAACAGGACCTGTCTGACAACATGAAGTAAAGCCATTATCTACACATGGAGAACATCTGGAACAATGAGGAACCTTTCCAGGAGTTGCTGACCAACCTTTATTACTCCAAGGACATTTTGGATGACGTGCATTCTGTTACCTAACAAAATATTTAAGAAAAAGACATCACATGATGATCTGAGGCTGCTTTGCAGCTTTACGATCTGGAGGACTTGCCATAATTAATGAAACCATGATTTCTGCTCTGCTAGAAAGATAAATTGAGATAAATTAATTTAAGACCTATGGTTTTTTAAGACTTTTAAGAGAAACTCTGTAGCAACACAAGCTGGCAGTGTGTTTTACTGCATCTTATGCGTTTGACCACTACACAAAGATGTTCGCTAATAGATGTACAATACTGCGTGTGGCAGGTTTAAGGTACAAATCATGATAAGTGAAAATAAACTGTCCCAACATTTATTGCACATGGCAGCCGTTTTGGATTAAGGCTCAAGATTGTTTGGGGAACTCAGAAATTCAGATTTAGGGGAGTTTTCAACTTTTGAAAAAATGATTCTTACAATTAAAGTAGAATAGACAATCAGCTTTTGGCTTTTCCCTTTCAGGGGTCGCTTCAGGAGATCCTCAGGGGTCGCCACAGTGAGTCATCTGTCTCCATCTAACCCGATCTTCTGCATCTTCTTCTCTCACACCAACTACATTCATTTCCTCTTTTACTCCATTCATAAATCTCCTCTCTGGTCTTCCTCTGGACCTGCATGGCAGTTCCAGCCTCTGCATCTTCTACCGATGTCCTCCCTGTCCCTCATCTTTACATGTCCAAACCATCTCTCTGGGTTTATCTCCAACACATCTAACGTGAGCTGATCCAATCTGTTCTAGCCACTCCCAAAGAGAACCTGAACATCTTCATCTCTGGTTCCTCCAGCTTTGCCTCCTGTCTCTTCCTCAGTACCACTGTCTCTCAACCATTCAATATTGCTGGTCTCACCACCGTCTTCTACAACTTCCTTTCGTTCTCGCTCATACTCTTTTATCACACAACTTATATGACACCTTTCTCCACCTGTTCTAACCTGCTTGGACCCGTTTGGCTCTGAGCCCCTTCTTATTTGCTGTGGTGAAGGACAGGTTGATATCCTCTGCCAGAAGGGAATTAACCTTTTATCTAGTGTGAGTTTAAAAACTCCTGAATGATGCAACTGCTCAGATAGAGAAGTAGTGGTTTTATAATCTGTTCAACAATCAATACTTATATTTAATATCAATATTGGTTAGTATATCCAAGCTTTAGAAAAGCTTTTGAAGCCCATAAATTATAATTTATCTGCATTTATTTTAGGATTGGGCAGGGATCAAAGTATACATATAAAACTAGGTTCAACGTCAAAAACTGAGCATCGTACCGTTCCTACAGTTTAATATTTCATTCGAATAACAGAGATGGTACCAGATTGACCAGAGTTTTCCCTGGCTGTGTGGAATGAGGAGTAATGTAGTGCCCCTGTTGCTGTGCACTGCTAGTCTGCTGGATAAAAGAAGGTTAAAACACTTTTCCGTCATTTACACAAAGGACAAACTTGCCTGTTGGGAAATATTTCTGACAGTAAATGTAGGAAATTTGGAGAGATTATTTAGATTTTTAGATAATACCTTGAGATTCTTGAACAATGTTTAATGTGGGACTTTAAATCCCAGGGAACTGTTATGTTTGCATGGATTTTAGTTTTTACTTTTGTTCTGCTAGTGATTATTTTTGTTGTTTCCTGGTTCAGTCAGTGTTGATCCCCATTGAGCCATTTCCTTATTAATGTCCTGTATTAATATTAGCCATTTGGTTGACAACACATTACCCACTTTATCCCCGGAGGTTAAACCCGCTGAAGTTTCTGCCAAGTCAGTGCCAGAACTAACACACAGTATGATGGAAAGAAGCAGAAGTACAAAGAAAAAAGAAGGAATGACAACAATGTGAATGAGAGAATGGAGGGCTCTGACGGCTCCACTTTGCAGAGACATCATGCATTTCTGGGGTATTTAAGCACGAGGGTCTCTGAGGGCTTAACTTCTCCATGAGGCTGAGGCCTGCGTTTTGACTCTGAGAGAAGAGACCAATTAGACCATTAATGTGAGTGCTGACGGGCGGATTATTCCCCCAGCTCGGCCGTCCCTTTAAAAAACAGGCAGTAATAATAATAAAGCCTGTAATAACCAAGCTCTTAAAGGGACAGCTGCAGCCAGACTGGTATTTTCATCTCTAACTCATACGGTACAGTGTAACTCTCAGCCGTTCTGGCGGTGCAGCCTAATGTCCTTCACAGCTGGCTTCACATGTTTGGAGCTGCCAAGAAGGCTTTTGTGCACTTCCTGGGCCCTTTGTTTGAACCCTGGACTTGGGACTTTGAGGCTATTGTTCAATCACACAGGAAGTTTTGCATTCTCAATCAACAAGAGCTACCTTGAACCTTCAAGGTAAAAGGAATCCACAAACGATCCAACTGTACATGTAAAACACATGCTCTCATGGAAACACAGGCAGCGTCCTCATGCTGGAAGCTGCGCTGCATCCTCGCTGTATTCTATTGTTTCAAGGTTTACAGCTGCAGGTCAGTAGCTGGGGGGTGAGAGGTCAGGTCAGTGCACCTTTAACAATCCTGCAGGTGCTCCATTGAGCTGGAGTCAGCTGCAGCATGAGGACATCCACTTCTTTCTCAATTAGGAGCACAGATCAGCAAACACATAAGCACACAGACGAAGGCATTCACGTGAACCCGCGGTCATGACCACTCCGTGGACCTCATGTAGTCGAGGGATTCTTTTACTGAGCTGCGAATAGAAGCGAGGAATCTGAGCAGTGTTGTCGTCCTGGGAACAAAAGAAAGTGTGGCCCCAGGTCTTGGGATAAGGAAGCTCCAGGTTTGGCCTGTGGACCTTCAGGTCCTTGCAGAGCCCCCTGAAACAGCCAGGTGTTCCAACAGGAGGGACTTTGTGGAGCAATTACAGCAGGAGTGGGAATGAATCGGAACAGAGGGAGAGCTTATTCCAGCATTTTTATCTAGAAGTTCAGAAAAAAGTGTTTCTTAGAGTTTAGCACAGATTTAAAACACAATTATTCCGCATGCTGAAAAACCAAACACTTACCTTACAGATATGTTGACTGGAGCGGATAGAACAGTGTTCTGCCTATTCCCACTGTCCGCTGCAGCTATCAAACCAAGACCCTGGCTCTGACTGTTTCCTCTGCAGGGTGAAGCTGTGGTAACCTGAGGGTGTACATAGAGCTAAATTCTTCCTGTGCTTTAGCCTGAAGAGGGCAAACAGAGGCAGAAACAACACCTGTGCTACTCACATGGCCTCAAGTAATGCCATGTGCTCTACTGTTCCCTCGCTCAGACACACAAACTGTTCAGATACACTACAAGATCCAGACTGCAGAAAGCATTTTGCCTTTGAAGCATTTGCCTGCAGCTGCTGATGGCTATCGTACGACTGGTATCCATTGCAAAGATTTTATTTGGAAAAAATCCAGTTCATGTAAAGTTTCATTCATGCACAGGTTTATGAAGTTATTCAGGGTGTGTTATAGAAAAACATAACTCAACAACTAACTCCAGCTGAGTCTGTTTGCCATCTGGAGCAGTTTAGACCAATGTCAGGTCAAGGGTCAGTTCTGATCTGGTTCCTGGCACAGCCTCCCCCTCTTCTTCTATCTATCTTTCTTAGACGGGCTTTTTTTCTTGTGCATATTTTTCTTCTGCTCCCCTTTTCCATTGTTGAATGTTGCCCAAAGAAACATTAGGGTTGTTTATTGGATGCATGTTTGACACAGATTTAAAATAAATGTTAGAGGTAATTTAATCTTGTTTAATTTTCCTGAATACAGAACCTTTATAAAGTGTAAAGCCCTGAACCATATTGGGCTTCCCTCATTGGTCCTGCTGAGACACAAAGTCAAGGGACCGTTATATGCATTGCATTGGGTGTGTGGCAAGGACTGAAAGCCAAAGATGCAGTGATGCAAATACCAAAGAAATTAAATAAAATCAGTTGATCTCTGGTGTTCTCGGTGCAAACTTCTTATTCTTGGACCTCAGAATCCTAAAGGTCCCATCTGGTTCCGAATTTAAAAGTATACATTTATCTAATTACCATTCATGCCTTGCAGTTCATTGAAGTCTTCCTTGGAAATGAATCCAAAGAATTCCTTATGTCCGACCTAACAAAAGTATTCAAACATCTGGAACTTCTAAAAAAATTTATCATGTTCCAACCACAGATTTAAAGCTTTTCATTTCAATTATCTTTGACAAACCAACACAAAACAGTGCATAGAGTAAAGTGGAAGGAAGCTGAATCTGAAAAGTGTGGTGTGTGGTGTGTTTTCCCTCCTCTGAGTGAATAGTTTGTAGAACTTTGTTTCTTGGCAGCTGCAAGTCTTTTGGGGCAGCTTCAAGTCTTTTGGGGTACATCTCACCCTGCGGTTGGTCCATCCTCTCTCCATGTTCAGAGGATGGATTGAACAGAGATGTTCAAAGCTTGGCAGGTTGTTGTAGAACCTAACCTCGCTTTAAACTCTCTCTCTGACCTGGTTGGACTAAATTTTATTTTGGGGTTTGAAAGTAATGGATTCTAAATAACAAATGCATTCCATACTTTTCAGATTTTTGTACATTATGTGCATACTGTTTAAAAACTTGAACAAGGGTTAAATTGCAGAAGACATTAGTGAGGTTCATGTCTCTGACCTGTTGGACTTCCTGTCCAACTCGGGGCCGATCTCTGATTACTCTCTACATGCAATGTCTTCTCAACCCCTAACCTCCAGTTTATTTTCTGTGTCCTGAAGGCGGACGGAGTTCCCTTTCCCCAACACCTGGCTCTGCTAGCGTGTCATATCATGACAGATCAGCACATCTACGCTGACCCCAGCATGGCCCTGTGACCATGCTCAGAAACCCTTACATGGGATCAGACCAGGAAGGTATCCCCTCTTAAAACCGGACCTCACCAACATATGTAAGGTTACAGGAAAGAAAGTCTTGGGCCATTAAAGAAATAAAATATGATTGCATTACACTTCTTCGGTTGTGAACACATGTAGAATGCATACATCATCAGGTCAAAGACTTGAATTGTTATTAGCGTAAAAGGCTTGTTGGTCTGTAACCTGGAGGAATCTGACAGCCTGCTGTTGTTTCTGTCTTTCTTCTCATTTCACCTTGCCGCCTTGCTCATTTTCTCTTTCTGTCATATGGCAGGCAGCTCGGTTCTTGGCGCTCTCACCACCTGCTCAGGACCTGCTGGATTTCTCTCCTGCAAAAGAGCTTTTCAGTGTGCCACAGCTCACATCTGCCAGCCTATTTCCTTTTCTGTTCCCTCGGCTCAGTCGTCCTCTCTTCCTCCTACACCTGCTCCCTCTCCTCTGATCTCTGCATCTTTGTCTGGGATGTGTCTTTGAATCTTCTCTTTCCATGCGGCTGTGGATTTATCTGCCTCTTGCACTCCTTTCTCTCATTTTAAATGTATCAGTTTAACTGTAAATCTGTACCTTTTTTTATTTGCTAAGCCACTATTCATCTACTAAGGATTCATTTTTATTCTAAAATATAACCATTAAAACATATGCTGGCAAGTTTTCTCTTGACTGACAAAAAATATTGGTTTAACAAATTTAGCAATTTAGTTTTCTTCATTAAATAAAAGTGAATGTTTTTATTTTTAGATGTAGTTTTCATCATTTCACTTTAGGTAAAGTAGTTTTCTTGTAAAAAAATACTCAAAGTAACACTACAGGTTGCCAAGGTTCTGTAGGTTTTACTCTTTTGGTTTTTAGCTCTCACCCTGAACTAAGAGCTTTTCAGTATTTTGTAGAGCTCTAGACTTTTCATAGCCATGATCTGCAAATTCTAAAGGTTTAGATATGCTATAATAGAAAATGAAGTCTTTCAGACCTGACTGGGACGGCACCACAACACTTAAAATCCGCCAGAATGTGGAGGCTCTTGGAAAGGTCTGCTGGTGTTAATGGAGAATGCAGTGTCTACGGGTGTTTTCTCACCTGCCACAACGGATCAGTTCGTTTCCCCCTTTGGTCCGGTGAATACACTCAAGTGAACCCTAGTCCGAGACCCACTTTTTGAGGTGGTCTCAGTCCGCTTCCAAACAAACTCTGGTGCGGTTCACTTATGGTGTGAATACGAACCGGTCCCGATCTGACCTAACTACAGAAAACTGTTTTTGGACCTAACAAGCCACCGTAGCCGGTAGCAATGATGTACGTTGACCTGAATACCTACCTGATCAGGTGTATGTTGCTTAGCAATGCTGCTACTGGCATGTTGTGGGACAGGGCACGCAGAGCAAAAATGCTTTATTAAAATAGATTATTATTATTATTTATTTATTTAAATAGAACGTCGCAAAATCTGCGTTGATCTGCTCTTGACCCTCACAATGATATTGCAGATATAATAACAGCACAAACATACAGAACAGAGGTGCTGCATGCAGCACCTCTGTTCTGTTCTACAGTGGTTTTCCTCCATTATGGGTGTGTGCTCTGTCCCGCCCCCGTCATTTCTGTCCAAAAGGAACAATGATTGTCACTCAAGCTGCTTTGTTTACAAGTAATAGTTCACTTGCAAAACGTACAATGTTAAAAACCGCACCAAACAAAAAAAATGTCCACTTTTGGTCCGGACCAAACAAGTGGATCAAAGGACTTTGCTGGTGGGATACACCCTATGTTTGAGGCGAATGATTATGGTGGTGGCAGCATATGAATCCGGGGTGTGGTGTGGGGCAGTCTTGCTGCTCAATGGCACCTTTTTAGATGTGGCTGGTGCCCACTGGTGTACCTTGGCCATCAGCATTTAAAGGAGTGACCATACTGGTCCTATTCGAAGGCTGCAGCCTCCTCACAAACACATGGGCTGCCAGCACTCCCAGGGTGCTAGCTTTTTACCCTCTTGTCACCAAGGCTTCTACGATATTTCTGTCCTGCCACTGCTGAGACTGAATAAAAAAACCTCATTAAGCGTGTGAAGTTAAAATACATCTCAAGTTCTCTAACTTAAAACAAAGCAAAAAAACAACCATGCTTTACTCATTGGTATGTGTAGCACTTCTGTGGAATAGGGAGAAGTGCCCACACTCCAAATTGTGCATACACGTTGCTAAGAGACAGCAGAAGGTTCTGACTTCTTTGGGCTGCAGTTCAAATTTTAATCAGATGTGTGTCACACTGTCAAAAGGAATTCCTGTCATGATATTTAGCAATGAGAAGCAGCTCATAGGGTTTATAGAACAGTTTTACAGTAGTTGCATCAGTGTTACCCGTAGTTTGCATGATTCCATCTAATTATACTCACTGAGGCATGAACTTTGTACAGAAAATCACCTCATCTGCATTTTTCTCTACTTCTAATAAACTGGTTTGAATTCTAATAGTTTTTCATTCTACAGCAAGATTGAAACTGATGGTGGAGGTTCAGAAACCTTCCATTTTTTGAGATGTAAAACCCAGTGTATAAAGTTCTACGATTGCAGTAGGGCCCTTCATACCTTAACACTGAGCTTGACCTTTCCAATAACATCTACTATCCTGCAGCGTTCCAACAATCTGGGAGATCCTTGAGACAGCAGGACCGTCTCAGTGGCTCTAATAGTTTTTATGTTATGCTGCTTATAAATAGTATCAGTCATAAAGAAGTATAGGTCCTGCTAAATAGTACTATGTAGAAATGCACGATTGCCAAGTTTGTACATACAAACAAGGAATTTGACTCCAGTACACTTTGCTCTTTGGTTTTTGTTTTTGCACTACAGAATATACATATCTACAATGTACAATATACACATATATAAATAAATAAAAAGGTGCATTTGCAACATCTGTATGCTGTTGTTTTGTATTTTATTGAATGTTTCAACAGAGAAACAGCCTGGGGGAAGAAACTGTCTCTGTGGCGGCTGGTTTAGTGAACAGCGCTCTGTAGCGTCGGCCTGAAGGCAGAACTCTAAACAGTTTATGTGCAGGGTGTGTGGGGTCTGCAGAGATTTTAGCAGCTCTTTTCCTGACCCTAGACCTGTATAAGTCCTGGATGGAGGGAAGGTCAGCCCTGATGATTCTCTCTGCAGTCCTGATTATTCGTTGCAGTCTGGACCTGTCCTGTTTTGTGGATGAACCAACCACACTGAGATGGATGAAGACAGGACAGACTGAATGATGGCAGTGTAGAAGATGACCAGCAGCTCCTGTGGAAGGTTGTACTTCTTGAGTTGCCTCAGGAAGAAACAGTCTCTGCTGGGGCCTTCTTCCGAACAGTGTCTATGTGTGAAGACCATCTCAGGTCCTCAGAGATGGTGGTTCCTAGAACCTGAAGTGATCCACAGCCGATACGGTGTTGTTGAGGATGGTGAGGGGGGTTGTATGGAGGTGGTGTTTTCCGAAAGTCCACTACCATCTCCACAGTCTTGAGTGGGTTTAGTTCCAGGCAGTTCTGACTACACCAGTGTATCAGGCGGTCCACCTCCTGTCTGTATGCAGACTCATCACCGTCCTGGATCAGTCCAATGACAGTGGTGTCATCTGCAAACTTAAGGAGTTTCACGGACGAGTCCGCTGAGGTGCAGTCATTTGTGTACTGGGAGAAGAGGAGTGGGGATAGAACACACCCCTGGGGGTCACCAGTACTTAGTGATCTGGTTTGGGAGAAGATGCTCCCCAGTCTCACCTGCTGCTGTCGGTCCGTCAGGAAGCTGTTGATCGACTGACAGGTGGAGGCTGGGACGTTGAGCTGGGTGAGCTTCTGGTGGAGGATGTCTGGTATGATGGTGTTGAAGGCCGAGCTGAAGTCTACAAACAGGATCCTGGCGTAGGTCCCTGGGCGGTCGAGGTGTTGCAGGATGAAGTGTAGACCTAAGTTAACAGCATCATCTGCTGACCTGTTTGCTCGGTAAGCAAACTGCAGGGCGTCCAGTAGAGGGCCTGTGATGTCTTTCAGGTGCTTCAACACCAGCCGCTCAAAGGATTTCATGACCACAGACGTTAGGGCTACAGGCCTGTAGTCATTTAATCCTAGGATGGTGGGTTTCTTGGGCACTGGGATGATGGAGGATCGTTTGAAGCAGGAGGGGACCTCACACTTCTCCAGTGACTTGTTGAAGATCCGGGTGAAGATCGGGGCGAGTTGATGTGCAAGGCCACAAAGGAAACATTTAGCAGAAACAAGAAGTCCAAGGCTTCTGTTTTTTTGTACTGAATATGAGGAAGCAGCAAATATGGAGCAGTCTGGCCCCAGAAAATTAAGAATCCCACATTTCAGTCCCATTTTGAGGTCAGGTTTGGTAGTTTAGCTAATATCAAGAACAGAAATTAGGTCAATTTTTACACCCCACTATTTACTCTCAAGGTATATTGCTATATCTTATTTATATTTGGCTTGTTTTTAGATTAAGATCTCTGTTTAGCTGACATCAGTAATTAACACTGAACAGACACAGCTCAGTCAGCTGATTTTGGCTGAAGCTGCGTCCCCAGACCCTGCCAAGTCAAACAACACAGGCGACTTTCATTTAGGACCCAAAAGCACAGCTGAGGGGCCCTCTGCCTCCCTCTCTTTCTATTTCTCCACTTCGTCCGTTTTCTGGTTGCCTACTGTCCCAGTATGAGAGGACAGGGCTGGAGGGAAGGGGGTCAAGCAGAGGTTACTCAAATACAGTCAGCTTAGCTTCTCTATACTGTCCATTAACTATCAAAACATGTGCAATAGCCGACCAGGATGACACGCCCTGCTCTGGCTCCCATTGTTTCCATACCTGTGTAAAATTTTTCTTTTAGGCTTTATTTATCCCAGACAAACCCAAACTTTTCCCATAACTGATTTACAGTCTAAAGGGTCTGTATACAGAAGCATAACAGGAACACTTTAATGGGACTGGTTGTCGTTTGTCAGGCCAAACAATTGTTTTCAGGCCCGTTTAGAGCGTCTGAAACAAGAAAAGTGGCAGAACAGCTTTTTCCCAGCTAGTTTGTTTCTTTCAGTTAGAATGTGTTTAATTTGTACAGTGTACACAGCGTAGATTCTCTGCAGAGTTTCAGACCCATTTCTGTTTATCTTTTGAGAATTCAGCCTAAAAGCTGCCAGGCCAAATTTCATGGAAGTTGTTTGGAGCGAGGACACAGAAACGCTTTAAGTTTGCTTTCTAACAGAGATCACTTAATTTAATTGTGAAATAGAGCATTGGCTTAGTGAAGCCCTTCAAATTAAATGCATGCTGACATCACTTTGCTTTGAATAATGCTTAAAGAAAGCAATTCTGGAGGTCAAGAACACCTTTATCCATATAATTGAAAAGAAACTTTAAAAATGAAACAACGTATGGGCAGGAAAGAAGGGGATGTCAGCCATATTTTACAGACCATCAGTTTTATTGGTCACAAACATTCAACACGCTTGATTAAAAATAGAAAATGGTCCAAACATTTATTTTATTTTTTATGCAAGTTATTAAAGTTTCATGTCTGACAACATTGATCATGTTAGCCACAGAGTAGAAGACTTGTCACATGTTCGATCATGCAAGTAAAGTGTTCAACAAATCAGAACCTCTGGCCCAAAAGACACATTAGGATGGAGAGTGGTTGCTAGCGGTCAGTATCTTACAGAGGTCAACACTTAGAGTTGTCTCAGTCCAAGCAGTCAGTAGAGTCCAGCAGGTTTCTTCTTACTGAGTGGAGAGTTTGAGTTTGTTTAGCTAAATATCAGTACAACAAATGAAAACTAGAGGTCAAAGGACATCACTGATTGTGAAAGAATACCATATAGTAGATAATAAGTACACTGCTTCTTACTGTGAAGGGTCTCAAACATTTAAACTAAGTATAGAAACTTAAACCTATTAGTCAGTATATTAAACGGTCTATAAAGGACTTGGTTAATAGGTTTTCAATAAAAACAAAGTACTCTATGCACTAATCCTCTATCACCCCATTAACCCCAGCGGCCATACCATAATACAAATGGGAGCCATTTGTCTCCATGACTAAACGGAGACCTCCAGCCTGGGAGCATAGGCAGATATTAGAAATGTTTTTTTATTCCTTGGAGTGTTTTAATGTTTCAACACCACCTTCTTTAAAGCTTTTCATGAGTGGCATAAAATGTCAGCTCTGGCCTGATTCATCTTCATATGAGCCATTTAAAGACCTTTTCTCCGTGTGCAGACAGACATGCCATGCTCTCTGCGCTGGTCCCACTTCCGATCTCTCCAATGTTTTTCAGTCATAATAAATCTGGCCCTGACTTTCTAAAGCAAACAATGCTGTGGGGACTGAGTCCTCCAATAACACTTTGTCAGTTCCAATCAGGCCTGAAATATGACTCAACTGTCTGTGCCTCCCTGCACCCAGAAAACTCCCCTCCAGCCCCATTTCCTTTCTCTCCCTCCTCCTTCCTATGCTTTTCATTCCTTGGGCCTTGTAATAGTTCTTCCCTGACCCACTCAACGGTGTCATTCCCAAGATGCTGATTAATAATTCCACACTGAGCTGGTTCGGTTGAATAAATATGTCATGAAGGAGAATTACTGACACATCTCTATTATTTTTCAAGAAGGAAGGTTTTTAACACCATTTTGTATCCAGGCATCAGATTTATAATCAAAAGATGCAGACCAGTCTTAAAGAATTACAGTTATTCATGTTAAATGACATCTTTCACAAAACTCAAAGGTCTCAAAATATTTCTGTTGGTTTAAATTGTTTTCTTTCTAGAGGTTTGAAAAATCCAGCTTCCCCATTTGATTAGGAATCTCAAATAAAGGTTGATTGGGATGCATTTGAGGTCCAAACAGCTTCTTAGAAATGTATTAATTCTCCTCCAGGTCCATAAATGCACCACGCCAGAAAGCTTTTTGACAGCAGGGCTCATTACATCAGAACTTGTTTTAGATGATAGGAGTGTCCCGATCCAATCTCAGGTATAGGATCAGGCTGCTGATCAGTGTTTGTACCAAGTTTTTTAAAATCATCACCTACTTTCACAGCTTACATAATTGAATGTGTTGCTCTATTGG
This sequence comes from Crenichthys baileyi, assembly GCA_036173005.1. Lineage (NCBI taxonomy): Eukaryota > Metazoa > Chordata > Actinopteri > Cyprinodontiformes > Goodeidae > Crenichthys > Crenichthys baileyi. Next base: position 388,923 of record JAHHUM010002904.1, read on the forward strand.
ATCCAGGTTTCTCCCTAACAAATAGATTTCTAGCATTTAGAACGGCGTTCACCTCCTGTGTGTCTGTGTCATGTGACCTGCTCTGTGCATCACATGATTGAAGCAGACAGCAGGATCACATCGTCTGCAGAAGTAAGACGAGTTGATTAAAGACTAGCTGCAGGAATCAGTCGCTGTCCAGAAAAACGGGGTCTTTAGAATGGCAAAGCTGGGTTCTGAAATCAGTTGGGTTGGTATCGGGTGGGAAGCAAACCCTCATGGGAAAAATTTCTAGTTTTCATTTGTCTGTCACTTAATATTTGTGGTTATCCGTCCACTTACACAACCACTGATGAGAACAAACTGACCTGTAAAAAATTTCAAAATATTCCAGATGTTTTATTATTAAGTCTAAAAACAACAACAACAACAAAAGATTTCTGACTCTAAAACAAAGCATAAAATAAGATAAAACTATTACAATAAAGCCTTTTCTGATTTAAAGATAAAAAATAAAATCACCCAGAACCAGTGATGAAAAAGCCCATAATAGCACCAGCCAAATTTGGAGCTGCACAATATGTAGACCTGCAGTTTTCTCAGTCTTATCAACATGTGCAGAATCACAATGTAGACACAGCAAGGCATGGTAACTAGGGATTGGGTACCTTTCACATTTGAACCGATACAGTACCAATACTCCAGTACCAGTTTACAGTACTTTTGTGTGTGTTTATGTGGTAATAAATGTTAATTCTTTTAATAATAAAATCTCAAAAATGCTAAATTTAACATATTTATTTCTCAATATATAAACTTTAATGAATATATCAAAACAACATCCAGCAGTTTGTATTGTAACATCTCAACATTTCTTTCAACATCTGTCTGTCTGTCTGTCTGTCAGTCATGTATTTAATTACCAAGCTTAGTCTTAAAGATCCATGGGATTATTTCACCTCCGACGCCCAAGCCGGGTCAGAACCTTTTATTGGGTGGTGACTGGACTCTAGCTGTGTGTCAGGGGCAGGGCATGAAACGCTATTTTGTGTACTTGTACCTTCGCCATATGTACCAGGAGTAGGAGAGTTAGTCCTGCTGCTGCTGCAGGAGAGGAAGTGCTGCCATCAAAACTAAATTTGGCACTTTTTAAAACCACAGATATCCTTGCCTGCTTTCTAGGTTTTAGTGGCATGTTTTTCTGTCCGCTGTCAGGAGCTTGTGTTAACTTGCATGCGAGCGGACGTAACTCAGTGTGTCAGTGTCAGCTTTGGTGACACAGAGTCTGAGGAGTGTGTTGGTCCAGCTTTTGTCTAGTTTGGACATAGAAAGTAGAGTAGCGACGATACAGGAGACGTGATCTATTAAAATGAATGACATTAACTGTTAAAACATACTATTACTATATGCCGTGATCGTCTTGGGGGGGTGGGCGTTCTGGTTGGTCTGGCGGGGTGCCCCTCTTGAATAGTGGTCGGGGAAACGCTGCAGGAGCTTCCTCAGATTAGAAGTATTCCCGCCGCTGGTCTTGCACATTGCATCACAAATATTGCAGCGAGCATAATCTGCACCACATTTTGAAAAGTGGAGCCATACATTTGAGTGCTTTCTATCAGCCATACTTCTTGACGGTACCAGCGGCTACTGATGTCATTATGTTCCTGTGCGTGAAATGCTGTGTTCATGTTTGGCATGGAAAATCGCCCACTCTTCCACTCCCTCAGTGTCACAATGATGCGTTTAGGTACTGAAACATTGTACAGTTCGATTTTCCGTGAATCGATACTCGTTAGTACCGACGGAATTCAGTCGGCACCTATAAAAGTACCGAATTCGGTACCCATCCCTGATGGTAACCTTTCAACACTATGCATGTCAGTATATTTGGATTTCATGCTGCTGATGCTCACAACTGGTACGAGTTTGAGAGGCTAAAGTTCAGGAAGAGTCAAAAACCAAGAGTTCCTGATGGTATAGGACAGGCAGCAAGATTGTCTTGTTTTTACTTGCAGATTAGATGGTGATCATAGTAACCTGCTGCTTCAGGTGCTTCAACAGCGCCAACAATGGGGAAGATCTGATCTGAGCAGACCTTTTAACCTTAGATTGATGGGATCAGTCCTATTACTATGTGGTAATGGTTCGAGAAATACGTTCCAAATGCTGTTTTACTTTTCTTTTCTGGTCATTGATTCCAATCAAGTTCACGTTTGATGTACAGCAGGGTTGTTAAAAGCATTTCCCAGGGAGATGCTGTCCCAAATTGGATCTGTTGGACCAAGATGAAACCATTAAACCAGTTCAAGACCAACCATTCACCAGAAATATTGTCTCCATGCCTGATTTGCATCATTTTACTATCCTTTGCTATGATCTGCTGTTGAGCTCCCCTATTGGCTCTCACAGTAAAAAAAACTCAGTCTTGTAAAACTTAGTTTCCTTGAACTCCTCTACCTTTGTAGCTAAGGTTGAATGAGTTGACCCCATGTATTTATTTGTTCAGCTTTCTTTTTAGCGAGGTAGCCCAAGGCTGTGCTAATCAAAGCTGCTGATTCCAACCCCTCCAACCAGCACCAAGACTGTGGTGGAGCCGGCATCGCCACTGATGGCTTCCCTCAGAGTGAGCATGTTCCCTTCACGCATGATTAACACTGAGTAGCAGGGGCAGACCACCTCAAAGAGAAAACTGCCCCGACTTCAAAGTGTCGCCACTGTGAAATACACTTTACACACACACACACACACGCACACACACACACTCACACACAAAACTTAAGGCAACGTGGCTTCAGCTCCGCTGGTCAATACGAGGAAACCCTTGGTACTTTAGGGTTAGTTTTACTGGCTTATTGGTGAATGATTGACGCACACTGATCATACATAGTTCCCTTTCTCTGGGAACTGTCCACCTTCCAACTTCCCTTTTGTCATCAAATACACCATTTGCTTAGCAAGAAGATTATTACTCAAAATTTAATTCATGGACTAATTTCTTTTCTGTGTGTGGATTACTTGTTGTCACTAATGTGTGAATTTCATGTCAGTGGAAAAATTATAATCACCCAGTCGCGATCACAAACCTGCACTGGTTCATACACTGATACACAGATGATGTTGAGTGCCTGAAAATGTGGAATTAATTCAAATTTTAGATGATTTTATTGTTGGAGTTGAAACGTTTTGATGATATTCTGCTACTGTGAGATCTACTGACATTGGATCTCTACTTTGTGAGCTTCAAGATGAGTAAATAAGACACCAGTTAGATGTGTCATGATTTCTGGGTGTTTTGAATCATGCTTCTGTTATTTTTCTGGTCATGCTTTAGTTTTTGTCTTCTAGTTCATATTTTGTCAAGTTAGGTTTTTTGGATCTGGTTATGCTTTAGTTTCATGGTTTACTAGCTGTGTTTAAGTTTGTATTCAAGAGTCTCTGTTTTGCTCCAGCCACGTTTTGTTCTCTCCTGTCTTCAATCATCTTCATTCCGTTCACCTGCACCTAGCATTCAGTCTCCTCATTTCACCTGGTTCTTGCTCCATATATACTCATCCTTTCTGTTCATTCCTCGTGGAAACATTTAGGATCGTCACTCTCATTTCATGTCTTGTCCTTTTGCTCTTGCCAAGCCTGTCTTGTCAGCCTGCCCATGTCTGTTTTTGCCATCATCCAGTAAGTTTTGTTCATTAAATAATTTCACCTACCGTCATGCTGCCTGCCTGTCTGCATTCCGGGGTCCTCCGCTACACAAACCTTGACAAGAGGTTTTTGTAAGTCCAATCCTGTAGCTTACTTACCTGAGTGCCATAGACCCTTTTGACACTGCAACAGATTTTATGTATAAACAACATGGATACACTGCGGATATGCAACACTGCTGCTGCAGAGTTTTTGTAAATGCAATTTTTGCAGCAGTGTCCCGATAACATCACTTATTCTCATGCTGCACTATGCAAACATTCTTTCTGCTCTGATGAAGATTCGTTCACCTCTGCATTATGAATGCTTGAAGTGGTACACTTGGCTATTAATTCATTGACCACTGGGGGCACTCAAACTCTGTATAAAGTGTGTAACTTTCAGCCCAAGATGGTCAGGAGGTCTTTATAAATGAAAATGGAAATAAAACACAGCTTCAATAGGGCAAAAAGTAACTTACTATAACCTATTGCAGCACTATGCTCTATTTTCTACGCCCTCATCCCAATAAACGTTCAAAATCGCATCATGAGCAACACACACTTCTCTTCTGTGATTTCATCTTGTTGAACCCACAAATGTGTGCAGCCCATTATCCTGACTGGTCATTTATCCTAGAAGCTAACTTTTCATAATCAATGCTAAATAAAGCTGTAAAAAGTTAGGGTTTTGATCCAGTCAGTCAGTCAGTCATTTTCTACCGCTTATTCCATAGTGGGTCGCGGGTGAGCTGGTGCTTATCTCCAGCAGTCTATGGGCGAGACGCGGTGCAGGTCTGGACAGGTCGCCAGTCCATTGCAGGCCAACAAAGTCATAATCATATTTAGTACAATGTAACACAGAGTAAATTATCGCCACAACAAATAATGATGGTTAATGAAATGTTAGTAAGCAGCTGAAAATGAGGTCACCAGTCCATCGCAGGCCAACAAAGTCATAATCATATTTAGTACAATGTAACACAGAGTAAATTATCGCCACAACAAATAATAATGGTTAATGAAATGTTAGTAAGCAGCTGAAAATGAAACAGTTGGAACCAAATGCATGACAAACCTTGTTATTCCACAAGTTTTTATGATCACAGGACCCACTTTCCATTTGTCTTTTTACCAGGCAGTGTAGAGAGGATAGAAGAGGTTAACTCACGTTTCCTAGAAAGCTTTAACTAATTCAGCGTGTGCGAGGGAGCGTTTGTTCGGCATGGATGTGGAATTTGGCCCGAGGCGCAACAACTGTCAGACCTGTCTCGCTTAAAAAGCAGCGAACAGAAGCACAGAGAGAGGAGAAGGGGAGAGAAGAAAAGATAAGTGTTACACCTATACCTGACAGATGAAAGGCATCACAATGCACCATTCATGACACTGTTTGAATAAATAAACAGACGGGGCTTCTGCTTGTGGTTTGTTGCCTTGCCATTCGTATGAGCCCCTACTGAAAACAAAACTTCAGTTAATAACAATTCAATAGGATTACTCTTAGCATGCATGTTCTACTTCTTTAAATAATTCAGGCAAGTATGTTGGTTTGTTGATCTAAAAGTATATATCTGTATTGTACCATTAAAGCTTACTTTGTATTTTTGAAGCCAAACGTCTCTTAGAATCTCAGATCTTTGTTTTTTAACTCTAAAAATCTTGGAAATTTGTAATTAGGCTACATAATCCGTAAGTTCAGAAAAACATCTCCACAACCACCAAAACTCGCATAGCCAAGCACTTTCTGCACCTCCTCCACCTCCCTTCTGCCATTTAAGCTGGACATACAGAAGCAGCCAATCAGGGTTGAGCGCTACACTTCCTGGATTACAACACTACACCCAGCTCTGCCGGCAAGCGCAGTGCTTATACAACCTATGACCTCTATAATGCATTAATTAAGGGGGAAGTATGTGAGGGTCAATTTAGGGTGATGGAGAGTGTTGGTAATTGCCCAGTGACCCAAATACTCTTTTTCACCGCCCGACTCTCTGGTTTTTAAACTTGTGCCATAATGTGACGATGTTCTCCTAAATGTATTAAGTTGAATGTATGATCATTTATTTAACAAGGTTTCACCAAACCTCAAAGCTACTCTGTGTGACTCTGTGGCGTGGTCCGTTAATCTGCTGGAAGTAGCTATCAGAAGATGGGTTCACTGTGGTCAAGATGGGATGAGATGGTCAGCAACAATATTCAGGTAGGCCGTGGGGTTTAAGTGGTGCTTAGTGGGTACCAACGGGTCCAAAGTGTGCCATGACACCACCAGCAGCCAGAACTGCTGATACAAGGCAGGACGGACACCTGCTTTCATGTTGTTAACACCAAACATCTGAATGTTGCAGCTGAATTTGAGACTCTTCGGACCAGGCGACATTTTCCCAAACTGTTCTTGTCTAGTTCTGCTGAGTCTGTGTGAATTGTTCCCTTAGTTTACTGTTCTTAGGTGACAGTAATGGTACCTGGTGTAGTCTTCTGCTGCTGTAGCTTGTCTGTTTCAAGGTTCCACATGTTGTTAGTTCAGACATAGTGTTCTGCAGACCTTGCTTGTAACAAATGGTAATTGGAGCTACTGTTGGCTTTTTCTCCACTGACCTCTGACCTCAACATGGCATTTTCTTCCACTCAGCTCACTGGATATTTTCTTCTTTCAGGCTATTTTCTGTAAACCTCAGATGGTTGTGGTCAAAAATCACAGTAGATCAAGTTAAAACATTACTTATAAAGCACATTTAAAATAAGCAAGAAGAAGGTAAACAACCATAGCTGTATGCAAAACTAATGCAACTGTGCAAAATGGCAAATTTTGCACAGTATCATTAATTTGCAGACAGAGAGCCCAGTTGGAGTGATATGCTGTCATATTTGCACTTACCAGAAGAAAGCATCTCACTAGCTGCAGACAATGTATTTGTGTGAGACCACTACAAACATATAAAGAATTGCAATAATAAAAGTGTGACTCCATGCAGGTCCTTCAGGGAGAGATGATCTTTTACTATGTCTAAGTTAGTAAAAGCTTGACTTTACAACAGAGCTCACCTGTTTGTTACATTTATAGAAACTCTTGAATGTCAGACCAAGATGTTTACAGAAGAACGGAGATACGGTTAATTTATTATTCCCCAACAAAGTAATCTGTCTTGCTTTCACTGTGTTTCTGGTTATTCAGGATTTGATCTCAATGAAGCAACTGAGTAAAGAAAAATGCATGTGTGTTTTAAAAGCAACCCCAGAGATGATAAATAGTATTAGTAAATGGCCCAAGATGGAACCTTGGGGGACACCAGTAGTGGGGGGTGCTGTGGCTGAGAAGACTGAACTGAACTGATACATTCTGACCAGTTAAATGAGAATCAAACAGTGAAACAGATGTACCTGTGAAACCTACAGAACGTTGTAAACATGAGACTAGGACCCTATGGAGCAGCAGTCAGGTCCAGCAGGACCAACACAGCAGGTCCACTAGGCTCGGCTAGAGTCAACTGTTAGCAATTCATAATTAGTTAGCTTTTTTCTGTAATGTGGCTCATTCAGGATTTTCTGAAGTACTGAGACCAGCCTGTCTGGTACCAACAACGATGCTACTTGCAAAGTAACTAAAGTCTCCGTTCTTCCTTATTGTGATGCTCGCTTCGAACTTCAGGAGGTCGTCTTTACCACACCTAGATGCCTGAATGCATTGAGTTGCTACCATGTGGTTGACTGATTCATTGTTTGCGTTAATCACCTGAGCAGGTGTACCTAATAAAGTGGCCAGTGAGTTTATGTGGACATGTTTAGGTACATTCCTAAGTAACTTCTGGCCTCAACATTGCTAACAGATAACCAGCTTTAGATAGTGTTCTGGGTTCTTCTGTCACCCTCTGGATGTGATATCGGGAGGTCGGCCACTCCTGGGAAGGTTCTCTATATGTATATATTCAGTGTTTTTACATAACAAGTAGACATTGAATTGTTCAGATATACCTAGTATCCTCATCGTTTAGCCTACTTCATGTAGCCAGACAGGTGCTATTTAAGTGATTTCTAGAGTTATCAAGCAAGTCAGCTTTCCAAAAATTGTGGTTAATTACAATTAGTTCATGATTTATCAAAATTTAAAATGAAATTATCATCTTTTAGTATTAACTCAGCTGATCTTTGTCTGATGTTATAATTTGTTGGAAACGTTAAAGTGTGCGAGAAAAAGCAAAAATAAGAAATCTGTAATCAGGGTGTAATACTTGTTAACAGAGTTGTTTTTGCGAAAAGTAAAACTCATTATGCAGGAACTCTTATATGAAATAGGGAATCCTGATTCCAAGGAAATTCCAGTGAATGTGGTTCTTCATTCTATCAGCATTAAAGAGGAATTTCTCTCTGTTTAATTCCATAATTATCAGAATCCAGCATCAGAGGCTGGAGGTCGAAGGCTTGTCTGAGCACACATTTTCCATCTCATCTCCAGTCTGAATTTAAGCATGCTGGTTGTTTTCTGTTTGCCAGCCGCAGGCGTACACAGCCTGGCCACTGCTGCCTGCGTGTCAATGTTTATGAGTTATGGTGAAGGCAGAAAACATGTGTCAGTATTGATTATCATTACGGAGTCCCAGAGAGCCTGTCCATCAATTAGAAGCCTGCCTCCTTCTTACTACAGACGTAGCAACAACAAACCTCCAAGACGAGGAAATCAGCCTTTTTAATTAATGACGGCTTTATTTTCCTCTGCGTGCTTTGAGCTGTGGCAACCACTAGTACCAGGCCCAACACACACAGTGAGGCACAGACTGGACTGATGGTATCAGAGCAGGCAAAACAGGAAGAGATATTCTAACCTATTGGTGTTTTTAACTGGGGAGATTTAAAGTCGGCATTGCACACTCCCACTCTTGCATCACATACTCGGTCCTAATAGGAGAGTTAGCAGAGTGGTCCTGTGTGGCCTTCTCTTGAGGATAGCCCCCCAGGGACAGAAAATGCATTAAGAAATTAATGTTCACCCTGGGATCTTTCCAAAACCCCAGACTTAACCTGTTGCTCTGTTCTGTGTGTGTGTGTGGATGTGGGTGGAAAGAAAATGGGAGCCCAGATGAGTCAGGAGGTTGACTGCTGAGGTCAGTAATTGATAGGCAGTCTTTTCGATCCCCCTCCCCACTTGGCTCCTTCTGTTGGCCGAAGGCAAGCGGTCTTAAATAGCAATCTAAAGCAAACAGTCTCTGCCAGCAAACGTAATTCCTCAACTCCAAATTCTGCCATAAACCTTCTGGTGGAGCTGCATCTTACCCAGATCTGGATGTTTATTCAAAACTAAAATGTTTCTGTCCAGAAACAACACAAACATTAAACAGGAAGTTGTTCTTCAGATATGATCTTCAGATTTGTAACGTACAACATGGTAAGGCTAATAATAATAAGAAATGTAGTTGGCTGTCGTTTGAAGCTGCAATCTTTTAGAAAAAGAATCAGGATTGATCGTTGGGTATTTTTGTTGGCTGTTCTGCTGGGAACTTACTGGGTCAGTGGTTGTTGTTAATGGCTTTTTTTAGAGAAAATAACTGAACAAGGGCAAATGAGTAAGGCTGCAGAAGAAGAAAGTCCATTTCTTGTACTTTTGGCCTGCCCTAAAGTTACCCTTCAATACCAGCTGAGTTCAGGAGTTTTGCACATTTTAGTTTATTAATTTAGTTTAGCAATTTTTTTTTTAATTCAAGTGTCACCATAGAGGCTTTTATGCAGAAAGCTTTGAAATGTTCAGATGTAATTCCCATATTGTTTCACTCCACATGTGCATAAATAATAAATTCTGATGTAATGAAGCATGTTTTCTCTGGACCGCATGCTGCAGTATGTTTATTGTCATACCCAAACGTATAAGTACGATATTTCAACCAAGTTGGTTTCAATTCTGGTGAGGTACTCAGTTTATCTAATCTATTAACATAGCAAAAAAAAAACCAGCCAGATAGCAACCTCATAGCCAGGGGATAAGACATTCCTTCCATTAAATGTAATGATCCTTCCCTTTGAATCCGATTGAAGAATCACAGAGCAGAAGCCATTCATTGTATTTTTCTTGTCATCTCCTCAGACACAGGACTGTACTTTCATGCCACCGCCATTCCCTACCAAAGGCTGAAAAACTGTCGTCCCCATGATGTTCTCACCTCCAAGCTGCTGCTACGGTGTATTTGTGTGATGCACCATTCCTTCTCCAATCACTGTGAATGTGGAGTAACATTCAAAGAGTTAAAATTGTGGTCTCATCTGATAAGTCTATATTGTACCTGTATTTCATTGGCTTGTCCAAATGTTCTGCAGCAAACCTTAAACAAGCTTCGACATTCTTTTCCTTCAGCAGTGGAGACTTGTGCTATGAGTGAACATGGAGGCCACAGCAGGTGGGCACATTACTTATTTTACGTATTTAATGAAAACATGACACCTGCTGAGGTCCAGGTCTTTCTGAAGCCAAGGAGCACGCAGAGAGCGTGCTCCTTGGCTTTTGGACAACTCCTCTGTCAGAAATCTTGTGAGATTATGGCCGCAGTGATGCTCATGGGAACATTCAGAAGTTTAGAAAGTGGTCTGTAACCAAAGCCATCACCATGTAGGGTGGTGCAAGTCATTAGGTTAGCTCTTTGCTTTTATCCATCATAACATACTTCTTGCCACATCATCATAATGAGAAACTGCACAGGCCATCGGTTGATATTAATTTGCACTGATTGGGATCTAAATATCATACTCCACCTGCTTTATTGGCTTTTTGATGCTTCTTTTCTTTATGTGTTCGATACTTATTCACTGTGTCTTTCCACTTTATTATACATAACTTAATTTTGGACTTCTTTGTTTTGATGACATAGTCTAAGAGTTGCTCAGTACGTATTTACTTCAGTAACTTCATAAGTCAATATTTACACAGGACAATCCAATAACACCATAAACAGACAGTAATACATAAACAGACTTAAACTGGTGTAAAAAGATCAAACACAAACTTCACAGTTTCAACCTAAAAATCTGAAGGCATTGAAAACAAGCCCCGAATGGCCTACAGTTACAGCAAGTTCATCCAATTCCAACAAGAAGTAAATTAAAAGTTGCAGTTTCTCAGCTTGTTCAGTCGTGCATTGTGTTTCCAGCCTAGAGTCAATGTTTGAAATTTTAACACTAGTGGCTGAAGTGCAGCTAAGCCTCTGGTCGTCTTTAAAGAAAGACTCTCTAACCTATGTTTCACAATGCATAGGGAGACCTGCACACACTCCACTGCTTCTCAAAGAACGCGGAGAACTCAGAGTATCAGAAGCTGCTCGTCCAAACGCAAATGTGAGCTGGTAGATTTGTGCACCTGACTTCCTATTTACTTCCATCCCAGCTGATTGAAAATAGCAGGAGCAATAACACCCTGGCTTATACAAATATGAGAAGAAAATTCTCTCAAAAGAAGAATTCAATCAGAAGACTGAAATATGTCTGAAAAGTTGAAGCATTACTGTGTGACTGCGGTGGCCATAAGTTCCTCTCTATGTGGTCTGTTCATATTCTAATCAGTATGTTTCCTGCTTGCATTGATCAGGGCTGATAACCACCACTTGGTGTCTCCTCAGCAGATGCAAGAAAGCGATAGCACTAAAGACAGAAACCAAGTGAGAAACTAGAAGGCGAAACAGGATGGAAAATATCTAAAATGCTGCTTCCCACGTGAGAGATTGTGATTTCTTTTAAGTGAGAATCCATAGATTGTTAATGTTAGAGAACATTAAAGGAAGATAAGCTCATCATACAGCAAGGCCATTTCTCATCATGTGATGCTCTGAAGTATAAAAATCTAAATTCTCATGATTATTTGTCCCAAGAGTAACTAAAAACTGCTGGTTCCTTTAAAAAATAATACCAATTTGCGGGGTTTTAAGTTTCAGCTACTGATTTTCTCACACATTCTGCGCATTCAGGTAGAAATCAACACATTTGGGTCCCGAAATGCGAGCTCAAAGTAGCGCCGTCTACTGTTGGAGCCTTTAACTCACTCACATGTGAGTTTGCACCATCGGTTTCACTCACAAATGAATAATAAAGGTTGCACACGTTAATGAGAAGCCCTGTCGGGCTGGTGTCTCGGCTGTAGTGTAAAAAGGAAATACAAAGTCAAAGAGCTTAAGCCCTTATCAGTTTCTGCTCACCGCTGTGGGGCTACATGTGTGTTCAGCCAGTATACATGGCAAGCCAGTGCGCCAACATCTCTGCTGTACAATGTAATGTTCCTCGCCTCTTTCTGTTTCCTATCAATTTCAATCAGTTTAGACTAACATGCATCCCACACCTTCACGCTCATGGGCTCAGATGGTTTGTCTTTTAATATATGTTAATGCTAGAGCTTGCGTCTGTTGCGTCATCCTGGTTAGAAAGAAATGGTACAGATTGTTGAGAAGGATGCAGCAGTGTTGTTCTGCAGTCCACTCGTTGGCAAACAACAAGAGCTTCCTGCAGACACAGTTTTATAAAAACATGAAATCCAGGCTTTCCTGCGTTTCAGAGAACCCGGCCTGATTGCCGTGGAAGGCAGCATTTCTGTGCTGCCCTTTGTGATTTATCAGAAACTCTCTGTTTTATGTATCAGTGTACATAAAATGTAAAAATTAGCATTTTTTGCAGAACTTTCTCCTGTTTCTCTGTTTTTTTTTCCTGTGGGGGCACACCTTCAACATTCGATTTCTTTTCAACTGCAGTCACCTATTTCCTATCTCAGTAATACATTTTCCACATCTGTAAAGTTTATTTTTGTAACTTTATTGGTTTCCCCCGGTGAGTCAGGTAGAGGAAGAGAAGTCATTACAGCTTAGTCCTCCAGCTCGCCTGCCTCCATCTACACCGCCAGGAGAAAAGTACAGAATGTCGACAGCTATCTCTCAAATTTCATCAGGACGCTGTCTTCTCTGGAGACTCCATTTGTGTAGTAAACATCTTAAAAAGGTTCCTTTGGCTCCCCTCTCCCTTTCTTCTCCCTCATATTTATTTATTTCCTCTCTCTGTCTTTTTATTTATATCTTTATTTATTTATTTTTTCAGAATTCAGCTTGTCTTATTTTTTAAACTGCTTGACTCCTAAAATACAGATATCACAGTTGGGCCCCATGAGTTTTTGAAAAATGAGCATATTACTTCCTACATCTCCCTTTCCCTTATTTTTGTCACAATAAATATTTCCATTTATATGCAAATTATTATCTACTGACCAAGAATGGATAAAAACTGGTCTTGTTTTCATTGTGGCGCGCGGAGCACGCGGATGTGAAGGCGGGAAGTGTAGGAAGCTGGGAGAGCAGCTCCTCATTTAAAGAGTAAATAATCTCCCATTGCATTCTATTATTTACACCCCTGGCTTGAAAGGGACTGTATTAACTTATAAGTTATAAGTAGTTAGAAGTTACTTACTTTAAACTGGGGGGAGCAGCGAGCCGACGCTCTGCTTAGCTGACTTCCCCCCAAATTGCTGACATAATTACATGAATGTAATTTTTTATGACTCACAGAAAATCTCGCCATTTTCACTGAAGCAGATAATTAGACTTGGAATAAAGCAGGGGCGGAATAATTAATACATCAAAACTAGATGAACTTTTTCTAATTATTTTTATTTAATCTCCATTCTAATTATTGTTCTAGTCGGCTGAGCGAGATTGCCTTTCTCATTCAGGGGTGTGAAATGCACCCGTAGCGCTCAATCCTCACCCAGTGAAATATCAACTAAGCGTGGAGACAGGAAATCACAGGGTGCTCGCCGCTCTCCTTCCCCTCTCTGATTGAACTGTAATTTAAATTTCTCCATTGCCAACAAACAATTTACATACACCTGCCAGACTCTTATTTATTTATTTCCCCCTGACTTCCTCCTCTTTTCCCACTCCCCCGCCTTCACCCCCATCCCACTCCAAATGTATGGCAATCAATATTTCTCCTGCTTTAAATGAGTTTGTTAATTAGCCTAATGTGGTTTGGATAGAGGTTGTGTTTTTCCTCCCTATCTCTGCATTCAGGAGGAGCGTTTGCTTAAAATAACCAGAGGAAGCAAAGTGTGTGTATCTGTGGAAAGACTTGCTGACCACAGAGTAAATTTTCCCACTTATCTCTGGTGTCACTCTACCAAGAACCTGCCGCTGAAAGGGAATAGTACATCTGATAAGAGAGCAGTTTAATGCTGATGTAAACATAATTAACACTCCTGGCACAAACGTTACACACACTTGTGGGTAGATGCACAAACACAAGTACTGATTAGTAAAAGGATGATTTGTTTTTGTGTTCTTTGGTAATGGAAAGTGACAGTTCTGTTTTTCAGGGTGAAAGAAAGGGAATATTCATGTGTCATTAAAAATGATAATTGACATCCGTCTTTGAGTAATAATGACCCGTTTTACTGGTAAACAGATTAATCTTGTGTGGTTCAGTCCGGATCAGATTTCAACAAAAAGTTGCAGCAGCCGAACGACACAGCCTCTAAAGATCCTCTTCAAAAGATTCCCAGAAAGGTGCCTGCTGAGACAGAAAAGAAGGAAAAATAAGGAAAGACTCAAACTGTTTGTACGTGTGAGATTGGATTGTGAAACACAAATACACTGTAAAAACCTAAGGTCATTAAACAACCTCAACTCTGAATGGGAGAGTTGGATTTTATTTTTTATCTATGGGTATAATACATTTTTTATATATTTATAATATAAATAAAATTAACCAACATAAAATATATAGAAGTAAAGTTTTAATTTAAAGTTGTTATATATTTAAAGTAATGATTTAGGTTGGCCAAACCTAATTTTTAGAAGTTGTGCTCCAGAAACGGGCCTGAAGGCACCAGAACACCTGACTGATCTGCCTCTCTGTTTGCTTTGTACATGTGCACCACATCTGATTGCATAAACAGACACAGAAGTAACAGAAACGGAGATTAGGAACTAATGCAACTCAGCTATCAAAATAATAATAATAATAATAATAATAATATAGAAGAATAAGAAAAAAAATTCATCACAAGCATGAAATTAAAATAATTCCTGCTCTCCCTCCACATCCACAGTTTCCTATTACAGACTGTGTATTCACTAGATTAAAATTGCCGCTTGATTACTACACAAAACAAGATCAGATTTAATTAACATCAGATTTAATTGAGGCTCCCACAATTCTTTGCAGCTCAGATCGACAATCACGAGCATCCGTAATTAAACCAATGTAAATCTACCAGTGCTTTTCAGAGAGAAGAAAACACATCTGCTCATTTAAAACAAATATATTATTATTATTCCTTTCTATAGATTACAATTTTAACAGAGAAATTATTTGGGAATAATTTAATTAAATAGATAATAATGTTTGGATAAAGAGCTGAAATTCTTCTCCATTTTGACCCCGTTTGAATAGATTTCATGACTGTGTTTAATTTGCCTGATTCTCCCACATCTATTTGTGAGCATCCAGACGAACCGTAATCTAGATTAAGAGCCATCAGGAAAAGAGAGCTCATATCCTGTTTAATGAAATCATATTTGCTCGCGCGCAGCCCTGAAAGCCTCTTAAAAAGCGCTCTATTTACATGGCTTCACACAGCGAGGAAAGCTGAAAAGGAGCACTTTAAAAAAACTCTTCCGTCATTTTCCATGAAGAGGGCAGCTTTTCCAGCTGCTGGGTTCCACTCGTCGGTCTTGTTTTACTCCGTCCTCTCGGTGATGTGAGGCCCAGTTTCTTATTTCTTGTTTGTTGGAGTTGATATTCTGCTTGCGTTTGGACACCGTATCATGATCAGACCAGATAGCACCCTGTTATCAGCGTGTTGTATTATTTCTATGGGCCAATATTTTTGCTACTATCAATCCAATCTGGAGTATCTGCTAGGTGTGTGAGTGTGAGTGTTTGCCCCTGTTCTGCTTGGTGGGACTCTGTGTTCAAGGCTGGATGGAGGGAAGCCAAGCCCCAGGGCTCCAATAAGTATGTAGTGCCACCATGTGTCCCCTGTGTGAACTGCAGGTTGTTGGCAGCTTCTCGGCCTTAGTTTGTTTGCATGTTGGTTCCTGAGCTCTACACGACAGGAAAAGGAATGTGAGAAGGTAAACTTGGCAGACCAAACAATTATCCTCTTGATGTGAAGAAGAGCTTGAAAGATGCGGGTTGAGATCCCACCCTGCTCTCAAGAACATTAATTCCTTTATAATAAATAAACTGAGGTAAATAGCTTAGTATGAAAGCTATAGAGGTTCAACTGTTTCAGGTTTTTCTTGTCAGGTTGATTTAGATCCTTGTAAAAGTATTTTTACACCTAAAAGGTTTGCATGTTTTGTCTCGTTATAACCTCAACTTTTAATGTATTTTATGCGGATTTTATGTGACAGATCTACACAAAGTAGAGAAGAATCGTGAAGTAGAAGGAAAATCCTTCATGGGTTTGTACATTGTTTACAAATATAAATCTAAAAACTGTGGCATGGGTAAATATTCAACCCCCTTTACTCTGAAACCCCTGAAATAAAATCCAGTGCAGGCTTCGGAAGTCACCTAATTAATAAACAGAGTCCAGCTGTCTGTAGTTTACTCTGTGTAAATGCAGATGTTCTGTTTCTGTTCGTTAGAGAACATCGGAGAACAACCGGCACCATGAAGACCAAGGAACCCAGCAGACAGGTCAGGGAGAAGGTTGTGGAGAAGCTTAAAGTAGGGTTAGTTTCTAGAACAATGTGCCAAGCTTAGAACATCTCCCAGACCTCTGTTCAATCCATCATCTGGACATGGAGAGAGGATGGACCATCTGCAGACCTACCAAGACATGGACGTCCACCTAAACTGACTGAACAAGGGGAACAATAATCAGAGAAGCAGCCAAGAGGCCCGAGGTACCTCTGGAGGAGCTGCAGAGATCCTCATCTCAGGTGGGCCAATCGGTCCAAAAGACAACTCTTTGTCATGCATTTTAAAAATTTGACCTGACATTTAAGAAAGAGAAACTATTGTTGAAAGAAGCCCATAAGAGGTCCGTTGTGTAGACGACACAGTGAACATGTGGTGTCCCCACAAAGAAACATGGTGGTGGCAGCATCATGCTGTGGAGATGCTTTTCTTTAGCAGCTGTTTTTACAAATAGGAATGACCAAACATGGTAGAGATGAACCCCAGTAGACCTGAAGGTGGACCAAAGGTGGTTCTACTAACTGTTATATCAGGGGACTGAATACAAATGTACACCACACTTTTCAGATTTTTATTTTTAAAAAATGTTAAAATCTAAGCAACAATTTCCTTTTCACTGTACAGTTGTGTGCCACTTTGTACTGCTCCGTCACATAAAATACACTGAGGTTCTGGTCATAAACAGTAACAAAGTGTGCAAAAGTTCAAACAGTATGAATACTTTTCTGTACATCCTGGCGCCACAGGGATGAAGACTTCACGCTTGGGCTGAGCTTAGCGGTGCGGGCACCCTGTGTGGCTTGTTTATGACTCAGCTTTTCTCTTCCAAATTTCCCTCCATGCTTGTTTTTAGGACAGGTTCATACACCCAAGGACTGAAACAGGGAGGTGTGTTGGGGGGAGGCAGGCGGCCAGCCACACCTCTCCTTGAACCCCTCACCTGGACGTGACCCGCGGGGTGTTTATACCCGTGGTTTATCTCCATGGAGATAAAGCATCACGCTCTGACTTTGGAATGAAAACAGGTTGGTGGTGCAGACAGCGAGGAGTCAAGGATGTAACATAGAACACACCGCCCCATCCAGCCGAGCGGACAAACCGGCGACCAACCCGGACACCGCCACAGAATACGGAATAACCTTCTTCATACCAAAGCAAGCAGTGGAGCTCGTCTTTTCCACATCATTGACCTTTTCAGTGATTTTATGGATTGAAAGATGAGCCTAAATTAATCTGATAAAGCTTAAAAACCATAAGAAAAACCAACAGGTTTGGTTTTGTTTCCTCTAAATAATCTGACAGAGTTCTGGATTCATTTTTCTAGATCCTTCTGTCTCTTCTATATGACATAATGGACCCATCAGTACAAACATTCACCTATTTAGGTTTATTATCTGTTCCCCAAACCCCTGAAAAAGCACAGTGCTGGCTTCTAAATCTGAGCAAACAGGGATTTCACTATTGGACCTGCTGATCACCGATTGGACCCAATCAGATCTCTGGCCGATTGATTGGTGCAGAATCTTTAATTTGACTTACTTTTCCTGCAGCAATGTAGGGAGGTGAAGTGGTTGTTGATCAGTTACAATCTACAATACTTCAAGTAATCTGGACTGGATCATCCAAGGTTTAATACAGTTAATGAGTGATGCCTTTATTCCCTGAAATAGTAGGAATTAACTCTTTGTTTGGTATCTAAAGCGAACCTTGGGTTCAGTTTTAAACCCTAAAGTAAAAGCATCGAAAGGCAAAAAAACCAAAACAACCAAATCTATTGAATGGCTCATTAACACGGTTGATGGAAAACGAGCCATGGCTCCTCCTTCACTACTCCACTGACTGAGACAGAGAACAGGCACAAGGGTAGGAGCCAGCAGAGTGCACACTGGGTGCGTCTTTCATATGCAAATATTAAGTGACATCATCTGAGTCATCCACACAGTCTTTAAATGAGAGCCTGGCATACAGTTGGTCTGAGGGGGACAGTGAGATCCATTTCATTTGAAGGCAGTGGCTGGCGGCTCAAAAGGACAAAATGACTAGCCTGAGCCAAAGGTCTTGCAGCCATATCTGGATGCAGTTTGCTGATGACAAAACCAATAAAGCTACGTGTAATATGTCAGAAAAATATCTCGTTAAGTCATTCAAACTTTTTACATTTTAGTCATTATGTCCAAACACATCAGTTTAAGTTTCATCAGACCAGAGGAGATGTCTCTGATTTGTTGCTTGTCTTCCTCCTCTTTGAGTGGCCTTTCAGCCTATGTGGGTATCTCCTACCAGTTTTAGCACCATCTACACAAGGTGTTTAGCTTTTGTTCTGGGGTTGATTCACAGATTTCACACTAAAGGTTCATATCATTTAGTGTGAAATGTGATCCATATTCAGGACACAGAGCCTGTCTCCTTTGTGAAGGGTACGGTGGCTGAGTGGGTCCACAATATTCAGCTCTCCTGTAAAAGCCAACATGCCATTTTTACTAATAATGGCATTTGTAGCAGTGAAGCTCAGATGCATTGCTGCCCTCAACTGGTCAGTTATAGAAAATGATCGCTGTACCGGTATTTGACCATCATAATCCTCATTTAAAGATGGGTTCTTTGTCCCACACATGAATGGGTTGTGGTGTGAAATGTGTAAATCAACCCCTGAACAAAAGCTAAGGACCATGAGAAAATGCTGCTGAAGCTGGTCAGAGAGAGTCATTATCCACAGAGAAACAAGTCCTGTACCAGCAAGGGCTGAATGGCCACTCAGAGAAGAAGAAGAAGCCATTACTCCAAAAGCTACATAAAAAGCCAGATTACAGTTTGCAGATGTCCTCAGGGACAAAGACCTTATTTTTTGGAGACATGTCCTGTGGTCTGAAGAAACTTAAATTGAATTGTTTGGACATATTGGCCAGTTTGCCAGCCTGAGAACACCATCCCAACTGTGAAGTACAGGGTGGCAGCATCATCCTGTGGGGTGTATTGCTGCAAATGGATCATGAGGAAAGAACATCATGTGGAAATATTTTATACCACCAACTTAGTTATAAAGTGGCTTAACGACAACAAAGTCAGTGTTTAGAAATGACCTTCATAGCCCTCATTTCAGTCCCAGGGAATATTGTTGGGCTGAGCTGAAAAGATGTTTGTGAGCAAGACGGTCTACAAACTTGACCCACTTACACCGGCTCCGTCAGGAGGAATGGGCCAAAACCCCAGCAAACTGTTTAAAGTAACAAATGCTCAGGAAAAGGATTGAAAACGTTTGAGTTTGAAGGAGTGAAAAAAATGTCTCACTTTATCGTAACAGGAAAAGATTTGTCTGATTTATTGTCAATTAGAAATGAAACGGTTTTGTGTTTTTTTTACAGTGTACACATCTTGTATGAATGTCCTGTTGATAATACAGTTCATCTCATCTGCTGTTAGTGACAGTGACGATGCTCCTAGGATGATTGTGTTGGTACTGCATCGGGCCACTTCTAGCACTGCTCACCTTTAAAAAGTGTTCAATAATGAGATTAATAATTTAATTTGTGAATGCAGGATTTTTGTGCAATATGTATTGTGTGTGTTTTTGTAGACTCGAGTTTAGGTTTAAATGCTTTTAGAACCTGGTAAGGGCCATCCATTTTCTCCAAGGCCAAATCATTTATAAGGTGTACATTTTTTCTCTGTCTATTTGATCTGCTCCAATCAGTGATCAGATACCATAAAAAGCAATAGTTTTCCTATTCATAAAATGTCTCAAAACACAGAACTCCCCTCATTTTCCATCATAAACACATTAATAACTCTATGCTACACTAAAGGGAGATTGTTTAAATAGCAGTGTGTGATCTATGATATTTTTATGCTCTTATAGAAAATAGGACAAGTTTGAATGAATGAGTTTTATGAGTGGGTTAATTAAAATATTTAAATAGAAGCTTTTAATTAGAAATATAGATTATTTTCTCCCTTTTAGATAATGTAATGAGAAATGAAGTGTTAAGATGCTCTACATATAAAAACTGAGCTCCATCTGTTGTTAAAAACCTTATGTTCAGTTTCAATATTTGATGTATTTTAGTTGGAGCTGATGTTTCTGTTTACTGCTACAAAAACTGCACAATGGGGAACAGGAAACATCATTTTCTTCTTTATATGTCCTCTATGTCTTTTCAAAATAAAAGCAGCAGATTCATATTTGGGTGCAGAATAATTTTGTCATGAATATGTAATTCCCAGGCATCTAAGGGCCTGGATGTGGGCAGCAGGCCTTAAAATGCCCAGGTGTGGCCTAAACAATAAGGTTTGCAATCAATTTACGGCAGCCAATTAGATCGTTGGACTGAGCGAGGAGGAGAAATGAGCAGCTTCTGTTGGAACAACCAAGCATCCGGGCCTAAGTCCAACACCATCTACACATTCTTTCTGGTTGTTGCTGTACTATCTGTGGACTCGATCCCGGCTGCCCCAAACTGCTGGTTCAATTACCCAAAGCGCCCTTGACCTTTGAGGTCACCGCGCATTGGAGGATGAAGCCTTAGATGTCCAGAAAGGGAGATGGAAAGTGAAAGAGAGGAGGAAGAAGAGAAGAGGGAGCAAGGGATTGAGAGGGAGAGAGATGGTGGGAGTGTGTATGAGAGATGGAGGGTGAGGGATAGTGTGTGTGTGTGTGTGTGTGTGAGTGAGTGTGACTGAGGCCTCAGCCCTGCTCTCTCTTATCTCTCCAGCTTGGTGGAGTTTTAAATTATTCATTCCCTGCTGCTCCTGCCGACTTACACATCTCCATCACATGGCTGCCCGCATCCGCCCGGGGAGCAGGCGGTCGCCACGGCAACCTTATCGCAGATCGCAGATTTCGGCTCCAGAAATGAAATAAAAGAGGAAATTGGCTGTATTAGCATAAGAGGAGTCAGCCCGGAGTTGAATACACACATCACCCCCCACCCCCAACCCAGTGCAACCCCCACACCCCTCCACCACCCCCTGCTCCACAGAAAGCGCACAGCAACACCCCACCCCTGCCTCCTCTCCTTATCAGCGCTGTCTGATCGCTGCTCTCTTTCTATATTTTTTTCTAATTCCACCCCCTCCAAACCCCCCCATTCCCCACCTTGCCAACTCCAACCAGACATCCCATTCCCTTCCCCTCCGCCGCCCCTACCGTGGCTCTTTGTTCCTCCTTGTGCTTTAAGAAGAATGGCCTGAGTGGGTGGGAGAGAAAAATAAATGTGGCCGTGGTGACCTGTGACCTCCTCGGGAGGAGTAAACAATAAGCAATAACCTGGGAGATGTGACTCTGACAGCGCCGCAGCCGCTGACTGACAGCACACTTTATTTCCTGTCCAGCAGCACGTTTTGCTCTCCTCATCATTTTATTATTGGTGCCATGTTTCATTCTCGTTCCTGTCCAAT
The DNA here is from genome assembly GCA_036173005.1 of Crenichthys baileyi. Classification (NCBI taxonomy): domain Eukaryota; kingdom Metazoa; phylum Chordata; class Actinopteri; order Cyprinodontiformes; family Goodeidae; genus Crenichthys; species Crenichthys baileyi. Next base: position 410,627 of record JAHHUM010002904.1, read on the forward strand.
CGGATCTCAAATTTTAAAAGTATTGGACACCAGGTTCTGTGATTATCCCTAATGAAGAAAAGTGTGAGATGCACTGGATGTATTTTCCAGGCAGTGCTGGTGTTTCTAAGCCAACGGTCCACATTAACATCCACGGTGTCTAATCTCCTGCAGCAATCAGCAGTATTCCATCAATGTGGATCCTCCAGCACACAATAAAAACTCTTTAGTAGGCACCCATAAATGTTTTCACCCCCTCAGTTCCCATTCTGACGCCTCTTAACCAGCCAACAAGTCACCCTAGTCCCCTCTTCCATCTACCCTCCCTTCCCTAATTGAAGTTAAACAGCTGAGAAATAGCGACCATGTCCCCCCCAGATGGTTATAAATGTCAACATACTCTTCCACTTAGATTGACACTTCCCTGGGGAAGCGAGCGCCTGCGACTGTTTGTTATGGTAATCGTCTTCCTCCCTCACATCTTTTGTGTAAATCAACCAGCCGGGGGGGGTTAGGGGACAATAACACCCACCACTCTCGCTGGTGGCATTCATGATTATCGTTAGTGTCATCATCATTGCAACTTAGTTAAATGTTATTTAAAGGCAGCTGTTTTGTGCACATCGCTGATGCAGATGAAGAGAGAATGAGCAATTAACAGCAGCCTCCCCCTCTTTTTCCAGCTGTCATCCGTCCCTCGTCAGAGAACTTTGTGATCACTTCAGAACTTACTTCTCCTAAGATTTGAGGCAAAGATCTAACCTGACCTGGTTTTTCATTTCCAATGCCGTGATGATGGACTCACCGCGCACTCAACACTTACCAGCATCCCTGGTAAAGATGTTTGAACAGCCTTAAAATAAAATGTTTTTCCAATCGCTGCAGCATCCTCTAACAGCGCTCATGCTGTCAATATTTTGTACCATCTCTTGAGGTCGATGGCAGGTGTTCTGCAGATTTTAAATGCATCTGTTTTCCTACATACCAGAATGAAATGGCTGAACTACCCCCTCAGTCCTGCTAATAACCTAAATATGGGATTGATAGGCAGAAACAGATCTAAATGTTGCAGGACACAAAACCTTGTGGACTGGAGTTTAAGACCCCTGCTTCAGGTTGTCCAGGGTCCTGGATCTCTGATGCTGTCTCCTCTTTGGCTGAGTCCACAGGTTTGCTATAGGGTTTAGATCTGGGAAGTGAGATAGCCTTGGAAGGAGGTTGATTTTGTTTGTGTTGATTTGGTTGTATGTCTGGATCAGTATCCTGCTCATAGGGTTGGGCATCGAGTCTCAAGAATTGATTGGAACCAAGAATCGATTCCTAGTTTCAGTACCCAGTCTGCTGATTGGAAGAAGAAGCCGCTGAACAGCAACGAAGAAGAATCCACAGGAAGTGTGTGTACAACCATGGACAGCTTGCAGTGTCCTAACTTAAATAAAAGAAATGACCAGTCGGCTCAGTTCAACTGTTGCAAAATTATTATATCAAGCAGAGGAGGGAAGACGAGCCTGTTCCTCCTGAAGAAAAGGACCCCCCCTCCAGCATGATGCTACCACCACCATGTTTCACGGTTTAGGGATCTCCACTAACAGCATTCTGAGCGTTGTAATTTAGGTCTTATCTGATCAGAGCATCTTCTTCCAGAGAACTTCTGGCTTTCTTTGAACAATTACTTTGTTCTTGCTGCTCATAAAGATCAGATTTGTAGAGTGCATGGCTAATTGTCATTCTCCCAACTGAGCTGTGGATCTCTGCAGCTCCTCCAGAGTTACTATGGTCCTCTTCGCTGCCTCTCTCATTTATGCTCTCCTTGCAAAGCCTGTCAGTTTAGGTGGACATCCATGTCTTGGCAGGTCTGCAGTTGGTCCATCCGCTCTCCATGTCCAGATGATGGGGTGATCAGAGCCCTGGGAGATGTTTAAAGTAGGGTTAGGTTCTACAACAGTAACCCAAACTTTGAACATCTCCACAGCTTTCTCCTTGACCTGTCTGCATGGGCTCCTTGCTCTTCTTGGTTCCGTTTGTTCTCTGATATTCTCTAACAAACCTCTGAGTCCAGAAAAAGAACAGCTCAGTTAGAAACTGGACTGTGTTTTCTGATTGTGAGTTTTGAAGTTAGTTAAACTGGTTTTGATTAAGCGCCATCAGAAGAAAGGAGGTTAAGTGGATGTCACATATGTGATTTGTTAAATATTTTATTAATTGTGACAGTTATTCACAATCTTTTGGTGGTCTGTAGGTTTGTGCTTGCGACATGAAAAAGTTTAACAGGTTTGAATATTTTTAAATGCTCCTGTATTTTGCACGTGCACGTTTGATCGACTTTCTGTTGCATCTTTACCAAAACCAAACTCACCTACATAAACTGTTTTTTCTTTCCTGTTTCAGGTCATTTTCAATGGCTTTATCCAGAATATGTCACAGTAAACCGATCTGCCAGTGTTAGGCTTTCACTTAGAGGACCACCAATAATAATATAAGGAGCTACAATATAGAGATGTTGAGAGTATCCAGCTCTGCCATCTCCATGCCAAGCCAGCGACATCGCCAACAGACAGACTGGCCATTTTGCCTCAGGAATCACTTTGAATGTGTGTTTTAGTTTACTTTAATGGTGTTATTAAATCCCATCTAAACTGGAACAACAGCTGGATGTTTTCTATTCATTTAAGTCCAGAAATAGGCTTTAGAACATATAAAATTACAAACTACAAAGTTCTGTTCCCTCAAAGCAATTCAAATGCCCATTTTGCCCCTTTTGTCTGCTATTCATCTGATTCATCACAAGTGCCTTAATACAGGAACGATCCAGGCTGCTTCTCAAGGCTTTATCTCCTGCAAGGCTTTTCCGTCTCGTCCTGCACCCTCAATCCTAAAACCCTCCTCGTGTGTTTTCCCACTTCGACGCATTGGGCCTGTTTGTTCGTCAAGCTCTTAATCTGTTTTAAGTCCTGAATACTTTGGAACGGTGAAGAAAAAGACCCTAACATGAAGACAGCCCGGGCATCCAGCTCCATGCTGCTATCCTTGGTGGTCTTCTAAAGCTCCCTCCATTTCTCCGTGTGATTGTGCCTGGTATGGTTGCAGGCTCATTACGGCCTACATCTGATTTCACATGGGCTATAGAGACACCGAGCGCCTGTGGCTCTGTCCCTCCCACTCACAGTCTGCTACCAAGAGCTGCACCTCTCTCAATCCCATGTGTAGGTTTCCTGTGAAGTGCCCACAGTGATGACAGTTTGCGGCAGAGTCTGTTCGCTCACTTGTAAAGTGCACGCGTGTAAGTTTGATGCCAAGACCACACATCCAGTACAGTTTATGTGGAGAAACACAAAGTATGTCAGAGAGAGGTTTGGTAATGGTAAGTGACAGGCTGAGACGAGAGACAATGATGATCAGTCACCGTTCTAAAATGGATCTGAGCTGCCCCTCGTCCTCCTGGTCCAACCCCTCCATCCCACACTTGTTCCTGCTCCCTGGCCCTGAGCAGATAACCACAGCAGGACAGCCAGCAGGACGAGGAACGAATTCCTGAGGTGCGTCCTGTTACGGCGAAGCTCAGCTCCGGCCGATTGAGTGTGGGCGCAGTGGGGTTGTTGCCCCAGTGGATTGTGGGTAGCACTTAGCTCAAACCCTCAGGGGTCGAAGCATGACAGGACGCTGTCTCTTCTTGTCCGGTTGGACGGCATTGGTCACAGAGGATTTCTGAGCATGGTGCATGGGCCCACATCACGTTAAGGAGTACCGGCATTTGTAAGGTCTGTTTGGACATGCGTCAGTGTGCGGTGGGATTGTGATATGGACTTTGGAACAAAAGGGGATTGAGACAAGTCTCTGCAACAACTACAGCCAGACCTGGGCTTGATTTGATGTAGTTTTCTTCAGGCTTAAACAAGAACTTTCCTTTTTTACATCAAAATCTTTTTATGTAAAAATCTTAGTTTGTATATAGAAATGAAAAGAAAACTTTGAACAAAAAAGGAACTTTTACCCATTATAGCTGCTGTAAAAGTTGTTCTTTGGATTGATTTTAATCATACAGATATTAAATCAGCTGTCTATAATTATGTACCTGCAAGGCCGTTTTATTTGCTTAAAAAGCTGCGGTTAGAAATGTTATAACCAAAGATTTTGTTTATAGCTATAAAAGGTTCATTTTCAACATGTAGCTGCTGATACATTTAGACTAAGGTAACAAAAGGGGAATACATTTGAGGTGGATAATTCAGTGACTTAAACAGATAAAATATATTTCTGTTTCATGTTACTGGCGCCATAATCAACGTGATCTACAGAAGTCAGTAAACATCTGGATTAGTTGTTGGTCACTTTTTTGGTCTTCAGAGTTTATTGTATTTTGCAAAGTATCTGAAGGTAAATGCTAACCTTTCTAACCTTTAGGTTATAGTTCAGCTAATTAATGTTTGCAAGCAAGAGCTGTTATCTTTATAGTACCGAAGTTGGAATAGGATCATAGCTTCTAGTTCAGCAACTCTTTAAAGGCCTGTTGCTCATGCCAAACTCCTGAATTTCAAATGAAATGAAAGATTCTTACATCAGGGTTGTGTTGAGAGCTTATGTCACAACTCTTGTTTACCAGGTTGGTCAGTATTTCCTCCAAAAGACATTTGGTTATAAAAGCTGAGGTTGCAATAAATCATTATATACATAAGATAAGGCCCATTACTATGTATTTTGTGGCCTCTGGAGTGGGGTGTGGGGGATGCCTAAGAATGGAATGCCTGTTTTATACTTGTGCTTTGAGGTTTATTGCCCAAATTTCCCAAATATAAGACAGACCTGACAGTTCGGGACTTTTCATTATATTGATTGTGCTGTTTTGTGGGGACATTTCATACCCACTTTTGGGGTGTTTCGTACCCACTGTGAGAACATTTTGTACCCATTGTGGGGCGAGTTTCTTACCACTGGTGGGGGCGTTTTGTACCCACTGGTGAGGGCGTTTCGTACCGCTGGTGGTTACCCACTACAGTAACCAGTGAATTAAAAGAATTTTCTGTGTTCTACTCAAAGGGCCTGATCTTCAGAAAAACACATGAAAACTTGTTTGCGTGGGCAAAGCTGATCTACAAACCAGCTGTAAATTGAATTGCATGTGTAAAATGAGCTGAACAGCGGGCATAAACTTTTTTGGGTGTTTCTCTTGGTGAATATGCATAACATATTATAATGACCCAAACTGACAAATTTATGGGAGGAAGATATGCAAATGTAATTCCTTATCACACACAACGCGTATATCAAACCTGAAACGGATTGCAGGTGCTGTTTCTGACTCTATATTTAGCATGTTTGAAAGGCAGGTGCTAACTGGCACGCAAAAATGTCTGCAGTCATCGTAGCGAGAAGGAGGCAGATGACAGAGAGAACGTCTGTGCACATGTCAACATATTATTGCTGTCAAAAATAAAAGTAGTACAGATATCATCTAGCCAGCAATACCATTTTGAAGCTGCAGCATTATAATTCCAGCGCACCATCACTTTATGGAAAGACACAGTTATGTCTGGATGGACTGGAGGAGCGCTTCTATACAGCCCAGAAAAGGTGGCGCAGATGAAACTTGTCTGCTGCATGTCTGCAGCAGGTGTGCAGACAATCTTTATGCAAATAAACCAAGACCAAAAACACACTAACTGAACCTAAATATTGTAGCATGTGGCATCGCACAAGCAATTTAGTGCTCCTTATTTGGGATCTTTGAAGATCAGGCCCTGAGTCCACTGACAAAAATCTGATTGTGTCCCCAATTAATGTCTTCCAACAAGAAGTTGCTCATAGGTATTTTGGTTTGATCAGGGATTATAATCTATAATATTTGCCAAAAGCTCAAACAGGAACTAGAACCGCAATCAAATAAATATGCTAAAATACCAAATATTCTCAAAATAAAATAAAATTTGTTTAAATAATAAGGTTTTATTCTACAAAGTGTAAAATTAAGTCTTATTGTGCTTATTGCAGTTAAATGTTAAAGAGTATAAGTGACTAGAATGTGTTAAATAATAAACCGTGTGTGTTTGCTGTGTGTGCGCAAAACGTTGCTGTAGCAAAAGAAGCGGACAGGCCCCATAAATCGTGGCGCTATCAGTGATCCAGTCTCAGCAACCCCTGTGTTATTTTATTGAATGTTATTGTAGCTGGACGGCCCTTTGGTAGATATTTCCTGGTCAGAAATCAAGATCAAAGCCGAGAACGCTGAAGAGAGGAGGGGAGAGAGGATAGGCGAGGAGGAGGAGGAGGAGGAGGACTGGAAGGAAACAATGACTGATGGACACTGGAGGAGAAGGGAAGAAGAGGGGATAAGAGCTGGAGTGGGTGGCCACTGGCACTGCTTTAAAGGCCTGGCAAAGAGCGACTGGTGATATTGGGCTTAATGTGAAAGCTGGGGGTGTGAGGAGAGATGAGATGTGGATTTAGGATCATCCTACAATAAAGGATCCGAACAATCTCACCATCCTTTACTGCGAATGGTCAGATGAGGGTGTTCTTTTTCATACTTGTTTCTCTTAGATGTAGAGTAGGAGTAAGACTAGAACTAGAACAAGGATCCAAAATGATCTTCGTTATGATGTAACAACGAAGAATTCACAAGCTTTGTGTTTATAGCAGAATGAAGATTCATGTGGAACTTTTCAACTCCTTATTAAAGACAGAGAATCAACTGAAGCCCTTATGCCATAAAACATAGTGCCTTGCAAAAGTATTCACCCCCTTGGCCTTTTACCTCGTTTTTACTTTCCAACCTATAATTTCAATGTTTTTAAATCTTATTTTATGTGATGTGAAGTTGAAGTGAAAGCAGAAAAATGTATATAATAAAATGTATAAAAAATCCAGTTATCTCTGGTGCAACCAATTACCTTCAAAAGTCGCATGATTAGTGAAATGAAGTCCATCTGTGTGCAATCAGGGTGGGGTTCTAAAAAACAATCCAAATTATGTTCCCCCTGAGCTCCATCAAATCCATCATCTTCAGACGGAAACCACATGGTGCCACAACAAACCTGTCAGTAGAGAGCCATCCACCAAAACTCACAGACCAGACAAGGAGGGCATTAATCAGAGAGGCAGCACAGAGACCAGAGGCACCCCTGGGGGAGCTGCAGAGTTCCACAGCAGAGACTAGATTAATTGTCCATAGGGCCACAATAAGCCTCCATAGAGCTGAAAAAAGCCATTACTTAGTGTTAAAAATAAGAAGGCATGTTTTAAGTTTGCCCTAAAGCATGTGGGTGACGCCCCAACTGTATGGAGGAAGGTGTTCTGCTCAGATGAGACTACAATTCAACTTTTCAGCCATCAAACAGAACGTTATGTCTGGTGCAAACCGAACACATCCCATCACCCCAAGACCACCATCCTCACAATGAAACATGGTGGTGACAGCATCATGCTGTGGGGATGTTTTTCAACAGCAGGGAGTGAGGTCCGAGTCGAGGGAATAATGGTTGCTGCTAAATACAGGGATATTCTTGAGTCAGTCTTCCTGTGATCTGAGACTGGGATGGAGGTTCACCTTCCAGCAGGACAATGGCCCGAAGAATACTGCTAAAGCAACACTACAGTGAATAAACTGGAAACATTTAGATGTGTTAGAATAGCCTAGTCAAAGTCAAGACCTCAATCCAATTGAGAATCTGTGGTTGGACTTGAAGATCGCTGCTCACAGGTGAAACCTAGCCAAGATGAAGGCATGGGCAAAAATCCCAGTGGCAAGATGTGGCGAGCTCATAGTGATTGATCCAACGAGACTGTAGCTGGAATTGCTGCTAAAGGTGGCTCTACAAAGTACTGACATTAGAGGGGGGAACAGTTATGCATGCCGACGTTCGGTTATTTTGTCTGATTTGTTGAGTGCTTCAAAATAAAAAGAATATATCTTCAAAGTTGTAGTAATTTTGTGTAAATGAAGTGGTGCAAACTCTCAAACAATCTGTTAATTCCAGGTTGTGAGGCAACAACACATTAAAAAAATCACTCCTTTTGCAAGTTACTGTAAGGATCACTGTTATTAAAGCAAGAGGTGATGTCTAAGCATCTCTTTGCTACAAATAAAGACTGTGAACAGGTAGTCTTTATATATATAAATGTCGGCTAATCTGCCTAATTTTAATAATATTCCTAATTTATGGCAGCTCTGAGACATGGCAGCTAAGAAGATTTTTGTTTCTAATGGAAGTTTCTGAAAGATTCAAAGCAGACTTTTTTTTTAATTAACCTTTTCAATAAAAAAAACACCTTTAACTGTGACTTGTAGTCAGAGGTATGACAGTAAGGTTTAAATAAGAGACTGAGAATTAACATTCATATTTTAAAAGTAAAAGTCCTCTGTTATCTAGAAATTATTTACCTTCTGAGCTCCCTTCTTTTCCACTACTACTTATAGTTTTTTATAACAGTCCTATTTTCTTCTTCATTTTTCTAGAAAACTAGTGCAAGTCTTTCTAGTAAAGAAGGCCATCTCTTCTTCTCTCCTTTTTTCTAGGGGAGAAGTAAACTTCCTTTTGTTTTCACTTCTTTTCTAGTAAATAAGTGAACTTCTTTTCAGTTCAATTGATATTCTAAAAACAATTCTTCTCATCCTGGCTGCATGTTTTTCCTAGAAAATAATTGTAAGGATGTTCTTCTGTTGTCTAATTCTTTAGAAACAAAGCCCTCTTCTTTCTAGTAAGACTTTTTTTTAAGTCCAGTGATGTTCTAGTAAAGAGTCAGCTTCTTTTCTAGAAAATAAATTCACTTTTTTGTTTTCCTCATTTTTTCTAGAAAAGAAATGCAATTTTTTAAATTAATTTCTGTTCCTATCCATTTTGTACTAGAAGAGTGCAGAAGGCCCTGAATTCCCATTACAGATTGATCCATATCAGATTAACTGGAGATTAAAAATTGCTTGTAGGCATGAGTGTGTGCAGAAATGTTGGCTTGAATCATAGGTGTGTGTATTGTCTTATTAATGGACAGCCTACCTATCCAGAATGTACCCAGAATGCATCACTCTCCGTGTTGACTCTTGAAGGTGGGTACCAATCATTTTTCCTGAATGTAAGTATGGAAAATGGATGCATAGAATAGTTTAAATTACATGTTTGCCTTATTATTGTACAATGAGCTGAACTTTTAATATAGTGAATATAGTCAAATTATTGCATTAACAAATGTAGATTTGTCACTAAAACCAGAAAAAGCTTCTTCATGCTGATAGAAACATTCTTGTCCTGGACGCCACTGCATTACTGACGTGTGAACAATGTAGTTAGTCTATGAATAGGCCAGGACCAAAGTACATCATCAACACAAAGAACCTTCTAGGCTGTGGGGATCAATGAAGAAGGGTGGTGGTATAGGCACTGTAGTTTTACAGTCTGACTTCCTGTCCTACTTTGTTGCAAAGGGCATCAATCAGAAATAGAACAGGTCTGTAGTTGGAGTGGAGCGGAGCTCTTCTAACAGGCCAAGTATACCAGGCCAGTCCACAAACATAGGGAGCTTTGGTGTCCTTTCGAAGCACAAGGCTGACCTGATACCACAAAGTAGGTGAAGTACGTGAGCAACTTTGCACTGCAGGCAGAGACATGAGGAACAATAGTTTCATGTCAGAGGAAAGAAAAGTGTTAGCTTGGTTCAGATGAAGTGAGCCGTAATTTCCACACCAGCCAAACTAACTTAGCCCCAAATACACAGTTTAGTCCAGAATTATTCATACCCCTGACAGATTTACATTTAAAATTAATCCGGTTTGGATCCATGGAGCTTCCCATGCCCCTTGAGCAATAAGAACTGCTGCCACATCAGTCGGATCAGAACCATCCTGCGTTTATCATTTCCTTCAACAGCAGTATTTCTCCATGATACAAACTAATTTTCTGCACCGTCATCAGAAGACAAACATTTATTATGTTTTAACGATAAAAGAGTATTATTGGGATTGACAGTATGTGTTTGAAGAGTATGACAGCAACTACTACTACTACTAAATATTTCATACCTTTATATCCCGAAGCACCACAACGCTAAACCTTTACACTCAAATTAAATTAAAGACATTTAAAAAGGGGAAAAATCATAAATAACCATGTGTAAAAACATTTAAACGTGTACACATGTGTTCCACAGTTCCTCTGCAGTTTCTGCATGTTTAATGCCGTCCCACAACTCTTCTGTTGGATGAAAACCTGGAGATGGATCTGACCAATACATAATTTACTAAATGAGTTCAAGCAGCTCATAATAGCTTTTTGCATGTTGGATTAAACATGTAACGATTTAAAAGGCTGTCCAACTCATCTGAGACTTGACTTAACCTGGCCTCTCAGGGACTTGACTCACACTTGTGAACATCTCTGCCCCTCTCCATTCCTGATGTTATTGAGAACTTCAGGAATCCCTTGTGATCCACTCTTCCCATGAATCTGAAAACGAAGCTCACGTTGCACATGTCCTTTGTGCTTGTGCAGACTTTAATGCATTTGTTGCTGAGCCCAAGTGCATCGACACGTGGGTGTGATGTGTTGGACTTCCCTGTGGCTTCTCTCTCTTTGGCTTTAATTGCTACGGGGATCTCGGGGTGGCCGAGATAGAATGGACTGCAGAGATTGTGGTTCCACTGCTGCTTCCCAAACTGGCTTTTCTCCCCATGGGCCTGCTTGTCAAGTACTCCCAAATTCCCCCATTTGCCACCCTCTCACCCCAAACCTCGCCTGGGTAATGTAAACAATTCTCTGCACAGATAGGCACTAATTTCCAAGAGGAGGCTGGCCTGACTGACTTGTTCTAAAGCAAAAGTTCAATTTAATTCAGTTTATTTATATAGCGCCAATTCACAACACATGTTGTCTCAAGGCACTTCACAAAACTCAGGTTCATACATTTAAATTAATCCTAATCATTGAACAGTGCAGTCAGATTCAGTTATTTATTCAAATTGGATAAAAAGTTTTTCTATCTAAGGAAACCCAGCAGATTGCATCCAGTCAGTGACTTGCAGCATTCCCTCCTCCTGGATGAGCATGTAGAGACAGTGGACAGTCACTGGCGTTGACTTTGCAGCAATCCTTCATACTGAGCATGCATGTAGCGACAGTGGAGAGGAAAAACTCCCTTTTAACAGGAAGAAACCTCCAGCAGAACCAGAACCAGGCTCAGTGTGAGCGGCCATCTGCCACGACCGACTGGGGGTTAGAGAGAACAGAGCAGAGACACAAAGAGAACAAAGAAGCACTGATTCAGGAGTACTTTCTATGGGAAGGAAAAGTAAATGTTAATGGATGTAGCTCCTTTAGTCGTTTCACCTAGAAAGAAAGAAAGAACAGATAAACTCTGAGCCAGTTTTCAAGTTTAGAGTCTGAAGAGAGCACATAGAGTTAGTTACAGTAAGAGCTCAGTCAGTAGCTATGTCTAGGAGAGAGAAAGGGTTAAACACTGAAAGACAGGGCCATGTGGATCATCGGTAGAGGGTGAGCATTAAGTTGTTGCCAGCAGAAGCTCGGACGATGCCCCCCTCCAGAAAGGTGTCACAGGTAGACACAGAGTCAGGCCAGGTGTAGCTTCTAGGAAGAGAAAAGAGAGAGAACAAAGTTAAAAGCTGAAATAACCGCAAATAATGCAAAATTGGAGAGTAGTGTGAGAATGTAGCGAAGAGGGTGAAAGTGGTCATTATGTCCTCCAGCAGCCTAAGCCTATAGCAGCATAACTACACAGATAGTTTCAGTTCATATTATTTAGTTAAACGGCGCTTATTTTCAACAATGTCGTCTCAAGGCATCCCACAAAGGGTCCCACTGATGGTCATTGTCATACTAAAAACCACAAGGATTGGGATACCTCTCTTTGTCAGACTGATTATAACCATTGGGAAAGAGAGGGGGTCATACAGGTAGCAGCAATGGAGGGTGTGTTTGCACCTCAACCATAACTGAGCCGGTTTAGGCTAAACCTGACTCCCCCTTACTCCATCCAACAGGGAGGGAGGAAGGCTCCCTCCCTGATAAACTAAGCCACTCTAACTATAAGCTTTATCAAAAAGGAACGTTTTAAGCCCAGCTAAGTTGTCCACAATTGGTTGAAAAAGACTCCCAACACTTACATTTATCTCCTTTTTCATGTTTCTTCCTGTCCACATCTTTAGATTTAGCTAATTCCAACTGGCTGCACGGTGCCGCAGTTGGTAGCACTGTTGCCTTGCAGCAAGAAGGTCCTGGGTTCGATTCCCGGCCGGGGGTCTTTCTGCATGGAGTTTGCATGTTCTCCCCGTGCATGCGTGGGTTCTCACCGGGTACTCCGGCTTCCTCCCACATTCCAAAGACATGCCTGTTAGGTTAATTGGTCACTCTAAATTGCCCTTAGGTGTGTGAATGAGTGTGTGCATGGCTGTTTGTGTGTTTCCCTGTGATGGACTGGCGACCTGTCCAGGTGTACCCCGCCTCTCGCCCATAGACTGCTGGAGATAGGCACCAGCTCCCCCGCGACCCACTATGGAATAAGTGGTAGAAAATGACTGACTGACTAATTCCAACATTCCTCTGAAGGTCCAGAAGTGCTGCAAGCCAATAAAACAATTTCTCTCTATATCATTTTAAAAACATGTCAATAAATTATTATAAATCATAATAAATTATTAAATAATTATTTAAAAGTGTCAATAAAACATTAAATATAGCGCTAAATGTCGAAATCCTCTTAAAATTATCTCCAATTACTTTATTTATTTATTTGTGGCTTTATTTATTTATTTATTTATTAATATTTATTCTGAAGTTTATAATGAAATAAAATAAAACTCTATGGCTCATCAAATAGGCTGTGAAATCTGATTAACCTGTGAAATCTGGTTAACCTGCAGAGCATCTTGGCAGCAAACCAATCAAGGTTAAGGCTGAGTAATGATATAAAAACAGGTCTATAAAAATATTTTACTGAATTAAATATTTTAAAGTGACTGAATTATTTTACCTGCGATGGACTGGCGACCTGTCCAGGGTGAACCCCGCTTCCCGCCCATAGACTGCTGGAGATAGGCACCAGCTTCCTCGCAACCCACTATGGAAGAAGCTGAAGAAAATGACTGAATTATTTTACATTGTCTTTCAGGATTATTTAAACAATTTAATAATTACTGCTTAATAGATTCATATATTTATATTATGCATCTATTTCCAAATTAGTTTTCAATTATTTCAAATATAATTGCATTTGATGTATTGAAATGTGGCCCATTTGGCTCTTAGTTGTTGTCACCCAGTCAGAACCAGGTACAGGAGCAGGGTCAGAATAATCCATAAACTGTTTCCAACTTTAATATAAGAATTGTTTGTTTGTGAGGTTTCATAAAACCCAACATGAGGCCACAGAACCACCAGAGGGTTAGTAAATGTGTTGACCCATTGGGCTTGTGTGGTTGGGGCTAATTTATAAGTCAGATGTTTGGTTTTGCTAAAAAATTGAATATCTGAGCCAAGCCCAACACAGGTTATCTACTACCTACTTAGGTTATCTTGCCAGATACTAGTGGTTCCTCAGAGATGGTTTAAAGCTTAGGGCAAACACTACTTCCCAACACTTGCACATCAGGGCTATTGTTGGGCTGTGCATTGCTAGAAATCATTGCCATGGCAATACTGGCAACGCTCATTTGCAGAAGATTTTAGATGCACACTAGAGTAAAACAGATGCTGCTCTGCTTTCTGTATCACTGCAGTGTTTTGTGATTTAGAGTGATGCTCTGGTGATAAACAGGTGATTATATACATGATCCTCTGCAGCCACCACTCCTTCATTATCTTCTCCCTTCTGCAGCCAGATGTTGGATCTTAGTCTCTGATCTGGAATCGAACTACCTTAGGGAGGGCTGCAGAAATGAGCATTTAAAAACACTAATCTGCAGATCAGCATCCCTCACAGATAATCGTCTGCTTGGGCAGCGATCAGCATGGAGATTAGGGATGTGATCTGGATCTGATCACTGCTTATCAGATGGGGGTTTGAAGCAGATGTGGGGAGTTCTGGTCCAAAAATAAAAATTATGTGACAGATTTCAGAGCATAAAGTCTCATGTAAACAAACTTTGGTGAATGCAATACAACCTCGTCAGTTCGTGGACGTCAGCCATTCACAGCTCATGGCTTTCACGTTTGGGCCTGGTGTACTTCCTGATCCATCCTGGCTCATGATAGCAGTGTCTTGGCTTATTTCATTTGTCTTGTTCTGTATTCTAGTTGATTTTGCTTTCTGTTTTATTTTGTGGAGCCTTTACTTTTACTAGTTTTTACTCTGTTACAACTGGTCTCTGTTGGCTAGTTGGGACTTGTCTGCTTTCCATCTATTCATTAAATCCATCTGTTAGTTTTCTTGGTGGCGTCGCTTGTCCAAAGCTAGTTCACTGTCTGATGCTCTGTTACTGAACATTTAGCTAATATCACTGGTTTGCCAGTCTGCAACTGGAACAGAGTTAGGATGGGAGATCATTATTAAATTAAGGTTCTAACTTCCGAGGCAAATGAAAAGTAGAACGTTTGATAAAGACTTTCTGTTTAAATATCTCGTTCCACCTGTCACTCTTCATCTGGACAGTCTGGGGGTTGCCCAGTGGTAGAACATACTTGTCTCACAGCAAGTTCCCAGTTAGGCTTTGGCCTTACTTTTTGCTTATTCTTCCTGTGCCGGTTCTGTTTTCTCCAGGTGCTTCGACTTACTTAGACTGTCCAAAGCATGCATGTCAGGTAAGTTACTGTTGGGTGTGAGTTGGTGCATGAATGGATATGATGGACTGGAGATCTGTCCAAGGTGGACCACGGCTCTTGTGCTTTGTCTGCTTGAGATAGCCACCAGCTGCTGTGCGACCCTGTAAGCTAGGTTCCTCAAACACTAGTCCTTAGGGGAGCAGTGCAACATTTAAATGTGTCCCTGGTCCAACATACCTGGCTCAAATGGTTGAATTACCTCTTCAGGCTGCAATCGAGGTCTAGATTGTGTTGCTAATGACCTAATTTGTTGATTCAGGCCTGTTAAAGCAGAAACAAATCCAAAACTGGCAGGACGCTGGGTACTGTGGATGGTTGTTTGACACCCCGACTGTAAGGATTAATCAGGTAGAGAAAATAAAGTATTTAAAGTTGAAACATTACAGCCTTAGACAGAAGATGTGTTTATTGTAACTGTAACAGAGCTGCCTTAAGGGTTGGAGAGTAACTAGTCGCATGCATTAATAAATTTAATTACACAAGAAAAAGTGGGAATTATTTACAGTTAAATTAGTTGCTTATCAAAATCTTCATGATTTTAATGTATGTTAAACAAATTATCTTAGAAGCAGCATTATTGTCAGGTAGGAGAGGACAGAAAGGCGTCTTTATCCAGAAGCACTTCTGCAGTCCATGGTATGTGTGAGAACATGAGTTCTCATGCAAAGAGGATTATTACCTATTAATAAAGGCAAAATATAAATATAGACAATAGACAAAATGACAATAAAACACATGGGAGGTCAGCATTATGTTGCATGGGTGGTTTGCTGCAAGAGGGACTGGTGCACTTCACCAAACAGATCATATGAAGAAGAATATGTGAAAATATTGTAGCAGCTCCTCAAGGCATCAGTCAGTAAGTTGAATCGTGGGTAAAAATGGGTCCTTAAATAGATAATGACACTAAGCATACACAGAGCCCAGGTCTGAGTCCCGCAGAAAATATGTGCATGCCGCCCTATAAACCTGACCCAGTTCTGTCAAGAGGAATGGGGCAAAATTTCTGCAACTATTGTGAGAAACTTGTGGAAGAAAAGCGAAACTTTTGACCCAAGTCAAAGTATGTATGGAAACTTCTGACTTCAAGGAAAGTATAAAAAGTGTAGCAAGAAATAATTTTGTTAATCCTAAATGACATAAAGCAGGAAAAGTTTTTAAACATAATATGTTGAGGAAACAGGCTTCAGTGTCTTTTTATACAGGCTATGTAAACATCTTCTTTCCGCTGATTGGGCAGTTTGAGGAACTCTGAGTACATAAAGAGTTAAGACCCATTCTGCTGTTTAGGATTATGTTAGGGTAAATATCTTCTCCATGTAAAATATGAGCAAATAACACCAGCTATGAATGTAAGTAAAATAATGACTTGTAACCATAAAACAGATAAAGTGCATATAATTTAGCACAAAATGTGGTTTTAATTTAAAAGGTTGGTGCAAAAATCCATCAGTATGGTGTTATTTAGTTGGATATATGCCAGGATTTATACCATAGAGGTCTGTGTCAAGTCAAGAAATTGATTTTTAGGTCTACATTTACTTCTCTACATGCTTGTTTTTGTCATTTTTCAGCCTCACTTTGACCGTTAAAGGTCATGTTGCTCCACAGCTTAGATGTGAGTGAAGGATACAGGCTGCTTGTTTTAGTCCAGCCTCTAGTAGCCATCAGGCGAACAAAAGCTTCCCAAAGCTCTTTCTCATCTTTCTACCTGAGCGCGTCGTAACCGCAGCACAGACAAAACATCAAATCCAAAGCTGATCAACATCAAAGCCACAACTCTTCTGTCTTCTCTGTGTTTCATCGCCATCGTCGCTTTCATGCCCCAACCGAGCTTCGCCCGGCTGTTTCCCTGTCCTTTCCTTGACCTTGTACAGCTCCTCGTTTCATCCGCTGATAATCAGCGGCCGTGGCAGTTGGTTTACCCCCCTCATCGTCTTTCTCTTTGCTCGTCCTCCTTTTTGCTCTCGGTGTGTGGGCTGCTGCTCAACAGGAGGTCGTCCGCAGGTAACACAGCGAAGCAGCCTGAATCGCTAATCCACACACAAAAATAAAGGCGAAAACTGGAAGATGGTAAATGGGATTAGGCTGGTTGTTTGTGTGTGTGTGTGTGGGGGAATAACTACACAATCACCATCATCATCGCTGCCTTAATCAAACCCTGTTACATCTCAAACCACCCTTGAATGTTTGCAGCTCGTAATAATGTGCACCTTCTGTCTAATTTGGCCATTATTCAGGCCTGTCAGACCACAATTATTTAGAGCTTATCTCTCTTGCACATGAGATGACGCGTTTGTCACGCTCCTGCTCCATGCAGAAACATACACACACACACACATACACACACACACACAAAGCAAGCAAAGCGCTTAAGAAATTCCATTGATGACTGCCTGCGATAGGACCTGGTGCCCCCCCAGCATCGTTACAGCATTGATTACCCTGGTTGGCTTATCATCCTTACATATTCAGCCCCACGCATGCATGCTCCATATTGTTTATGCATAGATGGAGATTGTATTGTTGTTTGCCCCCCCCACTCCAACCCCCGGTTTGTTTATTCTGTCGGCTGAAGTGTGTTTAGTAATGTCATCTATCCCCCTCTGGACTTGGAGCCCAAGCAATGGGGGGAGAGAAAGAAACACAATCTCGCCACTCAGATTGGCTAAGAAAAGGATGCATGATATTGGGTTTCTATGATCTTTTGTGAGCTGTAATTTGATGCCACGCAAAGTGTTTAGTGGAACAAATATAGAAGCGTTGTTAAATTATATCATAAATTAGTGATCAGGAGAACGCAGCGGATGGAGGGAGTTGCAGAGATGTATGTATTTACTGCACTGATTGGGTTACATTCCCCATAACAAGACCAATGTTCCACAGTGTGGGTTTTTTAAATCCCATTTTAGCTACTTCTATTTTGAGAACAAACCAGCCATGTAATGTGCAATAAAAGTTGGAGTAATGATGTTTTTAGGCAATAAAGCCAATGGATGTGGCTGTCATTAAGGCATCTTAACAATTGCAAAACAATTCTTATCAACTGGGAAATGCTACATTTTCCGAAGATGAGGAAATGAGGCGGCGAACAAAACTAACCATCAGATAGCGTGTCTCCTTAATTCTCTCATCCCCTGTTAAATAATATCATTATCATTGCCTAATGACGATGGTGCAGAAGCGCTTATGGAATAAGCCGATTAGGACAGAGACAAACAGCACTGGGCCAGGAAGCACTGCAAGGCCATTTACCACTTCATACAGGACAAATGAGTGTTTTCCCACTATCTTTCCTTCTCTCATTCCCTTTTTCAATCTCCTACCCCCTCCATCCACACACACTCCACTTCCATCTATTTCATTTTTTCCCTGTCGCTCCACCAGGCCATCATCAAGTATTTGATTTCCTCTCCTCCTTCCCTCTCTCCATTCCACCCCTCCTCTACACCGCCGTCTCTGCCGCCCCTTCTTCTTTGTGCGGAGGTAATCGTAGATGCAAAAGGAAGGGGGCCGCCGGGGCCTTATCAGCCCATAACATCTGTCGGCGTGTCAGGTGATGAGATGGAGCGCTCACGGCCTGCCGGCGGCCCGGACGGCTCCTTTAATGCAGAGAGGGGAGTGTGCAAACAAACAGCAGCTGATAGGGTCTATGCTTGTCACAATCGCTCAGGACCGTGATCTATCTTCCCCCTGCCTTTTTGCTCCCTCTCTCCCTCCCTGTCTCCATCTTCCACTCTGCTACTTGAGTTCCAGTGTTCATCTTCACTTCACTTTCTCCAAAGGCCTTTTAGAGCACGCCTGGTTTCATCTTGAATCTCACCCGTCCGCCTATATTTCCAGAACCCCCTCCTGTTTGTTTCACAATCAAGCACTTGCGCACAGAGCTGATCAGGTTGTAATGATGTGGTTTATATATATTTTTCCAGATGGGTCTGGAAAAATAAAGGAAAAGGAAACAGGCATCCGACAGCGAGATGCTTCAGATAACATGGAGAGCAGGAGCATCAGTATGGACTTCCAGTGCTGTTATCAGGCGCCATGCATGCTCAAAGAAAATGTTTCTCTCTTATCGACATGCTCATTTCCACAATTATCAAGAGCATCACCAGTGCCAGCACCACCATTATCACCATCATCATCATTATTATATCCATCATCATCAGTGTAATTTTTAACAGTATTGGCATTGTGATGAGGAAAACCATCAGAAAAATTAGAATCATTATGAGAGTCGCATGTTTTCCTGTCATTTTCACTCAGACTGCTGCTTTCAAAGCAAACTGTGGCCAGCCTGCATATACTGTAATATTCATTGCTTTGCAAAAGTATTCACTCCCCCAGTGCAACTATTAGCGCTGGATTTTATTCAGGCACATCAGAGCAGAGGGGGGGCGGGAAGTCCTTGTCCTTGTCTCCGGTTCTAATACACTAATCCAACCAGCCTTTCACACAAGCAGTCAACATCTGAACAGGGTCAGGGAAAGTAAAACACTCAGTTGTGCCTGATCCAATCAGAGATGCACTAGTAAACTTTTAAACTGCTTTAGTGTGTTATATTTTTTCGTGGTGTGCATTACATGACAGGTAGTCCCACACATGGGTCATCTAGGCACGCAAATATTTTGCTGCTTTAAAACACCTAATTGAAGTAAACTCATGGATATATCTAAAATGTGCCGGTCATTGGGCCCCGAGGACCAGATTGGGAATCATTGCCGTAGAGAACCTCTGAAGCTTAGTTATGCAACAGATCCAGGGAAAAATGTTTGTCATCTCATGACTTTTTATATTCAGTTCAGAATTCACACTGGTCACAATTGATCAAATTTGTTCCAAAATGGTGCAATAATAAAGTCAAATTCAGAACCAGGTATACACGGTTTTATCATTTTAATCCAAATGATAAAACAATGCAGCCAGGTTGAGCTGATTGGTTATCGAAGATGACCTAGCCGGTTGCATTGAGTTGTTGACTGAAGCACTTCCTTATTCTGAGCAAGCACATGGTGACAGTGGAGAGAAATAAATCTCTTTTAACAGGAAGAAACCCCAAGCAGAACCAGAACCTGACAGAAAGGAGACAAGAATAGCAGAGGCACTGACCGTCAGTACAGCAGCAGTAGCTCCTGCTATTGCTTCATCTAGGAAAGGAACAGCAAAACAAAGTTGCATTCAGTAAGGAGTCCTTTCTACGGGAAATCAAAATGAGAGTGCACAGTTGGGGCCAGTAGCTCAGTCCATGGCATTGTCTAGGAGAGAAACTGCTAATCACTGAAGCGCTGGGAAAAACATGCTTAACTGGTAAAAGAAAATAAGAAGATTATACGAAGTTAACACCATCAGTGGCTTTGTTCAGGAAAGAAACAGCTTAACACACGTCCTGAGCCAGTAATAGTTTCTACATTTAGGTACCAGATGTAGCCAGCACAGAGAAACAAGTTTTTAGGTGGGTCCTTTAAATAAGCTTCGTCCATGTCAAGTTTCTAACATCAGCTGGTGAAGATGGAGGTTGTCCCTTTTCCTACCAGACGTTCATTGACTGTTTTTTTATAGAATCGTCTATCTAGGCTATATTAGTAGAAGCAGTGAAAGTTACTGTTCATAAACTACATCTCAGTTCATTTACTATAAAAACTGGAGTAATGTGGATAATGAAGCCATGGCCATCAGAACACTTTGCTCTCTTCTCTAGCTGAAGTAGGAATTTATCCTCATGTCTCTAAGTGCTTTGTGAGGACTCCAGCATCCCCAGTGCTGAACTGTACTCATTCTTCTCAAACTACACAACTATAATGTCATTGTCAGAAGGCTTGTGGCAGCAAGATCAATAGTTAGTAATTCTTTGACTGGAGGTCTAAGACTCCTCGCCCTTCTCTCTCCGTCTGTCCCCCCGAGCTAGAATGTCCTCTAATGGAGCAGGCCAGATCTAATCACTGCAGTAATTGAAGTTTACTTTGAAGCTTTCAATCTAGGAGAATATTTAAAGACAAAGCCACCATGAAACACTATCTACTGTCCCAGGCCTGATTTGATCTGGATCTGTTGCCCCCTTCAATAATTGATGAGAGTCTCAAACATACTTTTATCCCTGCGCTTGTCACATTTGTGCATTAGACCTAACTCCATTTAAGATTCGTGCCTCATGCTTTTAGAGGCAACATCAATTGAGATGCAAGAGACGTCTAATTTAAAGTGGTCTCAAATGTTTGCCTTTCTCAAATTTGGGGCGTTGATACATTTCTATTCTCTTGGTCAAGAAATGTTTTTTTCCGTCTACTCTCAGCAGACCTGGAATGGACCTGGATACTTCTTGGAAAATGCTTGCTTATATTAAGCAAAGTTCAATGAATGATCTGCTTTAAAGTTACTGAATGTCTGTGGTCCTGTTTACTATGAAATCAAAATGAATGCAAAAGATAGTTGGTAAAGGATGACTATTTAACGATGTGTACCTAGAAGATTTGACTAGGCCATTGCAAAGCATTTTTATTTTCAGCCCGTCTGTTGTAGATCTCCTGCTGTGTTTGGGGTCGTTGTTCTGTTGATGACCCAGTTTGGACCAAACTTCAGCTATCGGACAGATGGACGTACATCTAGAACATGTTGGTATACAGCAGAGCTCCTGGTCAACCTAAGGTTCCCAGGTCCAGTGGCTGGCAAGCCCTCTACTGTTAACCTTGGCAGTTATGAGGTATGCGTTAAAATCTAATCATGGAGCTGTTCATTATGACCAAAGATCTTCCGTTATCAGCACATTGTTCCAGCAGTCTTATGCTTCAGGCAGAAGCAGCTTTCAAACGTAAGTCATGCACCCTTTTTTGTATTTATGGGGGAGGAGACGTTCTCCCTTAACCTTTCCAAAGGAGTCATACTTGTTCTCATTGTCCTGTCATTAACCTTAACGGAGCTTCTTCTTGGTGCAGTTATACCAGCTCTCGTCTTCCAGCAGGAAGGTACATGGTTCAAACCCCAGCCAAGGGCTTTCTGCATGGAGTCTGCATGTTCTCCCCATGCATGCATGGTTTCCCTCTGGGCGCTCTAGCTTCCTCTAGTCCAAAAACACAAACATAAGAATAATGCGTCTCTCTAAATTCCATGTTTGTCCATTGTAGTTTGTCTGTTGTGTTGTGATGAGCAGGTGGACCGTTAAAGGGTGCAGCAGCAGGTTCATCCTGTATGCATTACATCATCACACTAAGCTGCAAGCAGTTGTTAGTGAAGATCTCGGCTTACTATCCCAAGTAGTCAGTTTTAAGTCTGAAGGTGATTTAAGGGGCTGTCCACTTTGTGATATCATCTTTTGGTAATGCTGGTAATCAAATCGCTCTGGTGAAATGTTGATGGAAAACTGGTTTTGCTTGATTTATGAGCTACTTTCCTTTTGTAAACTAGAGTTGCTACAAGAATGAGTTGGTGCCAAATAAATTGAATTGTTTCTGGTTTTTTGACAGAGATGTAATAAATTCTGGCTTATGCATAGCACAGAAAGAACAAAAATAAAACAATGACCTATTTTACTAAGGAAGATTTGACTCAGTAGATGCTAACTGCTTGCGTGAAAGACTTCCCAAAGCTAATCAACCAGATTTATTACAGCAGAAACTGCTCTTTAAAATTGCAAAAGCAGCTTTAAAGGTAAAAAAAATGCATAGCTTACAGTGATTTTTCACTGCTGCTTTCTGCCCCACTTACAGTAACTATTCCAGAGCATGAGAGCAATTTAAAATCAGACAAGGATAACCTGAGTAAATACAAGAAGCACATTTTAAATAATAATTGTATTAATTAAGGGAAAACAAAAACAACCTGGCCCAGAGGGGAAAAGTAATTTACTTCCTAAACCTAACAACTGGTTTTGCCATCAAGCATTTATGATAACTTTCCATTAGTATTTAACATTTTGGCCCACTCTCCCTTGCAGAATTGTTTAATTTATCCATGTGGAAGTTTTTCTTAAACACCTGTTTATGCCTGGACTTTGATTAGGCCACTCCAAAACCATCACTTTAGCATTATTGGGCCTTGCAGAGATGGTCTTGCTGGTTTGATTTGGATCAGTTTCCTGCTGCATAACCCAAAGCTAATCACAAGCTGATGGTCGGATGTTCTCCTTCAGGATTTTTTGGCAAAGAGTAGAATTCATGGTTCATGAATTTATGCCCTGGATCATCACACTGCCACCACCGTGCTTGACTATTGCTACAGTGTTCTGTTTCTGAAATGTTGTTGTGGTAAATGTGAGATGGCCCTTTTTGATAGTTTGGGTCAGTAGTGGTTCTGTCACATCTGATATCCCTCCAAATGTTTTAAAACATCATATTCTTCTAAATTCCAACACTAAACGCAACATTTTTGAGACCAACCTTCAGTCTTTCTGTACTGAGTTTCTGTAGTTAATTTTGTTGTTTCAGTTTAATCAGCGTGTTGTGAGGGTGCTGCAATCGTGGCGTCGTTCCTGGCTCGGTTCTCTGATTGATGGGCCTGAGCACGGAGGGGCAGTGGGAGATGAAGAGAGGTCTGATAGCGGGTCTGTAGATACTCCCTGATTCACTGTGTGTCAGATACTGATAACACCAAGACTCAGGGAGAAAAAGGCAGCAGAGAGTCTGCGAGGGAACTTAGGAAGAAAAATAAATGGATTCTGGAAAGGGCGAGGAGGGAAAGGATGGGAAAAAGAGATGCATTGGATGTCACATCCGTCGTGCTGCGTGGGATTGTGGCCAGTGGCATGTTTCATCACAATGACAAAACGAGGTGTGAGTCCTGTTGCTCCTCACTTCTGGTTTGTCATGAGGACAAGGTTCTTCTCCCTCTGATCTTCTGTCTCTTCTTTCCGTCGCTCTTTCACACCTGATCGCCTCGTTTCTGTGCTTCTCTCCTTGTCATGTGGTTTTTATTATTGATATTTATGGGAGATGAAATAAAGCCCAGGAGTTTTTATGTGGCTGGCCTCCTCACAGTGCTGTCACTGTAATGTATGTCTTCAGATAGCACTTTGAGGGGGGAAAACAGAGTGCACCTTCCTCTCCTGTCTCGGTGTATCAATAGCATCACTCTTCTCCTCACACAGCCCCCACCCATTTCTCCTCAGCTGCAATCTATCCACTTTCCTATTTTTTCCTTCTTCCTTATCTATCCATTTTATCTCCCTCCAGTTTTTGGCGCCATTTCTTCCCCTCTTCGCCTGTCGCTCATGCCGATGTCACCAGGTTTTTTGTCGCCGGAGGAGGAGGAGAGCGGATAGGGCTTCAGAGGGAGCTCTGTCGGGAGGTCACTGATGTCACAGGAATGCGCCGTGCACCGTGTCTGATGATTATGAGTTTTTCAGTTTTTCAAGCATAAAGCATACCTGCCCACCTCATCTGTGATTCCCCTCGGCTATCTGATTGCAGAAGTCATCATTCCAAGCATAGCTCACATAGCTGAGAGTGTCAGCTGCTCGTCATCCACACACAACACCTGAAGGACGTGCAGCACATGTCTGAGATGTTACCATACTGAGGTGTGTCATCGTGGCATTGTGTGAGTATGAGTAATAGTTCCCAGACCTGCAGGGGACAGATGTCTCGAGTCTCTAATGACTGAAATAAACATTTGTTCCTGTTCTCTGCATGTTCACAAGAGTCCGTCGTTAAGTTTTTTGGTGTTTTCTCAGCCGATCAGTGTTATTACTCCAACGTCAGGCTGCTGGAGGATGTGGGCTGTATCAGTCCATCTGATCCGCTGATCGTGAGTCTGCTGAAATGGTGGGAAACCACAGGAATGTATAACATTCAATGCTGATGCACATTTAGCAGCTTGTCAAAAAACCCAAAGGTTTATTGCACTCTTCTTAGCTCCTGTGGCAAGTGCAGTGCATGCTGCTAATGGTATGAAAGCTGCATCAAAGTGGACTGATGAATTGCAGCAACCAGTGCAACTTTGCACCGTAACATTATAGAACCTTACTTCAAATTATCAGAACTGGTGCACTTGGCACCAGGACACCCTAGGCAGGAGGTCAATGATCGACTTTGTTGTCGTATCATCAAACCTTTGGCTGCATGTTTTGGACACTCGGGTGAAGAGAGGGGCTGAGCTGTCCACTGATCACCACCTGGTGGTGAGTTGGATCCGCTGGAGGAGAAAGGAGACAGACTTGGCAGGCCCAGGCGCATAGTGAGGGTCTGCTGGGAACGCCTGGCGGAGCCCTCGGCCAGGGATGTATTCAACTCCCACCTCCGGGAGAGCTTTGACCAGATTCCGGGGGGATGTTGGAGACATAGAGTCTGAGTGGACCATGTTTTCCGCATTTATTGTCGATGCTGCTGCCCATAGCTGCGGCCGTAAGGTCTGCGGTGCCTGTCGCGGCGGCAATCCCGGAAACCGGTGGTGGACACCGGCAGTAAGGGATGCTGTCAAGCTGAAGAAGGAGTCCTATTGGCTGTGGTTGGCTTGTGGGACTCCTGAGGCGGCTGACGGGTACCGTGAGGCCAAGCGTGATGCGGCCCGGGCTGTGGCAGAGGCAAAAACCCGGGCCTGGGAGGATGGAGAAGGACTACCGGGCCATGGAGAAGGACTACCGGTCGGCCTCGAAGCGATTCTGGCCAACCGTCCGGCGCCTCAGGAGGGGGAAGCAGTGCTTCGCCAACACTGTTTATAGTGGCGGTGGGAGGCTGCTGACCTCGACTGGGGACATTATGGGGCGGTGGAAGGAGTACTTCGAGGATCTCCTCAATCCTGCCATCACGCATTCCCTGGTGGAAGCAGAGGCTGGGTACTCGGGGTTGGACTCTTTCATCACCCCGGCTGGAGTCACCGAGGTGGTTAAAAAGCTCCGCGGTGGCAAGGCTTCGGGGGTGGATGAGATCCGCCCTGAGTACCTCAAATCTCTGGATGTTGTGGGCCTGTCATGGTTGACACGCCTCTTCAACATTGCATGGCGGTCGGGGACAGCACCTCTGGACTGGCAGACTGCGGTGGTGGTCCCTCTTCATAAGAAGGGTGACCAGAGGGTATGTTCCAACTATAGGGGATCACACTCCTCAGCCTCCCTGGTAAGGCCTATGCCAGGGTATTGGAGAGGAGAGTCCGGCCGATAGTCGAACTTCGGCTTCAGGAGGAGCAGTGTGGTTTTCGTCCTGGCCGTGGAACACTGGACCAGCTCTACACCTTCTACAGGGTACTCGAGGGCTCATGGGAGTTTGCCCAACCGGTTCACATGTGTTTTGTGGACCTGGAGAAGGCATTCGACTGTGTCCCTCATGATGCCTTGTGGGGGGTGCTCCAGGAGTATGGAATCGGGGGCCCTTTATTAGGGGCCATCCGGTCCCTGTACGAGCGGAGCAGGAGTCCGGTCTGCATTGCCGGCACTAAGTCGGACCTGTTCCCGGTGCATGTTGGACTCCGGCAGGGCTGCCCTTTGTCACCGGTCCTGTTCATAACTTTTATGGACTGGATTTCTAGACGCAGCCAAGGGCCGGAGGGGGTCTGGTTTGGGGACCAGTGGATTTCGTCTCTTCTTTTTGGAGATGACGTGGTCCTGCTGGCCCCCTCTAGCCAAGACCTACAGCATGCGCTGGGGCGGTTCGCAGCCGAGTGTGAAGCGGCTGGGATGAAGATCAGCTCCTCCAAGTCAGAGGCCATGGTACTCGACCGGAAAAGGGTGGCTTGTCCTCTTCAGGTTGGAGGGGAGTTCCTGTCTCCAGTGGAGGAGTTCAGGTATCTCGGGGTCTTGTTCACGAGTGAGGGAAGAATGGAGCGGGAAATCGACAGACGGATCGGTGCGGCTGCCACAGTAATGGGGGTGCTGTGCCGGTCCGTTGTGGTGAAGAGAGAGCTGAGCCGAAAAGCGAAGCTCTCAATTTACCGGTCGGTCTACGTTCCTACCCTCACCTATGGCCATGAACTCTGGGTCATGACCGAAAGAACGAGATCCCGGATACAAGCGGCTGAAATGAGCTTCCTCCGTAGGGTGGCCGGGCACTCCCTTAGAGATAGGGTGAGGAGCTCGGCCATTCGGGAGGGGTTTGGAGTAGAGCCGCTGCTCCTCCACATCGAGAGTAGCCAGTTGAGGTGGCTCGGGCATCTATACCGGATGCCTCCTGGATGACTTCCTCGGGAGGTGTTCCAGGCACGTCCCACCGGGAGGAGGCCCAGGGGACGGCCCAGGACACGCTGGAGGGACTATGTCTCTCGGCTGGCCTGGGAACGCCTTGGGCTCCCCCTGGAGGAGCTGGTGGAGGTGTCTGGGAAGAGGGACGTCTGGGTGTCTCTGCTGAGTCTGCTGCCCCCGCGACCCGGTTCCGGATAAGCAGAAGACGACAGGGAAAGAGTACGAGTACCCTTTAAAATAAGAACAATCAGTGTCAGTTAGGTGGAAGGGTCACACATACTTTGAGCTCCTTGTTCATCATGAAATGAGGTCATAATGTGAGAACAATATGGTGGTATCTTACAAGTGGATTTTAAAACCTCTGTGGATGAGAAACATCAGCTGCAGACAGGGGTGGAATAAACCTTTGGATTTGATGACGGGCTGTCAGTCCAGTCCAGCTCTTTTCTAGGTGCCATAGTTGTTTGAATGGACCTCACTATTATTTTTTTTAAAGGGATAGTTGAAATTTTTGGAAAAGAGGTGAATTTATTGAAATAAATCCTCAGAACAATGTGAAACAACAGCTACTTAGACTGACATGCCCTAGCAACCTCTATGTTAGGATGTTGATCAGTCCACCTGATCAGATACACTGAAGTCGCTGCGGGAAAGATCAGGAGAGTGTGTGTTGGGGCTTTCAGCACCAACAGTGCTGAGAAGAGCAAAACAAATAGATAATATGTTTATAGGCAAAGCTGCAGTGATGCCAGCAACAATGATCCATTTGTCTAAGGATTAAACCACCAACAGAACCTAACCTGATAGAAGAAGAGCAAAATGTGAGAAGTTGTGAGCTGATAGTGGAGCTCTGATTCCACATCAACCGGCTACTTTCTGCCTGATCAGGAGCAGTTTGACAGACGCTCTGGGTCAAAGTTCAACAAATTTCCATGGGCTGAACCAAACTGTAAAGCTGTACACAGGAACTGTTTTAGGAGCTTCAGTTTTTCCTGGGGTGAGTATGACGTGACACAGAGGCCCATTTCTCTTAGCCACTCGTCAAAATGGAAAACACAAGAGAACACAACACTAACGTTAGCCTGGCTACAAGAACATACCTGCAGCTCCTGTCTAAACTGTCCCATATCTACAGTCAGAGCAATAAGAATAAGTAAAATGTTGAAACCAGCTGGAACTGGGACAAACAAGGCTGGAGGACAACGGCCACAGGGAGGAGAGGCATCCAGGGGTTACCAAGTCTCCATCACAACCATTAGAAGCTATCTTTAACCAGTTGGCTTGGCTTGGCTTTTCTGTCCTACCACCATACATGTAAATATCTAGAGTTTCTTTTACATCTACTGGGACTTTGACTAGAACTTTGTGCTTTGGTCGTATGAGGCTAAGATTGATCTGCTCAATGCATTCATATACTCTGCCTTGAGGCCTTGGGGCAAGGCAAGCATATCCCTAAAGCATCATTCTCACGCAGGGGAGCAAAGAAAAGACAAAACTCTAAGAGGAAACATTCGATTTATTTTAATTACCTTTGTGCAGAGCTTCTCTGCAGGATGATTAAAATGTTACTGAATATTACCCTTATATTTATTGTGGTTCAGCAATTCTTTTGGCGCAAATATTCTTAAAATCCTTTAAAGTTTTGATTATTTTATGCAGCAAATACTGAAACAAAAGCTGAAAAAAAATCAGAACTGCTATCAGCTGTTGTCTTATTTTCGCACAGAGGACATAAAAACCCTTAGAATTCCTCGACTGCAGTAATTTTCAGCTGTAAAACGCCACTTCGGCAGCTGAGACTAAAAACATTCTGGCGGCTGTCAGGTTGGAGGCCGAAGAGTAAAGGATGTGCTCAGTGTTTAGCATTGATCAGCAGGAGATGGAGGTCCAATTTCCAGTCCGGTGTTGTATTGGCCTGCCTTAATTGATGTAATGAATGTGATTAGGTGCTATCTGTGGGATCGCAGAGCCGGGCCCTCTGTCCTCTGTTTCTCTTATCTCCCAGTGCTTCCTGGGCCCGATAGACTGGACCAATAATGCATCAGAACAGTCGAAGATGGATTGACTCATCCAGAATGTGACTACAGCGACATGCGCTACTGCAGGGAGAGCATCCAAGGTTTATGTTGAAATATGGAAACTTCTCAGCTCGATGATGTTAAAACCTTAAAAACTACTTTAGCTGTTCCTAACTTACCCAAACAAACCTTTGCTAATATTTATACTCAACTAACAGTTATGAGGTATTAAGTACAACATTTCTGTATGGAGGAGTGGCGAGGGGAGACGTTGGATTTTATTTAGCAGTGCAGCACTGACATCTTGTGGTGGAATAAAGTCCTGCAGCAAAGGGAAAAGTTTGAGGCTGATTTTGTAGACCGGAGCATAAAATGCAACCAAACATTCAATAACTATAACTAGGGTAGTTTAATACAACAGAGGAGGACTATATGAGGCACAGTATAAAATGTAAAGGAACAGAGATTCTTATGTTTTAGTGAAGATGATGAGAGAAATAAAGCTGTAACATGTTAGTGCCAAACCATTCAGGCCTGATTCATTTCTTTAATGGAAGAAAAACCTGGTGGTAATTACACAGTCACAGCTGCACTGCTTTTACATGTGCAGGTTCATGCTGCTGCAAAACTGATGTTAAAACATTTAAAGCATTTCTTGCTGTGTACATACTTCGAAAAACAATAAAATCATTGTAAATTGTTACATTATTTAATATACTTAGTCACAAACATCTTAAAGCCCTGTTGTTTTATTACTGTGTAAACATTCTCTTTAATTCCAGTTATGTTCCCGAGTTATTAGCAGCATCGTGGGCTTTGCAGATTCACTCCACCATCCTGGTCCTCTGAATTAAATGTGACAAAGTTTCTTATGAGGTTTTGGTTGCTGTGGGACGTTTCTCTCTAACAGCATGCCATGCAGATCAGCTGCTTTACATAAACACCCACGAGTAAGGAAGTGGATTTAAGTGACTAAGTTTAGCAACACTGTTGATGCTAGATGGGCTGGTCTGAATATTTCAGAACCTGCTGTTCTGTTGGGATTTTAACCCACAACCATCTCTCACGTTTACAGAGAATGGTCTGAAAAAGAGAAAATATCCAGTAATCAGCAGCTGTATGTCAGAAAATGCCTTGTTGAAGTCAGAGGAGAATGAGCAGGCCCGTTCCAGCTGAGGCCACAGTCCAAACCCGCTCACCAAGGCCTCCCTCTCCACCTGGAAAGGTGTTCTGTATATTTACAGCAGAAGGTGGTCCTTGACATCATTTCTGCTGGTCTGTATTTACCCAGAGCATCAGACTTGTAACATAACATGTTGGTATTTTGACAATAACCAGCTGTGCTGATAAATATTCAGGCTCTTTTCTGGTGTTTCCATAATAATTCCAGTTGTTTCCATAAACACAGTAATCCAAGTAATCCAGCAATGGTGCAGTAATGGAGGAAATCAGTTTCTGGGGTTTAAAAAGTGCCTAAGCTTGAAATACTAATTGATCATTTACATTATATATTACATCGTGCATTTTAAAAGGGGACTGCTAACTGATTTTGTGATCTAAACCCAAAATATATACTTTTATAAAAAATTCTAATTGCTTTATAGTTACAATTGATTCGATGTCGAACAGTTAACAAGTGAAATTAATTGAGTTTAATTGACATTTAGTAACTAATGTTTACATTTCTCTGTAAAGTCGTTGTAAATTTATCCTGAGTACAAGATATTTGTGATTCACAGATAACACGAATCTCATCACACATTATTATTAAAGTAAATAGTTTAGTACCCTACTCTGACCCCTGGGGGGCGCCACAGAATGTCCAAACAAGGCAGCTCAGTTTATTTATATAACGCAAACAAATGTTGTCTCAAGGCACTTTACAAAAAAAAGAGTTGAAATATTTCTATTTATGCACAGAAATCTATATCTTATTCAGTCCATTCATAGAGGCAGATTGAACTAATTGACTTTCAGTCATAGTTATGAAGCATGCAGTGGAGTCACTGACTTTGCAGCTTTCCCTCCTCCTGAACGAGGATGTAGCAAAATGATCAGATTACAGATACGCATAAGTAGTAGTAGTTGGTAGTAATTTGGAAATTTCATTGTTTCCAAAATTGTTGAGGTTTCATTTCTTCCTAACAACGTTCATCATTTCTTTCTCTTCGTATGGCTTCATCTGCATTTTTTGCTGGCAGTTTAATGCACCAGATCGGGTCCAAAACTGACAAAAATTCATTTAAACATCAAGCAGTTTCTTTTTATTCATATCTGAGTTTGTAGCATTTCCGATGTCTTTTACAACTTGTGTAAAGTTTCCTTAGAATTAAAGAGCCTTGCCCTTCAGGCAGCACAAGGGACTTCCTTAGATGACCGCTGGAGAAAGAAACCAACACCCACCCCCCTCCCTAGCAAGGATAAACTGGTATAGATGACGGATGGATTGAAATGCCAACATGAAACTGCATTCAAAGTTTATTTTTATTGACAGCAAAAAATAGACGAAGACTTGATTTCCTTCTCTTGTCGCTTTCCTTTTATTTTTTGCACAGTTTCATATAAATTCAGTACTGACTCTGACCGCTTTCTTAGGTACACTAGGAGGCTTCTGGGTTTGGCATCTCAAAGGTGCTGTATTGGATTGTGAGCTGGTGACTGTGGAGGCATCCTGAACACAGCAGACGTTGTTAAATGATGCTGAATCGATCCTAAGGGGTTCAAAGATTTATGTCTGCCACACCATGACACCATCACTGGCAGCCTGAACTGTCCACATGTTGTCTGTTGAGTGATGGTATTAGATCATCAGTATCAGCTCGTATGGTACCAACAACCACGTTCAAAGTCACTAAAATCCCCTTTCTTCCCCCTTCTGATGTCCAGTTTAAACCCTATCAAGGGGCTCCCTTGTGGGCTGAATGAACCAGGACAGAAAAGGTGTACCTAATAAACTGGCCTGTGAGTGTATGAGGTTGGCCTTTAGTTTACATCTTTTACTTCATAACCTGTTAATAAAAACATAGAATAGCATAAATTAATGGATGGTTCTTAACTATATTCGGCTCTGTGATCAGCCCAGAGGCCTTATTAATAAAAACTACTTTATATAAATTATTCCATCTAAAAATAACTATGAAATGATAATGAAACATATTTTATTAAAAGTTAAAAATCTCTAATTTAAACACAGGCTTGTGGTCTTAAAAACATTTTAATGTCATCAAGCTAAAGGAAATTGTTCACATCTGTGGCTCCAGGCAAACTCTCCACATAATGAGATATTTTACACCTGAGTTTGAATCGTAATAAAACACCAAATTATTCCGTCTGCAGCTAAAAAGAAAAGTAGAGGCCCTTGAAAAACATGTTTCTCTTTAAGCTTATTGATAAGGAAGTCCTTCAATAAATGACATGAAAAATGTATTTCTCCATAGAAGCAACAATATATTTTATTGTTCCTCCTGCAGACATCCTGAAGAGGGCAGTGTGACACAAGAAATCTACTCCCTTTATTCTTAATGAGCAGCTTTTTTGGGGACTGGATCCCAGTAAAGGAAACTTTTACGTGGTGGTGGGATTGATGGATTCTGATTGGTCAAATATCTCCTGCTGGTGTTCATCACATATAATCCTTGTGACCCCAGGCCCCTTGCTGATATAATTTGCCATCAGAATTCAGGATAAAGGTTGTTATTCACGAAAAGTCATTCAGGTTTCAGCACCAGCATCTGTTCAACAAACTGCACGACTTAAAAGGCATCGAATATTTACCAGCGTTACACCAACTAAGTCTGCTTCCACCAAATTATATAGTTCTTTTCTTTTGGGTATGACCTCTTCTATAGCTCAGATTTAGAGTGATTTCATTGTTTAATGAATTATTTAAAGCACATAAACACATGTAATCTCAAGAGCCAAATACAGTTCAAATCAGATCCAATTATAGTTCAGTAAAGTGAACACATCACGCTAATTGGTAAAAAATCTATTGAAGCCCAGCTGATCGCTTCGAGTCATTGACTTTGTGGCAATCCCTCCACTGTGGCCAGCAACAATTGGCCACAGTGGAAAGGAACAATTTCGTTTAACTGGAAGAAACCTCCAGCAGAACCAGTACCAGGTCTAGTTAGAGAAATCATCTGCTGTGACCAGTGGGCGCTGAGAAAGTAGAAACACAGAAGCCCTGAGCCAGGAGTAGTCTGATGGGACAGAGAAGCAAAGAGCACACAGAGGTTAACCAACAACTCCAGCAGGGGCTTTGTCCAGGAAAGAGACATGGGATCACTGAGCCAGGGGTTCTTTCTATGGGAAGGTACCTGAATGAAATCAATAGATGTAGACCTGCCTTGAACTACAATGTATTATTATGAAGGAAACCATCATCTTCTTCACTTTTTACTCAAAGATTTAACCCTGATGGACTTGTTGTTGCTGTGACCTGACGATGGATGGATGATGGATGGAATTTTTTATTGTCTGTGTTTAACATCATTCTTACATAACAGTAAGTCGTAACGAAACTCTGATACCGTCGCATTTAATTAACATTCAGAAGAGCAGCTCCAAACTTCTTGTAACGATTGTTTCTCTGTTGAAAGTGATGGTGGAACCTTCAGATTTTCAGGAGGTAAGAATTTTCCTTTAATTTCTCAAACCCTTGTGTGATTAAATAAGTGTTAACCCTCCAGCATGTCTGACAGGTAATAAAAGTAAAACGACGAAGAACAGAGCACGTTGTGCATCAATGTTCAGTCCGGGTCCTTTCATGTCTCCATTTGAATCATTTTCCAGGGCTGAAGCCCATCGACTCCAACTGTTACAGTGATGCCTTTGATTACAGCTTCCATGTGCCCTGCCATGTGGTGATGCCATTAATTACAGAAAATGCTGCAGAGCTTTCATATCATCAGAGGCCAATCACCGAAATAACTGTGAGCTATTAAAATCAGTGTGATGGTGAGGTTTCAGAGTTCAATATGCTTTCAGGGGCTCATTATTAAACCGAGGATTAGCTTTGTGCACAATCAGATAAGACATTTCTCCAGATTTCAAATTTTTGGAGCAAAAATGAAATTAAAGGAAGAGCCTTTGGGGCTAATAAACCAGTGCAGGCAATGGAAAAGCAATAGAAATGAAAGAGTGAACAACATCAATGAAATGGAGTTTTTGACTAAATAGGTTCTGATTCATTTAGAAAGTGATGACCAGAGCTAGACCTAATAAAACGGCTAGAATATTATTTTCCTGATAATAAAACAAAGATTTCATATTTGCAAAAATTGACATGACGTTTAGCTGTAAAAGGATGCAACTGTCACTTCCTGGTGTTCAGCCACTCTCGAACCAGAGACATCATCAGCATATTTTAAATGTTTTTTTGTGGCATTGGTGGCTTTTATATTCTTATTTTTTCATAGTGAGTTGACAGGAAAGGGGTGGAGAGAGAAGGGATACATGCAACAAAGGTCACCAGGTCGGTACTTGAACCTGTGACAGCCTGCATCAAGGACTAAGGCCTCTGAATATGGGTCACATGTTTTACCCCTGCTCCATCACCACGGCCAACGTTATTGGCATCCTGGGCTAACAAGGAACAGAACTGGGCTGTTGCTCAGTGGTTCAAACTGCTCTTTTCAGATGAAAGTAAAGTTTCATTTGGAAATCAAGGTCCCAGAGTCTGGAGGAAGAGTGGAGAGGCTCAGAACCACGTTGCTTGATGTCCAGTGTGAAGTTTCCACTCTGGGTTTTCTGAAGTCCAAAGTCAACGCAGAAGTCTACCAGGACATTCAATAATCGTGATATCTCCAGTAAACTGGCCTGATCTAAACCCACAGAGAATCTATGGGCTGTTGTCAAAACAAAGATATCGATCTGTCCGTTTGTCCAGTCCTATTTCCTGTTGGCTGTAGTTGGAGGAATCATAATGAAAGTTTGAGTTTAACGGGCTTAGTAAAGGCTAGCAGTGTTTTAACACTGCCATCATGTGGCCAACATATAAACAAGAGGCACTTTAATAATAATCTCCACATTAGTGAATAACTGTCAGCTCGAGTGGGCGGCAGTTAACAAATGTCCTTCATGGAGGACAGGATGTTTCTTGGCAAAAGCAGTAATAAACTAATCCTCAACAGCAGACAGCTGAAAGAACAGATCCAATAGAGTGGATTTACCTGGAGGAAGCTTTCCAGCACTTCAAGTCCAAAGGGAGCAATAATGTGAGCAGGTGTAAGAGAGTGGAAATAATATGTTGTTAAATGTATTATCTTACAGGTTGGAATAACACTTTTTACATGTTTCTGGTGCAGTTTTAAGTGTTGGAGCATTTAAAGCATCCACATCATTGTTGTGACATTATTTTTATTTTAAGGATTATGTTTGGACAATTATGCTTTAAAAGTGGAACATGTTCCAGTTCGATGAATGCTGCTCTAAACTAAAGCATGAGGAGCCACAGTAATGGCCACACCACTGGCTTCTACTGCAGGTTGGACAAAGTGTGGCCCTTTGACACAGCCGTGGCAGAATGACAAATGGGGCAAAAAGAAGCAGCATTAATGAGGCAGGGTGAGAGATGGACCCAGGCTGACTGATGGACTTTATGGAAGGAGAGCAACATTGAGCTAGATGGA
The DNA here is from genome assembly GCA_036173005.1 of Crenichthys baileyi. NCBI lineage: Eukaryota > Metazoa > Chordata > Actinopteri > Cyprinodontiformes > Goodeidae > Crenichthys > Crenichthys baileyi. Next base: position 446,109 of record JAHHUM010002904.1, read on the forward strand.
AAAAAACAGCTCCATGCTGGACATCTAGCTGTCGATAGACACCCAGATGAGCAGTTGTCTAGAGACTGTATGCTGCAGCTTAACAAGCGGAGGAGTCTTGCCACGTTCCCCCTTTACTGGTCCCCTTTGGCCCCGGCTGGGCCCGCCGTCTGGGGCCCAGGCGGCTGAACTCCCTGTAATAACGATGACATTGATCGCTGTGCCTGGGATGGCCAATTACAGTTTCCATACCATGTAATGAGGAACATTTGCTCTGGTGGCAATTACTGCAGCTATACAGCAATAAATAATGGGCATTTCTGCCAAGGAGATGCAACTGAGACAAATAAAGAGTCCTAAAATTACTATTGCATGTTCAGGAACACATAAATCAGGACCAGCCGAGAATTCCAGTGCTAAAGAAGGGCAATTATAAATGCAATGTACACTTTAATTTTCATTTTAAATAGTCTTAATATTGATACTAAGGCATGTTAGATTGACTAGAAACCACAGTGGTACAAATGCTGGAAGGCTACAGATTATTAACTGAGGTTGTGTTTTTATAACAGTGGAGCCCATTTAGAGAGCAACAAACTTATTTAGTTTTTGGGAAAAGCCTCAAATCATTGAATTCAGCATGAAGAGATTTCCAGATATATTTTAAATGGAAATTCTTATTAATAAAAGGAGCTATGGTCATAAGGTTTCGCTTAGCAATACACCAGAACTAGTAGGTGGGTATTGGACAGACCTTAGAAGTCTCTGGCCAACTCTTTACAAACAAATATGCCCCCTACTGCCTCTGATTGGCCCAGAACCTTGCCTTAAACCACAATAATTATTATTATTATTTTTTTTGACGTGTCCTGTTCGGCAGAGTAGCACTCAGAATTATCTACACCGGAGCAGAGACCCGAGACCCCGGGGAACATCACTCCCCAAGCAGAGGCCCGACAGAGCCAGGGGGCCCAGACCCTGGCAAGCAGCCGCCGGCAGTGAGCCGGCACACACCAAAGCACCCAGCCTCGGACACCGAGAACCACCAATACATCAGCAGGCAGAGACACCAGCCACCGGCAGGGAGTGTGGCGGGGAGGAAACGGTCCCCACATTTGATGGAGGGTCTAAGCTGATCCAGGAGAGGGAGCAGCCATAGACTCCACCCCCTCCAAAAGACCCTCCACCCTGCCAGCAGAATACACACCTTGAAGGAGAGAGCACCTGCAATGAGAGCCACAATAAATTAATGCAGCTTAAAATATCCAGTAACTTCTTACAGATTTCTTCAGTTTCTACTTTTTGGTCACAAAGGTTTCAAATTTTGTGTGAGACAGAAAAACGTGCTGGTGGTGTTTAGATCCAGGTTTAACGGGATGCCCTCTTTTTGTCTTGACAGTCCTGGAAAATCTCCCATGGAGGCCATTTTAGCTCAGTCTCCTTTTTTTCTATTGTTGAATCATGAACTCTGACCTTAACTGAGGCAATGAGGCCTGCAGATGTTGTTGATGTCTGGGTTCTTCCGTGAACCTCTTGGATGAGTCGTTTTTGAGCTCTTGAAATAATTTTGGTAGGTTATGCACTCCTGAGAAGGTTCTCCACTGTTCCGTGTTTTCTCCATGTATGGACACGTATTCTCACTGTGGTTCTCTGGAGTCCAGAAGCCTTAGACATGGCTCTGGAACCCTTTCCACACTGATAGATGACAATCACCTTATTATCTGTTATCTGAATTTCTATAGATTGGGTTACAGTGTGTTGCTCTTTGAGTTCTTTTAGCCTACTTCATGTTGCCTGACAGGTTCTATTTAAATGATTACATGATTCTACAGGTCTCACGGTTACCAGTAATTTGTGATCACAGTAACAAGAGAAAATAATATTTTCACATAAAGCCTGATCCTTTTAGCCTCGCTCAATTCCCATATTTTTAGCCCAGTTTTATTTAAAATACTTGAAGTGTTTTTAACATGGTGGTGCATTCTTTCTATTCTATTTACTTTAGTTGTGTTATTTGTCAGTTCCTGGTGAACTTGTGTGATGAGGTCAAAGCTAAAATGTCAAATGTTGACCTACCTCACACATGTTCCCACAAGAAATAGAAATATGATCTGATTGAATGAATGCTGGAGTATTTTCTACCTTTGCCACAGGCAGATGGGTCTCTCAGATCGGCCTTGGTTCTGACACTCAGTTAGATCTTGTATCTCCAGCAGTGATTGGGCGAAGGGCGGGGTGTACCTTGGACAGGTCACCAGTCCATCACAGGATGCATATTTTAAGGATCAGTATTTTTAACACAAAGGTTAGACATTTTTACCATTTAGTTTTAAATTTTAGTTTCTTTAAGACTGAAGATGTGTTTTCTGTGAAGCAATGTTATAAATCGGACCATCTGGGGTCTGAAAGGTAAATCTGAGCAGATTGGTTTAGTTTGCTGAAAGAACTAATCCCATGCCTGATCCCTGGAGAACAGTCCTCTGCAGGTTTTAGATTTCTCCATGCTGCAAACCACCTGATTTAGATTGATGAGTAATTAACAGGCTTCCAGGAGATGGAGCAACCTGAACATGGTTCTGCTGTATGTTATCAACCCAATCTGTGAGTAACTGATGTATTGGTTCTGTTTTTATTTCAAGCAACCTGATAGCTATCCACTGAGTCCACTGCCTGAGGCTGGATGGATTTGTGGTTCATTAATTGTTTTGGCTCATGTTTGGTCACCTTTTGATCTCCTTGTTGTGCTACAGGATTTACTCACTGCGTCGTCAGACTAGTGTTTGTAATCAACAGTTTGGTTCAGATCCTTCTGGCTGGACCTTAAGATGTGCCTGTATGAAAGGGTCGCCTCTAACCTTCGTCTAACAGTGAGAAATCTTCTTAAATCAGCGACTTCTCGCTGTACTGAAGCAGACTGGTGTGTTTGACCTTCATGATGGTCGGAAGTTGCTTCTGTTAGGTCTGTGGGGGTAGAAACGTTTACTTCCAGTTTGTCATGCTGAAACATGGAACCATGCCCCTTTATAAAGGAAACAGTAACTCTTTATGTTAAAGTATGAAATGTTTTACAGGATTGTTTGCATGGGGAGCAGGGAGTCAACAGGGTGTGAAGAATGCATGTAGGAACAAGATGAATTCATCATCTCAGTGAAACAAACTCTTATGAACCTTCCTCTACAATCACATGCAGACGGAGATGAATCCAGGAAGAAAAGTGCTTGGCACTGAAACTGTCATCTTTTACATTCTCCTCCTTTCTGTTTCCAGATCTGTCTGCTGATCCTGTTGTGCCTCTTTCTGTGAGATCTATCTGACTTTTAGAAACTTATTCCTTTTACTCGTCTAGGCCCGGTTTTATGGTTTCCTCTGTAGTGCATAGATCGTCCGTCTCGTCCTTCTTTTCGTCCCACTGCATCTTTGCTGCTGCTTTACTTTAATGTGAGTTTAGAACAAGGGCGGAGACAGCGGCTCAGTCAGAAACCCGGGGGCCTCACAAACACCCTTCAAAGACAGAGCAGCACACTGACGGAGGCTGCTGGTCTCCTGCTTTCATTAAGCAAAGCACATAAACATTCCTCCATCCATTAGCATCGTTAGCTGAGAGGGACAGAGGTGTGGGGAGCAGGGTGGAGAGGTTACAAGATAATCAAGACTCCCTCTCTGCTGTAAACCCACACAATAAAAGGCTGACATCAATATGCCGGAGCCGTCGTCAGCACAATGATGCCTGGCACTGGGGAGGGGGGGTCAGAGTACAGCCTCACTGATTAAACCATCATCAGAGGCTGAATGTTGCAATGTTCTCCTACAACTGCTGAATGGAGGCTGAAAGTTTCATGACTTTTAATTAACAGAAAGGGGCTTTCATGACTCCTCTGTTTTATGGGTGATGTTTGCCCATTCATGGATAAGTGTCTCATTATTATTATTAAACATCTCATTGCAGCCATACTTTATGTAGTTTCTATCCTTTATGTAGGGAAGGAAATCAAGTCTTAAGAGTTCCTTTGAAATCCTTATGAATTTGAGTCAAAGACCACAGAAAAATATATTAATGGTGCACAAATCGCCTCTGATGCACCAAAATAAATTTATGAATGCATTAGTTTAGGATTTAGGGTGAAAAATGCATTTTCAATGGTTTTCCATGGGACATTTAAGAACAAATGAGCCTTTTTGTGTAGCTTTTCGATTTTAGGCTAATTTAAGGAACTGAGAAGACTGTTCTTAATATTTAAATATAAGATATCTTGTTTTCTACTGAACATGTTTCAAACTTGCAGTCAAATGTTTTTTACTGTATTTTTGGGTTTTAAGAAGCATAAAATGACTAGAGCAGGTTTTTGTTTTTTATTGATGGATAATGGCCACATACAAGGGAGACATGAGTAGCTATTGTTAAATATTCTTGAATCATTTTTTCCAATTAATAATTCTTTGCTTTGTAGGAAATAATTCCTACCATTAAGGACACGGTTCCAGTCATTCAGCCAGAGTACATTTAAAACCAGTTTTACTGACTGAATTGCTCCAGTTAGACGCCACGCAAGAATTAGACATTTAACAGTGTAGAAAGAAATAAAATGTTTGAGTAACATGTAGCGCCACCTAGCTTTTGCACCGTCACCTTCTCCATATGTTGCTGCTCTCACAACAGGGTTCTCACCAGAGAACTTTGTTGTGCTACGGTGGTACCAAGTTGAGCTTTTTTCAGTTGGACTCAAACATTTTTTAGGTTTAACGTGGTACACTAGCAAAGTGATTTTATTTTTTGTTGCTTTGGTCCTAGATGATGGGAATATGACGACTCGGTTCCCAGCAGGAGCTGCTCTGAAGCTGTCAAGGTAAGATGAGGAGCATCATTGAGTGAAGATAAGGTGCTTATTGTTCTTTTTAATTTGAGCTTTTATGTTATTAAAGCATATCTAATTTGTGGGCTAATCTGTTACCGGTTCTATGCTGTGATCTGGTTCAGACGGCCCAATCAGACTGGAATTGGGCTTCTGGGCTTTCTTTTAAATGCAGTTCAGTCAGACCAGTTTGGTTGCCCAGCTATTTGGGCCCGGCTTGGGTTTTGTGCATATATTGATCAGTAACGGTCTCTTCCCCGGTCATTTAATGATGATCACTAACTTGCGTTATGCAGCCATGTTTAGCTCTTACTTGGTTGTACTGATCATGCATGTGTTGTGACTATGAATCTGAATATATTATTTAATATTTAATATTAATACTTTAATATTTTATCAAATAATATTTCGGTCTGTTGAGGGTTGTCCTGTGAATACCAGCCCAGTAAGACGATGGTATTAGGACAAAATAGAAAGGTGTGAGCCAAGCTCTGACATTACTGAACAGCAAAACTCTGCACACACATGGAATGAATTGAACCATGCAATGTTATTTATGTTTGAGAACCACGAATTATCTTGAAAAATCTGGAAGTGTCTTGGAACTAACTTAGGCAGTAATCAGCATGCCTTTAGACAACCATCCACAATGCAAGATTAGATAAAATATTTTGTTTCTATGTTTTAAAGAAAGATCTGCTGAATAAAACCAACCTTCTGGGTGACTAATTCTCAACGGTGTCTCATTAGCTGCCTTTATTTATTACAATAATATTTAAAGAAATATTATTAAGGAAATGGTAAAATATTTAGGGAAATATTTTGGAAAAGAACCAAATCTTTCTGGAGAAATGGGCTTACGTATGCCAGCATGTGTTCTTAGCTGTTAGCAGTTAAAGCTAACCAAAGAAGCTGATAGCTTGGCACCAGAATCAAACACACACCTTTAAAATACCAGGGTTAATAAAAGAGTTAAAATGCATAAGCGCGGACAGCGCGTGATGATCAATCTTCTGTGTTTAAAAACACCCTTTAAATAAAGTTTGTCTGAACTTTAAAAACACAGAACACAAAACTGAGCGCGTGCTGAGCAGATAGCCTGATAGCACTAAGATAGCTGAGTTCAACACAACCAAAACCAAAATTCATAAAAGGAAAAACGTTTAGATTATTTCATTCTAAATCACTTCTATCTCTCTGCCCAAAACCTAACCTCGTATGTGAACCGTGCTGAGGAGAAGTGTTCGGGCGACGACAAAGTTTGAAAAAAGCTCCGTGAACAGTTAGCTTCAGCTAACCTCCACAACTGTGGGTGAAAGACGGCTCGCTCTGTCCCCCAACCACCTGCACAGTTACGTTAAACACGGTGATGCGGTCCCTGTTGTCCTCCTTTCAGACCGGGAAACTGCTCCACTCGGCGTCGTAGAGACGACATCTTTGCTGGGAACTCTCTGGGAACAAAGTTTCTGCAGACCTCAGAGAGAAAATCAGGCAACGCTTGTACTTATTCCCATTCTTGAATGAATACCGGATACACATACAGCCATTCATTCGTACTTAACGGTGCATATGATCGATGATCGTATGACACCATTGGATCCAGTTGAAGAGTTATGTCTGTTTACCTGCAAAGAGACATTAGCGCGCTGTCTCTCTGTCTAGGCCCCAGGGTGACCCGCGTAGAAGAGATCGATTCCTTGGAAAGGTGGGGTTTTATACAGCCAGTGGCATCATGGGAAGTCCGCTGTTACCCCCCCCCCCAGTTGTGCCGGAAGTTTATTAATGCAGTTTATTTTGAAAGTTCCAGAAAAGTTTGTACCGGCCTTTCATGTTTTAACCATGGCTGTGGTCCCAACACATGTTTGGTGGAGAAGTTTTTTCTCTCAGAATAATAATGCTGGATATGAATGTCTAGACTTCAGTTCTTGCAAGTTGTATTTGAACGCTTCTCTGCATCTTCCTGCATCATGTACAGTATGCACTCTGATACTAATTACAGTACAGGCTGGTCAGAGCTGTTTCCTCCTGATCTCTGCAGCATTCATCACATTCTAGCTTCCTACAGCTTCTCAGCAGTACATTCTGAACCACTTTGAACCCATTTGCTGCTGATTTCTGTTTAACACAGCATGGGTGTTGCACTCTGATGGACATGGCGTATATAGGTTGCATGAAGGTTCCTCTTTGTGCTACAGTAAACCCCTTTCCACCCTTTAGATGGCAGCAGCATGCTGCTTTTTCAGCGAGCGTCAGCATGAGACAGAGTCTGATGGATGGTTGGAGTTGAGAGGGACAGTTAGAGCTCATTATTTCAGAGATTTTGTAATCTTCATCATGTCTTCATCCAGGTCTTTGTTTCAGTCCTCAGCAGTGAGGTGGATAAATCCTGAGATAAAGAAGACTAGAGACAGCTCTGCTGTGCTTGTCATGTCTGAATATGATGTCTCCTCTATGTAATTGAACTTGATGAGTTCTGGCGTTTGTTTTCCTGCAAATATGCTTTGTCCTTTAAACGCCATCTGACGTATCTGGGCCGGTTATTTTCAGAACGCATCTCCGTACCTGTCGGTGTGCTGCACAGTTCACATTGGAATTATTGCTATCGATATAATACAACTGTATTTTTTTATTTTGATGTCATTGCTTATAGTTTTGCATGCTGTGATGCATCTGGTGCTGTTTTAGTGCATTTGGTAAGAAAAAGCAGATTTGCAAGAAAAGTGTTTATTTCAGCAGATGGCTGCTTTCAGCTTCCATGTCAACATGTTACATTTATCACTGAAATACAGTAATATGCTGTAAAATATTATAACACCTTTTTAATCGAGGGTCTTTTTGGTAGCTGTGAGTGTGTTTGATTCAGATGTGAACGTGAAATTATGGCTGAGATATTAGACATCATTTTCACTCATTAAACCTCTGATATTTATGGATAAAATCCTCAATGAATTTTAATTTTTTAATCTGTGTTTTATGATAAATTTATCCTGAGCAGATGGTTGACTTCTTCACCCTGGAGAAGATGTGTAAAACATTTATTTAATAGTGTCTCACACTGAAAATCTTACTGTATATAACATAAAGATCTCACCATATTGTTCATCATGACAAAGGCAAACCAGCTTCTGGTTCTTTTAATCTATTTGGATCGATGACATCACAGGAGGCAGAAGAACCGAGCTGATTAGCTGGCATTAGTTATTCATCTGCCTGCTGACGACGGTAACAGATGATGCATCGCTTCTGCATGAAACGCTATTGGTTCATTTAATAATGTCTGACTATTCCAGTCTGCCCGGGCCTTCTTTGAAGAACCGCTTCCATGTGTTTTATTGTTGCCAAGGCATCAGAACCAGAATCAGCTTTATAGGCCAAGATTGTTGCACAAACAAGGAATTTTTACTTCAGTTTCTTGAGCACTGAGCGTACAGACATTAAGTTTAAATATATAAAATACAAGATAAAAAGAATATTTATAAAAGGCAGGTTGTGATGGTGTTTGTTTCATAGTGATGGAGGTAATTATTGGTGTTCTTAAATCCATGCAGAGATCTGACATACGGCTCAAACGCTTCACTGCAGACAGAAAACAAGGAACAAATAAGACGCTAGTTAACAAAACAAGAGAAAAAAACAAGTAAGTAAATAAATTCTGACTAGTTGCCTTATATCAGTTGTGTTTAAACTCTTTAATCATCAAGCTAGAAGTCGCGGGCCAAAACTTCTATTATTTTCTGTGTGATTTCTGTAGAAAAAGGATCCGTATATCTGTGAGGATCTAAAGTATTAGAAGGGTTTTCCATGTTTGCAGGAACTGTTTTCCATTTCTTTCCAAATTAAAATGTCTAATCTTAGCAATAAAACCAGAATTTGGCTCATTCTTTATTCTAAAATCTGTACTTTATTTAGCCGAAATTTCATAAACGGGTTTGGTCCAGTCTGCTGTTATTTGGTGGGATATTTGTGGTCTTATTTACAATGAAAATTAAAATAAAATCAACCAGCATTGTTAATAAAGGGCCACACCCAATCATTCAGAGGGCCACAGATGGCTCCAGGGCCGCACGTTGCCTTATATGATGTCACCAGAGGCATGAAGGCCATAAATCATCTAGTTAAATAATTATTGACAATAAGCAAACTGAGCATTGCATGTTGTGTGGGAGAAGAACTATAATTTAACAAGTCTGATATTTTTACTGAATGTAGCTTTAAAATAATTCCTGCAGCAGATATTTTACCTGTCTACAGAAGCTGATTAAAGCCTTAATTTTAGGTTCAAATTGTTCGGTGTTGAATTTATTGTTGTAAGGTTTGGTCAGAACAGTCGAATAAAACAACTTTATTACATTTTTGAATAGATTTTTTTATTTTTGTCCCCCTTTAAAGTTCTGATGAGTAAACTCTGTACCTGTCGTCAGAGCGGGAATGAAAAGCAGGAAAAACACCTATGAACTTAATTACCCGGTGAATAATTAATGTTTGATTGCGGTGTTCCCCCAGGCTGTCAACACAAGATAATTTATCATAAGATTATAATTTATCCCTAATTGCTTTGGCAAGAGGTTTATGATTAGAATAATTTGCTTACTAATGCACAGATTTTATTAGGCAGTAAACTTTTTGTGTAAAATGTTTAAGAGCTGAGCTGCCCTGACACACCGCTGGATGGCTTTTAATCAACTTCCACTTTCAGGAATAAAAATATTTGTTTGCTCAGACGTGATCCGGTCCTGTTTTCCATAATTTAGTTAAACAAAACAGGTGATTATTCTAATGCAGCGAGATGCATTCGACCCGGGGAGCAGGTTCTAACATGGAGAGGGGCTTCAGGGCCCCAACAGCCAAGAAAAGCACAGCAGCATCCTAAACACTTAAGCTCCTCTGTGAATCATGTTTGCTTCTCTGAACTGTAATGCCTGTTTAGATGAGGCTTGGACTTGTTTGTCTTCAGCATAATGAATGTTTGTGACAGTATCTGAGCTGTAGGCAGGACAGGTGGTTACGTTCCAGTAAAATCCCTTTGTCCTTGTTTCTATATACTGAAAGTATGACTTTGATGTCCTCTATGTGGCCACAGTCAGCTTCAGTGTTTGTGCATTTTCATTTATTCGTTCTTAGTTTCTCGTGTGTAGCCAAATTGCCGAGAGATTTCATTTTGTTTCTCCATTAATGTGCATATTTTGCATTTTTAGTGCTTTTACATCTTGCTTTTGCATGAAAATTTAGCTGCAGATCTATAGTAACTTACTCAAAATATCTGTTTAGCCAAAGTTAGGGTTAGGGGTTTTGAAGGATATAGAAAACCTCTTTAGTGACCTGTGACCTAGTGGCAAAGACCTTCTGACATTCTTCTCTTACATGATTACAAATAGAAAGATGACAACCATAAGATGCTGCCTTGCATTAAAAGTTAATGTTGAAACTGGTACAGTAGGCCCATCAGCTAAAATCTCCTCCTCGCTGAAGCTAACATCTCCAAACATAAGAAAACTCTGCACTGAAAACCCTGCAGGCTGAGCTCAGATTGGAGGGTCAAATCCTGCAGGCTGAGCTCAGATTGGAGGGTCAAATCCTGCAGGCTGAGCTCTGATTGGAGGGCCAAAGAATAGGCGGAGCTTTTCATAAATGTTGTTACAAAGTCATCCCTCATAGACGAATAATAGGATTGGTTTGGTTGTACTTTAGCAATCACCTAGCTTAGTCCCTTTTTCTGCCTAGCAACAAAGGGGGGGGGGGATAGTTGGAGAGGATGGGAGAAGATGGAGGTAGTAATTGAAAGTGGAGAGATGAAAGTTATGGATGAGTGATCAAGGAGGTAGATGGATACATTGAGGGAGGGATGGGTGTAAAGATGAGGGAAGGTTGAATGAAGGATGGAGGAACGTTGGGTGAGAAGGATGAACTGGTGAGGAAAGATGGACTTGAGAGAACATGATGATAGATAGCTTGAGTGTTTTCAGGTGTGGTCTAAGATGTCCAGATGGTATCTATCCAATTATTTGTTACTTTTCCATCTTTTCTGTTTGGACTCCTCTTGAATTTCATGTTGTGATCTTTGTTAATGTTCTGGCTCTCAGAATTAGGTTCTTTTGGGCTCATTAGGGCCGGTCACTGATGTTTTACTGCTGCCTTCATCTATGCAGTGGTTGTTCACCTTATTATGAAGATGTCCTTTCTGTAGCGATCAGAATTTTTGACAGGGTCGATTTGCTAAGCCAACGCCCAACCCTCCTGCTTCTTACTCTTGGCTTGGATCGGCGCTGGCGGCGAACAAAGTGGCAGACTCAAAACATGGTGAAGAGCTTCCTAAAATGATCTTAGGCTGGTCAATATCTCATGAATTGAATCCAAGCGAATCACAAAGGACCCTAAGCTTCTGGAAAAAGCTTGCTGCCTGTTAGGAGTTCAGCGAAGGAGGAAGTGATTCTGAGGTGTGGCCCTGCTCCCAAAACGAAGATGACATGCTGACTCCTTTGGAGTCAAAAGGACACCTTACCCACCAGAGGATCCTCTCGGACGTCTTCATACCTGCACCTCAGTCAATTAGATTGTTAGTTTTACGGCACAAGGAGAACATTATACAGTCGTTGACATTACTCAGAAAACTAAGTAGGCATAGAGTTCTGTGGACCGGGAACTGGACACTGGAAAGTATTCAAGGCTTTTTAAAAGACACTACCTGTTAGTGGCCTTTCTGTAAGAGGCTAAACATTTTTGTTTTATACGTTATTCAGAAATTCAAAGAAAATGTAATTCTATAAGTGACCAAAAAATAAAAGACAAAAAAATCTTGGCTTTGAGAGTTAGAGAGAGACTTCCCTGATGTAATCATCACCGACACACACGTGCACACACATGCTGCGTCTTGGCTTTTAGTTGGAAGAGATGAGCTGTGTGGGCGAGCTGCTCGTCCTGCTGTCCAATCAATGTGAGAGGACAGAAAAGGAAGGGCTGAGGGCCAGCGTAACACCTCGTAACACTCTCACCTCGCAGTGTGCACGTCACTAAACGTTACCCTCAGCCCACAAACACCCTCTCTTTCATAGAGCTGCAGATTTACTCTCCCTGGCTGGGGAAATGGATTGGTGTGTATGTTTATCAGCTGCTAGGTGCTCTTATCAGCCGTGTGTGGGAGTGGGATGGAGGATATCGGTTGTGGTGGTGTAGACGTGGACTGCATGTGGCACAGATAGAGCTCATTTTGACATGCACGCTACGAGGCTGCCTACGTTAAAGGTTTTGGCAGCCATGTTGAGGCTGTCAGACAGCCAATCAGGGGATCGATGGCAGCCGTGACTCACCCAATGACCCGCGCTGTTATCTCCACAGGCCAACCCTCCTTCTGTCTATATGTCCACACTACTTCCACTTCTTGTTTCCCAGCCTTCTCTTTAAAACTTCTTTACTTAAGCTGGTGAAACTTCTCAGCCTCTTACTTGCCCCCTCCTTTTCTTTCCACACTGGCGGTCCGGTTTTTCTGGTCTAATGAAGTTGGGAGGTCTCAGGGCAGCCTTCGCTGGGTTGATTAGGATCCTCATTGAAGAGAGGACCAGACCACACTTCTCTTTGTCCACCTTCCATCTCCTTTTCCTCTCCTTGCACCAGGCCCAGTCACTCAAAGTGGCATTTTTAATCACTGCAGCTCATCACAAAAAGACGACCCATTACACACAGGAGTGTGTCCAGGGACGTGTGCTCATCTTCACCTTTTCCTCTTCCTCTTTTTATTCTGCGTGATCTTTTGAAATAAAACTCTTAACTCAAAAGGAAGAGTTATCATAAATATGCATATTTCTGACTTGTTTGGAGGCTTTTTAGGACAGTGAATGCACAAATAAATACTTTAGTCATTCCTGATTGCAGCAGCTATTAATGAGCAACAACATACTTGGTTTGGAAAAGAGTGGAGAAGAAACTTAGTCGTGTTAGAAGAATAGCCCAAATGGATTACCATTTATATTTCCAGCACATACACAAGAGCATAGTTAGAAGGTAACAAAGGAAGAATGAAGGAGGAGAGGTGGATGAAGCAGAGAGTTTGCACCATCGCTGTTTGCTCAGTGATGGGATCAGATCAGCAACGCTCCAGAGGATGCTCAGGGCCAAAACCTAAATCTGATTATGTCGCCTGAGAAGACTAATCTGTCTTGGTCTAAATCTAAAAACAATACTGGAATCTGTGTGTTTGGATGAGTGTACATGTTGTTTGTGTTTGTATCGGCATGCTTTGCTCACTCCTAACTGGAGTCATATACTTGGATAGACTGACATGCACTAAAACAGGCAAACTATAACTCTATTTAAATTATGCCCATGTTTGGGTTTAACATGTTAGATTTTAATATTTAAGATAAAATTCAACTGTGTGACACCATCCTTTTTGTCCTTGTACTGCCTAACATTGTGTCCGGCTTATTGCATGATAGCTGGCAAACCTGAAGCTCATGACATGCAGGGATATTTTGCAACTGGAAAACAAGCCAGAGCTAGATTTGGTCTACAGGATGGTTTCTCCATCGGTTTTATTTCATGTAAACAAAATGTCAAATAAATCATCCTTTTTTTCTTAAACTTTCACTGTGTTTCTATTTTATATGTGCAGCACAGGCTTTACCATGCAGGCAGTGTCTGGTTGTTTTGTTACCGCCCAACTTCACAAAAACCTGAGGTTGTGACAAGTTTAGACAATTCCCTGGCTAAAACAAATTTCTTGCAAAAAAAAAGTATACATGACTAAAAGAGTATCAGCTCTACCAGCTGTGATTTATTTCAGTTTATATAGTGCAAATTCAAAACAAATGTCTCAAGGCACTTGGGTAAATTCAATCCAATCATAAAGACAGATTAATAGTCAATTAGGTACATCATTTCTTGTTGTCTGAAAAGCCAGCCTTACTCTCCTTTCTTACTACACCAAATGTACCACCAGCTTTCAACAGACAGTACTTTTTTCTCCCTACGGCAAAATTACCTCCAGCTTTAAGCACTGGTTTTTGTTTTTGGCAGTCTGTATAATTCAAAAAGTTCTGATCTTTCAGAATGCCACGCTATTGCCTCCAAAACAGGTTTGTCACCATCCAATGCCAAGCTTCCCTGTTTTTACATCAGATCCATGGATGAGTTTTACTGCGAAGAAATGCTCATGAGAGCTTCTCCTACTTGAAATCTTTTGCTTTGCCTTCTTCTCTTTTCTTAAAATTGTCTAAAATTAAGACCAAGTGTTTAAACACTGCTCAAAAAAATAAAGGGAACACTCAAATAACATCCTAGATCTGAATGAATGAAATATTCTCAATGAATACTTTGTTCTGTACAAAGTTGAATGTGCTGATAACAAAATCACACAAAAATCATCAATGGAAATCAAATTTATGAACCAACGGAGGCCTGGATTTGGAGTCACACACAAAATTGAAGTGGAAAAACACACTACAGGCTGATCCAACTTTGATGTAATGTCCTTAAAACAAGTCAAAATGAGGCTCAGTATTGTGTGTGGCCTCCACGTGCCTGTATGACCTCCCTACAACGCCTGGGCATGCTCCTGATGAGACGGAGGATGGTCTCCTGAGGGATCTCCTCCCAGACCTGGACTAAAGCATCCAACTCCTGGACAGTCTGTGGTGCAACGTGACGTTGGTGGATGGAGCGAGACATGATGTCCCAGATGTGCTCAATCGGATTCAGGTCTGGGGAACGGGCGAGCCAGTCCATAGCTTCAATGTCTTCATCTTGCAGGAACTGCTGACACACTCCAGCCACATGAGGTCTAGCATTGTCCTGCATTAGGAGGAACCCAGGGCCAACCGCACCAGCATATGGTCTCACAAGGGGTCTGAGGATCTCATCTCGGTACCTAATGGCAGTCAGGCTACCTCTGGCGAGCACATGGAGGGCCATACGGCCCTCCAAAGAAATGCCACCCCACACCATTACTGACCCACTGCCAAACCGGTCATGCTGAAGGATGTTGCAGGCAGCAGATCGCTCTCCACGGTGTCTCCAGACTCTGTCACGTCTGTCACATGTGCTCAGTGTGAACCTGCTTTCATCTGTGAAGACCACAGGGCGCCAGTGGCGAATTTGCCAATCCTGGTGTTCTCTGGCAAATGCCAAGCGTCCTGCACGGTGTTGGGCTGTGAGCACAACCCCCATTTGTGGACGTCGGGCCCTCATACATCCTCATGGAGTCGGTTTCTAACCGTTTGTGCAGACACATGCACATTTGTGGCCTGCTGGAGGTCATTTTGCAGGCCTCTGGCAGTGCTCCTCCTGTTCCTCCTTGCACAAAGGTGGAGGTAGAGGTCCTGCTGCTGGGTTGTTGCCCTCCTACGGCCTCCTCCACGTCTCCTGGTGTACTGCCCTGTCTCCTGGTAGCGCCTCCAGGCTCTGGAAACTATGCTGACAGACACAGCAAACCTTCTTGCCACAGCTCGCTTTGATGTGCCATCCTGGATGAGCTGCACTACCTGAGCCACTTGTGTGGGTTGTAGAGTCCGTCTCATGCTACCACGAGTGTGAAAGCTCCACCAACATTCAAAAGTGACCAAAACATCAGCCAGAAAGCATAGGTACTGAGAAGTGGTCTGTGGTCCCCACCTGCAGAACCTCTCCTTTTATTGAGTGTGTCTTGCTAATCGCCAAAGATTTCCCCCTGTTGTCTTTTCCATTTGAACAACAGCAGTGAAACTGATGGTCAATCAGTGTTGCTTCCTAATGGGACAGTTTGATTTCACAGAACTTTGATTTACTTGGAGTTATATTGTGTTCTTTAAGTGTTCCCTTGATTTTTTTGAGCAGTGTATATCTATAGATATAGATATGTAGATATATCTCCTGTGGTGTTGATTTTGGTTCTGGGGACTCGTGGAATGAGAAATTGGACCCCCTGATTAAACTAATATAATGAATAGCACCTCCTGCTGGTAGTTGGAACTTATTACTGGTTGTAATGGATGAGTATGAAATGGTGATGGGGCAAAGGGCCAGCACCCCAGTCTGGTGAGCTTGTTTTACTTTGTGGAAACAGGAAGCAGTAAATCAGATTGTGCTGGAAAACAACAGGAAGCAGGAAGATCTCGGTCTGTAAAAGTTGCCATGGTGAAACAAAATGTGGCCTTTCGCAGATGAGCTATTAATCTTCAGATTGGTGCAGAGGACTGATACAAAGATATCAGATGTCTTACATAATTTATATTTTTAAATAAAAAAAATGCTCTTCGTAGTTTTCACTTTTTAAAATAGAGAATAATCTGTCTTATTTTATATGTGGATCATTGATTTGTGGGATAATTCTGCTCTTTAATGCTTGTATTTCTTGACATGCATTCATGGACATGCACATTTTGTCACAATGCATTAGGTCCCTGATCTGCTCAGTGAGCAGCCAGATAAGAAGCATACACACACACACACACACACACACACGTTTCTGCTCACTGGCTTTCTGTTAGCACCGCCATCTCCTAATTAGATTCCATTAAAGGTGGCATTCAGAAGTCTGGAGGTTTCCTCAGCTGACACACCACTCAGTGTTAAAAATACCTCCAATTAGACACAGCTTCAACACACCATCATGTCTGACCACCCAGAAAGACGACACCTGACTCCGCCTTGACAGCCGTTTCACTTCCAACCAGCACCAAAGTTATTATTTTTCTCCCTTCCTGTCGTTAATGGTTGGGCAACTCCTGGAAATTGAAGGTAGAGATAGAGATCATCCTCCCAGGGTGGCGAGGAAAAGGAGCCAGAGGGTTTATCAACAAAAGTAACACTTGGGGATTTAGTGGACAAAGTATTGAACTCGGAATAAACTCCCCAGGTGGCTGATGGGAGGGAGATGCGCCTCCTTTTCTCTGCCTGAATATCAGTGTTGTCTTTGCTTCTGCTCTGCTTTTGTCTCCCTTTGGTGTCATTATGGCGCCATCTTTACCTGTCGCTCTTTTTATCAATGAGTCTAGTACCTGCTTGCTGTTGATAAAAGCCCGGTGACGAAAACTTGGCCCTCTTTCCCATCTTTACCTTCTTTCTATGTTGAAGAATGAAGTTGGGTTCAGGGAGTTGATGCTCTGGTATTTGGGCTGTTTTTTCCTCTGTCTCTGCAGTGCAGTCTGTCAGCGCAGCAGCATCTAAGCTAACCCGGTCCACCGTCGGAAATGTCACTCGGTGCATTAGCATTTAGCCACCTCTCTCTGCTGTCAATCCGGGTTTATCTTCGAGACTCCCTATGGTCCATCACCTTGGCTCCCAGCCACCCCCAACCTTCCAGTCACTCATTGTACTAATAAAGCACGGGGACAGTAGCATTTATCAGGGCTAGACACTCCTGCCCCGGCAGCCATTACTCATCTACTCACCGGAACATGCCAACAGTGGCTAATTGCTTTCTTTAACATCAGCACATGTGACATTCAGTGGAGCCTTTACTAATGATGAGGGCTGTGACGATACATCCAACTCACTAGATGGGATACTGGGTTCATAAAAATTAATTTAGGGAAAACTAAGAATCCACATTACCTGATTTAAAAGTTCAGTGAGTTTCAGTCTGTTTTAAAGAATCTGTGATTGGTGTGTTTTCCAGTCCGGATATTATTTTTTGTTGATGTGATTTTTAGTTGAGCCTATAACCAAGAAAGCATTAAAAATGCTCTGATTCTGTGTTTTTCCAAAGTAGAAAAAAGATTAGATAAACTTAACAGTTATTAAAGAATCTGCTATTGATGAAGAATAATTCAGTTCTAATTGACAAACACTGTCTTGGAAAACATTTAAATACATTCAACTTTGACATTTTCTCACATTACAACCACAAACCTACATGCATGAGCATTCTATATGATAGACCAACTCCAAGTAATCCAGCATTGTCAAGTAAAAGGAACATTTTTATAAATTATATAAATATAAGTGTGGTGTGCATTCATATGCAGCCCCTTTTAACTTGCTGTAAAGTAATTATCTTCAAAAGTTACATCATGAAGTCCAACTGGTTGTACCTCAATCGGAGTCTCTACCTGCAGCTGTTCTGTTTCTGGCCTCAGAGGTTCTTTAGAGAACATTGGAAAACAAACATCATGAGGACCAAGGAACCCAGCAGACAGGTCAGGAAGAAAGTTCTGGTTTGGTTTAAAGCAGGTTAGGTTCTACTACGGTATCCCAAGCTTTGAACATCTCACAGACCTCAGTTCAATCCATCATCTGAACATGGAGAGAGGATGGACCATCTGTACCAAGACATGAACGTCCAACTAAAGAGACTCTGCCCTCATGATTTACATGCTTGTTTCTCTTTGCTTTTCATGTGTTTATGTGCATTTGTGGTTTTAAGAATTTTCTTTAGGAGCCTCCTGGTCATAAAAGGGCATAAATGAGATCTGGTTCTCAAATATTTTACCAGGTGAAACAAAGCAGAAGATGGTGCCCTGGAGGTCTTTTTGACCTACATGCAAAACCCTATGTTTGGCAGCAAATGAATAGCTATAACACACCATTCACACTTTCAAACATGGTGTTGGCAGCATCATGCTGTGGGGGCCAGGGACCGAGAAGGTGGTCAGAGTTGATGAAAAGATGGATGGAGCCAAGTGCAGGACAGTTGTGTATAGGGGGGTTTGGTCACCTTCTAACTGCCTTTGTGAAGCTCCAGAGAAGACACTGTTGACATGGACTTGTAGTGACACAAACGACTTTATTTCATCCAGGTCCACATAAAAACATGGCTGTTGATCTTCTTGGGTAACCCTCAGCCCCGGCCTATGGCTTAGAATAGTGCTCCAAGCCCAACCTGAGACCTCCAGATCTTATGTGTAATCAGATGACGCAATCCTGGAAGGAACCCTGTTAGAAGCTGCAGACGACTTGAGACTGGGGTGGAGGTTCACCTTCCAGCAGGACAACCACCCTAAACCTACAGCCAGAGATACAATAGATGGTTTAGATTGATAGATTTCATTTCTAGATGTGCAAAGCTGGTGGAGACATTTCTCAAAAGGCTTACAGCTGTACCTGCAGAGAAAGAAGGTTTGACAAAGACTAAGATTATTGAATGCAAACATCATTATGAAAACAACACTTTATCTTTCAGGCATTCCAGCTGAAATATTTTATCTAGTAGAATAACAAAGTCTGGAAAGTAAGACCTTTTTCTATACTCAATTTTATTTTATGTGCACTCACCCTGATGTAGAAAATAATCCAGTTAATTTTCATACTCTTCCAGATCTATGAAGACCGTTTAGCAACCCTGATCTTAATGTAAGTTACAGAATGGATGGCATTTAAAACACCTGACTGATAACTGTTAGAAAACTGCAAAAGAACTAAGTAGATGTATCTGGATTTACTTGGGGTCAAATGTTCTGGTTTTATTCAGTCTGTCTATACTCCAGTTTTAATTGGTTTTAACGTCAGGTGAATGCATTTAAGGATAAACAGAGGAATTTTCTTTTTAACTGCTGTGTGAATGCTAAAGGCTGAAGGAATGAGCTTATTAGAGGGTCAGTAAAGGTTAGGCTGCTGCCGCCACCAGCAAACAACTCGAGGCAGCGCTACATAGCTCACAGATCTACAGGGGTTAGACAATGAAACTGAAACACCTGTCATTTTAGTGTGGGAGGTTTCATGGCTAAATTGGACCAGCCTGGTAGCCAGTCTTCATTGATTGCACATTGCACCAGTAAGAGCAGAGTGTGAAGGTTCAATTAGCAGGGTAAGAGCACAGTTTGGCTCAAAATATTGAAATGCACACAACATTATGGGTGACATACCAGAGTTCAAAAGAGGAAAAAATTGTTGGTGCCCCGTCTTGCTGGTTGCATCTGTGACCAAGACAGCAAGTCTTTGTGATGTATCAAAGCCACGGTATCCAGGGTAATGTCAGCATACCACCAAGAAGGACGAACCACATCCCCAACAGGATTAACTGTGGACGCAAGAGGAAGCTGTCTGAAATGGATGTTCGGGTGCTAACCCGGATTGTATCCCAAAAAACTAAAACCAGGGCTGCCCAAATCACGGCAGAATTAATGTGCACCTCAACTCTCTGTTTCCACCAGAACTGTTTTTGGGAGCCCCCACACGGTCAATATACACGGCCGGGCTGCTATAGCCAAACCTTTGGTCACTCATGCCAATGCCAAACGTCGGTTTCAATGGTGCAAGGAGCGCAAATTTTGGGGCTGTGGACAATGTGAAACATGTATTGTTCTCTGATGGGGTCCACCTTTACTGTTTTCCCCACATCCGGGAGAGTTACGGGGGTGGAGAAGCCCCAAAGAACGTACCACCCAGACTGTTTCAAGCCCAGAGTGAAGCATGGGGGTGGATCAGTGATGGTTTGGCTGCCATATCATGGCATTCCCCTTTGGGCCCCAATACTTGTGCTAAAATGGGCGCGTCACTGCCCAAAGGACTACAGAACCATTGTTGAGGACCATGTGCATCCAATGGTTACAAACATTGTATCCTGAAGGCGGTGCCGTGTATCAGGATGACAATGCACCAAAACACACAGCAAGACTGGTGAAAGATTGGTTTGATGAACATGAAAGTGAAGTTGAACATCTCCCATGGCCTGCACAGTCACCAGATCTAAATATTATTGAGCCACTTTGGGGTGTTTTGGAGGAGCGAGTCAGGAAACGTTTTCCTCCACCAGTATCATGTATTGACCTGGCCACTATCCTGCAAGAAGAATGGCTTAAAATCCCTCTGACCACTGTGCAGGACTTGTTTATGTCATTCCCAAGATGAACTGACGCTGTATTGGCCGCAAAAGGAGGCCCTACACCATACTAATAAATTATTGTGGTCTAAAACCAGGTGTTTCAGTTTCATTCTCCAACCCCTGTATATGTGCTGCATTCACTTGCAGTTGGACATCTGATTTACTGAAATAGGCACTTGTTCTGATGGTCTTTGGCTTTCATTCCATAGTGCAAATAAATGCAGTAATGCTTTCACCATGTTATTGTTTCTGTAATTAATCAAAATTCCCCCACCCCTAATAAAATCAGTTTTTTTGACTACTTGAAAATTATTGAAATTATTGAAATAACTCATAAGTATTTATAGGTTGCAAACTGTGCATTGTCCACAGCCGCTACAGTTGGTCAGAATGAATGGTTAAAAGAAGACCCTTCCATTGAAAAACATCTGGGGAAACATTGCTGAGGTGCTGAAAGTTAGTTTGATAAATTGCAAATCTTGCCACAAATTGTTAGACTGTTATTGCGGTCACTGGAGGCAGGATGAAACCTCTTGCATGGCTTGACCTGGATACTTCTTAATGTGATCAGAGAGAATGTAGACACAAGGGGATTTATTTCTGATGGTGAAACTGTACAGTAAGCTATTTCCTTTTGTTTTGAGTAAAGGGATTATTTATCAAAGCGATGGTTTATGGTCCAATAACTAACAAAGCTCTTTGTTTTGTCTTGTGACAAAAGATTAATGAACAGAATGAAGTGACATTTTCAACAGGAAAGACATTGATCCACAGGCCTGCTGAAGATCCTCATTGTCCTGTTTACTCTGCAAACAATAGAGTACATGGAGAGAGAGGCTGTTATCTACACAGTGGCTGTTTAAACATATATACTCACTAATCCAAAGGGCAGACGGAGGATTTCACCAGTTCCTGTGTTTAATAATGACAGCATCTGAGAAGATCTCTGGCTTGTTTTTATTGGCTTTGAGTGGAAAACGCATCGATTGCTGTACAGACAAAGCAATCAATTAAAAGACAAGGACAGTAAGACATTATTTTATTTCCCAACCTATAATTGGAGTTGTAAAAATGAAGAAAAGACTTTGAGCAAATATTTAAATGAGCCAACTGTCTAAGATCCTAAAATATCTGAAAGGAATGCAGAGTTAGTGCTCTAACGCTAATATTTGTATTTATGTAGACATATAGGATTAACTGTTGAATTTGCTTTGAACTTTGCAGTGAAATTTATCAGTCCAAATAACTGAAACAGAGTTGCAGTAGGATAACTTCTTTGCTGTCTGATTCCGAGAAAAAAATGATTTTTAGCTTAATTAAAAAAATCTTGAAAGGGTTTAAAATGCTGGCAGTAAAACACTGAGAAGTTAAAACCGAGAAAAGGTCAAAGCAGAGGAAACTCAAAAGGTAAAACAGTGTGTTTTACTCTTGTTCAACATGCATCTCCTGCAAAACTCTTATTCCAGTCATTTAGACATTTAAACACCCTTTCACTCATATTCAAACAGCAAACCAAAAACATTTCTTCTTTCTTGAGACGGGCCAAGCAGAAACCTCCCCGACACGTGCAGGTCACTTGATCTGCACTATTTAGCGTGATGTAATGGGTCCTTCAGCTTTAGACGGGTCCAGTGTTGGGTTAAACTGGGCCAAACTCGGTCTCTGTTGTAGAGAAGCTGTGTGATGATGGACTTCTAGTCCAGACATCAAATAATGCTTCCTGGTCATTAATGATTTTAAGCAGGACTTTTTGATGATAAGAGGTTTTGACTTGTTTGTTAGATTTATTGTGGAAACAGTGTAAAATCTCTGCTGATCTGTGTTTTATGGCAGCTGGTGATGAAACAAAAGGCTATAAAATAAAGTTCTTGATAAGATATTTGGAAGTAAAAGAAATGAACTTGTCTGAAGATCCAGGTTCTTGTTTTTTTATGGTTGCCTGCAGGGCCCAATCTGATAGATATATGAACTTATTTATTCCTGTTTGAGGTTTAAACATTTTTTAAAACTGCGCACTTTGTTAAACAAGTTTAGTCAACTCTCACAGCTGCAGAGTATTTACCTTCAGAGCTCTGAGAGGAAATCAGTCTGGAGTATCTAGAAGAACCCTGGATCTTTGTGCAAAAACTTTACATCTGCTGACTAAGCAAGATGGGAGCATATCTATGGAAGTAAAATAGTCTCATTAGAATCAGACATTTTTTAGACATTGAATTTATTACACTGAATTTTTATCCTGTGCAATTATGTATGTGAATTTTTTTTTTGTACTTAAAATTTGCCAGCAAAAATTCACCTGCAAGAATTTGCCAGAAAAAATTCACCTAAAGAAATGATGAGTGATGAGATTCAAATGGGTGTTAATTACCTGGCGTTTTGTAATAATGTATTTTGGCAGAAAAATCTCATCACTAATCTTGCATAATATCGTGTCCAGTACCGTGTGTGAATGGATATCCATAAAGCAACAATATACAGACTGTCTGTGCTCCGTCGTAGGACCACAGAGGCTGTGTGACCCCAACCACTCCGGGTTAAAGACCTGTCGCCCTGTGCCGCTCACATTAACATAAGCCGGTGCTTTCTGATTAGCATGCCTAATAGGAGCTGATGGGGCCCCACTGTTTCTGAGCCAATCAAAATAATCTTATTATGGTAGAATAACGGCCGCGTTTGGCTGTAAATTAAGAGAACATTGTTGTCCCGAAGAGGCTGGAGGGAATGTTGGGCTGCGGATCCATAACTCTGGATCTGGAACAGACAGGAAACGTGCACAAACATAACGACCAGTTTGTATTTGAATTTTTGCACCGCATGACTTAATAAGTGGGTGTTGGTGATACGTTTCTGTGCTTTCACCAGAGTTCTGCGACGGAGCTAATATTTTGTGCATCTGTGTGCGTGTTTGTGTTTGGCTAGCTCACCAGTTATTGCTTTTGAAGTTGTTAATTAAACCCTCAACCATCTGGTAGCTCAATGAAATTACTCTGAGCCTTTCAGCCATGGAAAAAACATGACTGAGTGAACGAATAAATAAATAGATTAATAATTTAATAAATGCAGCAAAGATATCTTGTCTAAGTGGCAAAAAAAAAAAAAAACAGGCGGTGTTATTAATGTAAATTTGCTGCTCGGAGGGTGTGTTTGTGTGCAGCCAGCATGCATTCCTGGTGTGTGTGTGGGTGTGTGTGCGTGCCTCATGAGGGCTTACAGGTGAATCAAAGACAGCTGTCAGTGTGTCAACCTTTGCTTCTTCTTGATGTCTTCGTTCTCTCCATGCACGCTGCGGGCTCCCAGGCATGGCGGAAAACTCATGCCTTCTTTCAAAAATTTGTTTGTTTCATTTCAAGTAAAAATAGTATTCTGTCTTTATTTAATGTTTAATAACCTCCACCTGAATAAACTCCTATCCAACGCGCTGAAGCTGGAAGGATTAATAGTAAACAATAGACCTTGTGTAAAACATTGTGAAAATAAATTGTATATGATTTAATGAATTTATTTTTAAAGTTGTGATCTGATTTTTATTCCTGAAAACTGAAGTTAAATGGATTTTTTCTATTTTCCAACAGCACACAGTAGTAAACAGCACACTACAATCATATCACTGTTATTAAAATCAGTGCTGCCTCCTCTACCTCGGTTCTGGGTAAGAATTTTATCTTTTGGGTTCATTTTCTTGTTTTATCTGCTGAAAAACCAAGAAGAAAATAGTTTTTTTGAAACACCACTAAAAGTTGAAGTAAAGCTGTTCATGTCCTGAAATTTTAAAGGTGGATTTGTAAAAAAAACTGGGAGACATCTAATGGTCAAAATAGTAGAAATATCTTTTATAAATTAGAATATGTGGAAAAAGTTAGTTCTGTATTTTAACATTTTACTCATATTTTACAGCACTGTGAAAAAATATTTACTCCCTTACAGATTTCTTCAGTTTTTGCTTTTTTGTCAAAATATTTTAACATATTTTTAGACGATGATAACCTGGCTTAATACATAAAACAGATTTAAAATCATTTTAATAAGGGAAATAAACTATTCAAACCAACCTGACCCTACGTGGAAAAGTAATTACCCTCCCTGTTAAATGTTAAAGTAACTCTTATTAACCATATTTTTCTATTAAAATTTCACACCCAGACCTGATTACTGTTATAGCTGTAGAATGAACAAATCCCTTAAAAAGGACCCAGAAGACAACATGAAGTAGGCTAAAAGATCTCAAAAAGCCAGACATCATGACTTGATCTAAAGAAGGTCAACAACAGATGAGAAACAAAGCCATTCCTTCTGGACTCCTGAGAACCTCAGTGAGAACCATGGTCCAGGGGCGGCCGACCCACCAATGTTACTCCAAAAGCTCAATCAATGACTCATTAAGGAAGTCAGAAAGGAACTCAGAACAACATCTAAAGCTTCACAGACCTCACTGCCTCAGTTAAGGTCAGAGGTCATGATTCAGCAATAAGAAAGAGTGACTGGGCAAAGATAGCCTCCATGGAAGAGTTCCAAGGCCAGAACTATTGCTGACCCAAAAGAACACAAAGGCCCATCTCAGATTTACCAAAAACATCTTGATAATCCTGAAGACTTTTAGGAAAGTATTCTCTGGATTGATGAGGTGTGTGTCAAGTTGCATCTGGCGTAAAACCAAGCATTTCACAAACAGAACACCTACAGTCAAGCATGGTGGTGGTAGTGTTATGATCTGGGGCTGCTTTGCTGGACAACTAGCTATAATTAATGGAACCATGAATTCTGCTCTCAAGGAGAACATCTGACCATCAGTTTGTGAACTCAGACTCTAAATAAATCAAACGCACCATCAGTGTAAGTGGGGAAACTTTTGTCAAAGCAAAACCGATCCAACTGACCACTTTCTACTGCAGGTACCGAGTGTGGTTCTCCATTTTGGTTTTTGCATAAAGGTTGTTTCAACTCGTATTTTTCTGAGTGTCAAACCAGCAATATGTTTTTATTAATTCTCCGATGCTCCTTGATATCCAGTTATTTTAAGCCCGTCTAGCGTTCCCTTAGTCTCGATGCATCATCATCACATAACTCTGTACAATAACCTCAAAAAGTACCTTATCTATGAAAAACGCCAGATCTGTGGTTGGGTTTTACTCAATAAATCTTCAACCTGGGCTGGGTGGAGACAATGATGCTTCAAACTGCTCAGCTTTAGCTCAGGTGGAAATGTTGCTCCAGAAATCCGAAGGTCATTAGGTCAGTCCACAGGTTAGACATTAAAACTCATCAGGGAATAAACATCAGAAAGATGCACAGAAAGCTTCATTTCTGTGGATCAGTTATCCTGCTGGAAATGGCCTGGAGATGTTCTCCTGAGCTAGGGGTGAGCAACATGACAAAAAACACGTCAACGATGTGCCAAAGCACAAAAATCAATCTCTTTGGTTTCACTGGAAATACAGACAGGATTTGACAAATTACACAGAACCAGCCTAAAAGATGTCCTAAGTTACCCGTTTTCTTTTTCTTGTTTAGAACGAAACATTTCTAAAGAACTTAGTTTTGAGAGCTTAAAACAATACATTTTTAAATAAATCTCCCAGAATTTTGGTTATTTTTCCTACATTTTTAATTTATTTTTCAAACTTACAGATTTTACACCATGTCATTAGATGCACTTTACTTCAGGTTTACTTCATAAAACCTGGAATTATGAACAATGTAAAAAGTAGAAAAATAAAACAATTTTGAAAAAATAAAACATTTCATTGGGTTCTGTAAGGCAGACAGTTGCTGTTTTGTTCTCTCAGATGCATAAATAAAATTTTCCCATTCCAGACTTCCAGAGATCGTCGTCTGTTTTTCAGCTGTTTTTGAAGCAGAAATTATTCAGTGAGTTTAGGGCAGATCCTTCTACAGAAGTCGGACTACATTTATATGAAGCATTTTAAGAAAACACTCGAGGACAACAAAGGAGGCGTAGTTTTGCATATTACTTTCCACAGGTCGTGTTATCTGCTTTCTGCTGGGGAAACTGTTCGGGAAAATGGTATCTGTGTGGGTGAGCTGTGAGCACAGAACTTTCACAGAAATCCAAACGCGGTCCTGGTCTGTTGGTGTGTCCCTGAATGTCTCGACGAATGATCTTTGCTGATTATCATGACAAAAAGTATTCAACATATTAAACTTGATTCCATTTTTTTCAGGGTGAAATCCAGGTTCTCAAACATTGTAAATAATCAGACATCCAGAGAACATGCAGATTATTGCATTTTTATTCATTTAAAATGTAATTGGATTTACCGAAAAGCTGGACATGGAGACATTAGCCAGTGTTCTCCCTCTCTGTCCTCTTCTCGCTCTTTCTGTGATGAGATTCCATTAGACGCCATTAAATCTCTGCCTAAGAGCTCTCTGAAGCGTCACAATTACAGAAATAAAAAAATCACAATCGAGCGCTCTTTTGCATTAGGGGCTGCCTGAAGTCGCGTGGGAGCTGTTACACGAAAGCCCCGGCACAGACCAAGTCAGAGGCTCTGCAGCGCTGCAGAACACGGCTCATTAGAATGACTAAGAGCCCGAATGAAGGCCCTTATGTGCAAGCCATAATGGAGCCGGGCCTCTTGTGCCGGAGCCGTAATGGAGGCTCTTGTGCGGTTCTGCTTGTCTCCCCTCCACACAGCAGAGGCTTGAGCTGAAACTGCACTGCTGGAGAGCTGACCCAAACACCGCTGAGGTGCTCCAAACACAGTATGGCCACTGTGGCGTCAGCCTGGTCATATTGGAGAGAGGCGCATCAGACGAGTGTGGGAGTGGTCTGTTAAAGGAGAAAATGTTGGGGTGATGAGCATTGACTTTGTCTCCACATTCACCCCTTTTTTGTTAGCTGTCTCCACCTGTAATCCTGGCTCATTCTTAGACACGTAGCAGCAAATTCTGGTCGATTCAGAGATGTTTTTCTAGACGGCAGCAAGAACAGTAAAGGTTTGGCAGCTCTCTGGTTGTGCATCTGACACTGAGCTCTGAGGCGAAGACAAAATTTAAATCATGAGCGAGCATTTGAGAGCGACTGTAACTGACAACACTAACAACTAGACACATTTACATCTGAGCTGCCGCTACGACCAAGAAACATGGAACCTTGAAGCAGATGGGCTACAGCAGCAGAAGACCCCACCAGCTGACAGGGTCACCAAAACTTTACAATAACAGACTGGAAAAATGGTGCCCAGTCCGTTCAGAACTATGAAAGCATGAATCCATCCGGCCTTATACAATTGTCTCAGGCTGGTGGTGGAGGTGGCATGATGGGGGTTATTTATTGCCTCACTTTTAGTTTTAGCTCCAACCAGAGCTGCATGAGAGCCGTATTTTACAGATCCACATACATGACACTGCCTTTTAGTGAAGTTAGAAAAGTTTTCCACAAAAATGTTATGCACCGAGTTTAGAAATCTAAAATAGCTGCCTTTTAATTTTGTCGCCAGGCAGAAAGGGGGGAAAAATGTAAAAACTTTATTAAAACTCTCTCTATTTGAATTTAGATCAGTGGTGGAGAATGACTCCTGAAACTTGTGATGAAATTATCTCTGAAGGACCTGCTTAGTGCCTTTCGATATGAGGCATTTAATGCAGTCAGGTATTAGCTGTCGCCACAGACGTGTCTTTATAAATACATCCTTGGCTGTGAGGTTGAATAGCGTCGTGTTCTCGCTGCCGCTCTAATTTCCCTGCCTGTTAAATATCACTAGTTCTGCTGCGCCTAAACGCAGGCCTGTTTTCAGCAGAGTGACATTTAAAAGAAACACAAGACCTTTCCCGACACTGCCTCTGTGAGAAATGAAACTCTTGAAAGCTCCTGCATGACGCCTGCTGCTGCTCTGCTTTAATTATGGGAGAATTAAAGTTAAAACTCATATTCATGTCAGTGGAGGTGGAGAAGATTAATTTGTGCGACTCTAAAAATAGATGAAACATTTAACTTGTGAGGGAGGGATGTACGTATCATTCTCCCGCGTTCCTGCAACGTGGACGAGAATGTTGGCAATCGTAAATGCCAGGTCATCTCGCTCTCTGCTTTATTTTATTGTGTGTGTTTTGTCTGCATCTTTATCCCCGTGTGTGTGTGTGTGTGTGTGGGCACAGAAGCTGCAAAGCTGTTGCATGGCCTGATCGATTTCATGCCCTCTTCTCACATCTATTCACAACTCCTCTCCGGCTCACCTCCTTTCTCCCGGTCCTCCTCCCTCTCTTTTGGTCCGTTGCCCGTGGCGATGGTTCACCTCAGCAACCAGCAGCTGAGCAGGAAGTGGGTGGCTGCGTGTTGAGAGGGGTGCATCCTCTGTGTGTGTGTGGGGGGGGGTCATAAAATAGTTGGGGGGTGGGCTTTTGATCTACGCCAGCAGGTGGGGTTAGGGGGTCGATGGTGAGGGTTTTGTTCGCTGCAGGTCTTAAAAAGCGGAGGGAGTATGTTAAACATCTTATCGATCAATGAGCTCCTTTGTGGCTGGACCCGGGGATCTGAAAGCACACAATCACGAAGCACTGAGATGGAGACACTTGGAGTAAGCAGCAAGGTATCGAGAAGAAAAGAGCTTTAAATCAACATTTTCATAAAAGCGTCTTACTAGACTTTAGTGCCAATTTTACACGCAGCAGTAAAAATACCAGGTTCCTGAGACGGAGAACAAAGTGAGATCTTCTCCTCCTAATGTGACACTCCTAAAATTTACTTCGCCAATAAACAAATCGGTTTGATGGACAAATATTAAACACATAAATCCGATTGTGTAAGTGTGTACACCCTTTAACTAATACTTTGATTCTGCGGTAATAAACTCCTTTTGTTCTGGGAGGGGTTCCTTACATCTACAGCCTTAAGCTCAAGATGTTCACATAGAAAGGATCTCATTGTAGAAGCGTTTCAGTCAAACTATGGCATGGAGACAACATTCATCAGTAGTAGGAGACAATATAGAACAACAGGATCATTAGAAACTGTTTCCTGAATGAGCTGCAGAACAGTTTTTGTCCTTTCATGGTTCCACTAAAACCTGGTGGGTTTGTATTAAAACAGCTAAATTACACACAGATGGGTTCTGGTTGCACTGTTTTATTTAGGGGTGTTCGAGTTAGGTAAAGGTTGCTAGATTTATTTCCTGTCCACAATAAAACACTCCTACCTATCAGATATATTAATTCATTAATAAATCTGCAGAACAGCTGGGGGTCTTTGTTTGTAAGGTATTCCTGGTTGGGTTTTAAAGCACTGGAGCAGCTTATTAATTAGTGAGGCTTTGATTGACAGCATTGGTTTGTTCCAAGTCACATCGACCTGTGATCACCCGAGGAACTTAATTTGTGTCTAACCCTCAGCCAGTCCCTGGTGGACTACTGGTATGTTTTGGGTCTTCCACTTTTAGAGTAATTTCTTTACGGTGGAATGACGAGTTTTAAATACTTCTGAGACTTTTTTTTTTCCTCTTCTGCTCTCGGTGGGGTCAGACGCTTTTCCACTCTCTCTTTGATCCTCCCCCATTTTTTGCCCTGCTTCAGCTTTTTGTCTGTTTTTCTTAGAGCCTCTGTTCGCATATCCTCAAAATTAGTTCATTATGGATTTGGTCAGCTGGTCTCAACGCAATCGATCAAATTTTCGCGACGGGAAGACAGGGTAAAGGGGAACCCTCTTGTCCAGACGGGACGTTGTTCTCCGGATACGCAATGGATTCCTGGCAGCAGTGGAAGATTGTGTGTCTGACAACAATGTCAGTCGAGGACGTGGAAGATTTTTACATAATTGGATTTCTGCTTTTTGGAGTTTACCTGGCTTATCGAAAGATTTGTAAAACATCGGCAGCTGTTCCACGCACTCCAAGGCTGCCTGGGATGTTTGAAGGGATCTTTAGAGCTCTCAGAACTCAGACTGATATGTTAAGAGAGCAGAATCGCAGCCAGCCTGTGTTTCCCGGACTCAAAGGTGATATGATTTAATCTTGGAGGATCTACTGAAAGTACCAGAAATTTGGCTATTTGGATTTGAAATTGAGAATGCCAGTAAGACTTTGAAGGCAGGCGGAAAATCACAGCCGGCCTGAACCAAAACATTTATTGTTTGTCTAATTCAGGCGCCCTGATATGACCTTCACAGGCTTCTTATCAAATCATTTCTCCTGGATGTTCTGTAAATACGACGCTCTGCCCCAGCAACCCCCCTCATCTGTGAACTGAACTGTGTGGTCGTTTGATAAAACTTCCATCTCTTTTTCAAGGACAATGGCACCTTCGTCAGTGTTGACAGTCTAATTCTTTGCACACATGATCATACTTTAAATATTGGCACCCTCACGAGTCCACCATGCCCCTGCAAAATCTTTGCTTATGTGTGTTGCTTTCCCATGCTCCTTATTTTCATCTAAATGTGGATTCCATTTCTTCATTTCTTCTCCATTTCATAGATTTTTTGATTTACCAGTGAAAGAAAAATACTAGTTTCTTAAAAAATTTGAACGAAAGCTGTTTTTACACCAGTGATCAGCTTCCTTAGTTAGAACTCAGTGATTGCTTAGTTAAATTTCAATGGATGCAAATAACTGTTATTATGGGACTACAACTGCATTATACCAGAGAACCCAAGGATCATTCTCTCTTAGCACAAGATGCTTTCCCCTACATAGAGGACTTAATGATATAATTACCTCTTTAGAAAGATTGGTTTAGAACCAGCTCTTACCAGTAAAACCCAAAGGATTACTAATGTTATCTGTATCATTGTAATGTTGGCCAGATATTTTTAGATTTCTCAGAAGGATTAATAGATTTTTAGATTTTACCTAAATTTGTGATTTCATTACTTTTCATAGATTTTCAGATTTCTCAGAAGGATTACCAGCAAAAGCCAATTATTATTAGTATTCCATTACTTTTTCATTGATTTTTAGTTTTATCAGAAGGATTACCAGTGAAAACCAAATATTATTAGTAATTTGGACTTTAGCTGCTCTTTCACCAATGATCCAGCTTATCATTGTAATGTTGGCCAGAGATTTTTAGATTTCTCTGAAGGATTGTAGTATCATTTGATTTGTTTTCCTGTGTCTGTATCTATGTTTATTTTCTTTGTAATTGTATTGTAATTGTATGTACAGCGCTTTGAGTGTCTCGTTACTGAAAAGCGCCATATAAATAAAATTACCTTACTTACCTTACCTTACCTTTAAATATCTTACCAGATCCATCAGCGTTTTTTTTCAGTTTTTGTTCATTTATATCACTTGATTTTTCTCTTTTGATATTGTTAAAACTGATGTGTCCAAAACATACACCAACCTTCAGAGGGTGTCCTAAATTCTTTCACAAGACTGTATATTTTCCTGTTTATATGCGTGGGCCTGATGCAGGTCCATCGTCTCACTTTGGGTGCATCATGCATGTGTTTTAGTGGAATGTGCTTCCTGTGTCCAGGGCTTAGTGCTTATTCAGTAATTCCCCGGTCCCAGGTTCTGTATTAGCAGCTGATCCAGCTGACTTGGTCTGCTTTGGATCTGCAGCTCAGAGCAGAATGCTGCCCAGGCTCTCTGATGCCTCCCTAAGCTCTCCAGAACTGAGCAATTTACTGGCACTGTATTGTCACAGTCTGTGTACATGTGTGTGTGTGTTACTGTGACATTTCCGTCCTATTTCCACCTCAGCCATTGGTTTGTGGTTGGGTGTCTTGGGTTGCTGGTACACTGCCCCCTCCTCTGCTTTCATGCCAGGCCAAGCTGACAGCGACACTCTAACAACCAGGATGATCAGGATTTCTCAGCTTCTCCAGGATCTGTCTTTCCTTCATCTTTGTTTCATCTTCTGTAAAATATCTGGGATTATCTTCACTTCTGCCATAAATAGATCTTATTTGGCATCTCTGTCAGTTAGCTGTCACTTGGTAATAAGCAGTGGCCGACTGTACTTTGTTCTTCGAGTTATTGTTTCTGTGTGTTTGGTAAATCAGCCAGTCAGGCTGCCAGACAGACCGGTTCTCTGAAATGTGGCTAAATTGGCTCATTTATGTAAACAGTCGGTCCAGAGTTGTCTCGGACTCAAACGGCAAATCTACAGGGGAAGCTTTGGAAAACAGAGGAGACATTGTTAGACAGAAAAACAAGACAAACAAAGCATTGTTTGTCTGACACATTGTATTTAGGATAATGATGCACTTGACAGAAAGCAGCAAAGTTTATTTCTGATTGTGTCACAGCATTGTTAGATGATAAGGCGAGCAGGAAGTCGGCTCCAAGCTTTGTAATGATGAGAAAACAGAAAGGTCCCACGCCATATATTTGATCAGTTTCTGAACTTTCTATGTTGGTTAAATTTGATCATCAGTTTACAGAAAGTTTGTCATAACAGGGCTGCGGAGGCTGGAGACTTTTCTAATAATTATGCTTATTTCCTACCGGTGGAACACGGTGTGGATCTCAGTTTGTGCCTTTCAGAAAAAATATTTTTTGGCTTTTTATTCAAAGACACTTGATATATCTGAAAATAATATTTGTAATTAGGTTGTAGCTCCTACCCTCCACAGGTCGGGAGATGATGGATCCATCAGGTCCTGCTGGGCTGCAGGTGAAGTAGCTGAAATTGGCCCAGTCACCGGTCAACTGACCCATCTTTAAAACCAGTAGCTGCTACTATAAGTTGGCTGTAAACCAGTAGGGCAGCCTATGGATTGCTGAACTGCTGCTTTTGATTTTGTGAGAGTTCAGAATATCTTAACACCACCATTTTGCCACCTTTTGCTTCAGTGATGTAGGGAAATAAACCCAACTGCCTTACCACACATTTGAAACTGTAGTATACACAATTTATCTCAGCTAAACCAGCCTGCTTTCCATCACTGCATCCAACTGTCGTTCTTGATGATGTGAAGCTTGGTTGCTCGCTACCTTAGCATGGTAAGGTAACGAGTGTGGTAGTCGTTGAAGCAGATGACTGATGGGTAACAGTTCTTCCAGACTTGCATGTTAACCGAAAACGTGGCTTCAAATAAAGAGCTGTTACCTGAAACAATGAGGATGTCTAGACTTCCTTCAAACTGTGGCTTAGAAAATGGAAAAGGCACAATACAGGGAGCTGAATCGGCTGAAGGAAATGGGACTTTGGTCCTGAAAAGGTCTATTAGGTCCATCAATAACACCAAAACAGAAGAAACCAGTGGGCAATGGAGGAGCAGTCATGGGGTTTAGATGATTTGGGGATGAATCCTGAATCTACACTGGGCAAGAAGATGATGCTGGAACACTAGTTTGGAAACATGTAAAGGTGGAAGAAAAGCGTCTAAGAATTAGGAATCCTAGGATTCTTTGAGAATACGGGCCCAGTTCAGTAACATGGCCACAATGATCCACATTTAAATGCCAAAAGTCAAACCACTGAAACAACATCTCAGAGCTTCAGCTTC
This sequence comes from Crenichthys baileyi, assembly GCA_036173005.1. Classification (NCBI taxonomy): domain Eukaryota; kingdom Metazoa; phylum Chordata; class Actinopteri; order Cyprinodontiformes; family Goodeidae; genus Crenichthys; species Crenichthys baileyi. The sequence goes on from JAHHUM010002904.1 coordinate 480,079, forward strand.
TTCCCCTGCTGTATTAGTTTAGGAAAGTAACTCCAATGAATGCTTCATCATTAAAATGACCTGCATGTTGCCCTTAGCTTTGACTTTGACAACTTGGTTCTGGCTCTGGAATTGGCCGCCACTCAATAGTTGCCTTTTCCAGTCTCCTCTCCCACTCTGGTTAAAGCAGTCACCCTGGATATTATTCCGTTACATTCCAGGATCCCATTCTTCTTCATCATAAGCTTCATCTCCCAGATTAACTCACATGGCATTGACAGATCTAACTATGAATATATTTGAATAAATCACATAAAGTGTGATTGTTTGTCTGTCCGTGGACCTGTGGTATTTGTGCCCTGGCAACCGACAGGTCCCAGCTGTGCTGGAGTCTTTCCTATAAATGGAAACTTAGCTGTTTGTGAGGCAATTAAAGTGAAGGCATCTGTTCCCTCACACCTGGGCTGCAGTGAACTCAACCTCCGACAAACGTGTCGCATGTGCTGCTGCTGTTGTGATCCCATCGTATGGGTTGACAATGTATGAATGTTACTTTGTTCTGTGGGTGGGGCTCCGGACTGCTGCCGTTCACTTTCTGGTCATACCGTAGCAATTAAGTGCAAACATTTATGTCCATCCTGGGCCAGTCCAGCTTTGCAGCTGCAAAACTGCTCATTTCTTTTCACTATATACTGTTTTCAGTCAGATGGGAGGTGCAAAGATAGCTGTTAAATAAATATCTAGGTCAGTGTGGGCATCTCCTTAGAATCGTTTGTTCTTCTAACTGCTTAATGACATCCCTAGAGGCCTCTAGTAAACACCTGTAAGCCAACATTAGGACACACATCTGGAGGACAGTTAATATGTGAACTAAAACAGAATGGGATCTGAAACGGTTCCTTGAGGAATTCCCCCCTGTGTGGTAAACAAGAGGTTTCATTTACAGCACGCCCTTAACAACCTTTTAGATTCAACTCCAAGCATAAAAATGTTCTCAGATTTATATTTTGAGTTATTTGTGATTAACCATCAGATGCTTTGTTTGCTTTATCAAGTAACTGAAGCAGATTCTGTTGGTTAATTATGTCTGAACCCAAACTGTTGTCGCTGTTTTTGCACAATGCTCAATTTGTTGAAAAATGAAATGTAATTCTGGCTTAATGTTAAAAAATCAAAAACTTTGAAATCTTGATGGAGGAGCCATGGAAATGGAATATCACCAACAAAAAGCTTTCCTTTAGTCAGTCTGTGAGTCTCTGTTGGATAAATGAAACAGTTCTTTGACTCCAAACAAGCTTGTTCACGCAGAGAAATCTGTATCTGCTCTATGAAAGGAGACATTTTTTCTCCATCCACATAGTTTGGCGTTGACACACACACAAGCAATTACACCTGCAGAGGAAGTGCTCTGCAAGCCATTTCACTTTACGTCAGAAGGCAGGCTTGATCACCTCCTACGTGTCGCCTTTCCCTCCCAAACTTCCCGTAACTGCATGGAGTAACTGCTGGGCCTCTGCTATAAACACTAAGCCAAGTGTCAAAGCCACAGGTTTGCTGGAGTGTGTGTAACAAAGTGGAACAGTATGTGTCTCCATGTTTGAACAAGAACTCTGTCCTCCCTGTCCTTTCCAATCTCACACACAGCAGTGCACCCATCGTTGTGAAGGTTTACTCATCAACATACCCGTGGAGCCCTCAATTTGAGGGGATGCTACATTAGTTCTGGAAGCTGAAAATATATGAGGAAATGAGTGGGGGCCTGCTGTTACACTTTGCTGTATTGGAGCAATTTGTTTTAGTCATCGGCCTCATATTTGCAGGATTTTTTTCTAATTTCTTTTGAAAATTTGAGTCCCAAAATTTGAGTCCCAAACAGGAGAAGTTTTTACCTGTTACTCCTGTTTTCTGACTGTCAACGACTACGTTCCATCTGCTGTGGAGCGTCAACTAGTTGAACCACTAAATATAATATGTACAGGGCCGTGAAAAGTATTTACCCCCTTGCAGATTTCATCTGTTTTTACTTTTTTGGTGCATTTGAATGTTTCAGGTCCTCAAAAAGTGTTAATATCAGAAAAAGCCTGAGTAAATACAAAAAGTGACTTAATTTATTAAGGGAAGAAAATCGGTCCAAACCAGCCTACCGGAAAAGTAATTACTTCAGTTTTCCAGCATTGCTGACCTGTTTAAGGTTAATGCAACAAAATATTAAATGGATTTAAGTCTGAACTTTAAATAGGCCACACTAACAGAACATTTCTATCAGGATTTTCTGTTAGAGAGCAGGTTTCATGGCTTTATCAAATGCAGCAAGTTATCCAGGTCCTAAAGCAGCAAAGCAGGTTGGTCAGCCACTCCTGGGAAGGTTCTCCACCGCTCCATGTTCTCTCCATGTGTGGATGAAGGTTCTCACTGAGGTTCTCTGGAGTCCCAAAGCCTTAGAAATGACGTTTTAACCCTTTCCAGATCTCAGTGACTTTGTTTCTCATCTGCTTAGACTGGTTTTGTTTAAGTTATTTCTTGATTTTGTAGATCTGGAAGTAATCAGACTTGAGTTTCACTTGTGAAATTTAAGTAAGCCTTCTAGAAATGTTTACTTAGTTAATGTATAACTTAACAAGGATGAGCTTCCCTGTTCCATAAATGCCAGACTTGTAGAGTCCATGAATAATAGTTGTCTTTTGAGGATCTCTGCAGCTCCTCCAGAGCTACTATGGGCCCCTTGGCTGCTTCTCTGATTAATGCTCTCCTTGCTGTGTGTTTAAGTGGACGTCCATGTCTTGTTTGGTCTGTAGTTGGTCTCTCCATGTTCAGATGATGAATCAGAGGTATCAGTATAAATGGTGACTGAATACAAATAATTTTAAATCAAATTTACAATCATGCACTACTTTGTGTTGTGTTTGTGTCTGATACATAAAATTCAAAGAAAACACATTTAGTTTTAGGTTTGGCTCTAGACAAAATGTGACAGTTTTAGAAATCGGAATAATTTTGGGGGATGCTTCACATTCGCCATATTTGTTTGGTGGTGTGGTGACAACACCCTGGTCGAGATGGCAGACAGGTGTTGGCTTTAGGTGGGGGGGGCCCTGGTGTGGTTAGTACATGTTGTTGACAAAAACGCTACATATTCAGGGGACAAAATGTGTTTTTCTTTGGGTTTATTGTTGTTTATGAGGGGTTGTCCATATTCCTGCTGCCGTTGTATGTGAGCGCTACAGGAAGGACACAGACTTTAGTTGGAAAACTGAGGATTATTTTTTGATCAGATCCAATTCAAAGATTACAAACGGGTGCTCCAGCCTGTGGGAAATCTTAAGCCGAATGTTGGAGAATTACTGTTGATCTTTAGCCTGTTTTCTAGACTATACATACTTGTACCATATCTGACACTTCCCAACATACAGCCCTGACTCTAAGCACATCTTTCTCTCACACATTTTCCCTATTTGGTTTTCCTTAGCCTGTAGTTTTCAACTGTTACTAAACACGATCCAAACATGCATACCTTGCCTCTTTTAATCTCATTTCATAGAGATATGCTTCAGCCCCAAGTAAGGCCTAATGGTTTATCAGACACGTATCGGTGTATAAATGACAAAATATCCAATGTTAATCTAATAGAATGACTTAACAGGTCTTGTGTATATTTTTGTCAGGATTGGACCGATTGCGTACTCAGTCATACGAGCCCTTTGGATTGACCCGACGCTCTTGAACTCAGTAGTTCCCATTTCTGCCCCCCCACCCCCATCACCACCTCCTCTGCATTTATTAGAGCTTTCATTACACAAGCTGTCATTACACAGTGAGATGCTTGATGCCTCTGCCCTTTGATATCCGCCACTGATGAAATTCAAAGGATGCCTGGAAACCTTCTCTCCCTTTCCTCGCTCAACACGGCAGCATTGTGGAGGCTGAGTCCCAAAGACCTGACGTGCTCCTTCCATCTGTTGTCTGATCAGGCATCAGAGGCCAGGTCTGTCCAAGTTGCCGCCTGTCCTTGGTGGGACTTTTCTTGCAATTGAAGAAAGTAAAGACAAGGAAATGAAACAAAGCAGCAGGAATGTTTCTTCACTCATGTTCCTTCAGTCTGCCATCATTTCCTGTGAACTGATGAGGTCTAATTCATGTCTGTGCGCATGCAGCTGCCTGTGCTCAGTTCAACTCAGTGTTCTCTAAAGACTCATTAATTATAGTTGGAGCCATTATGGAGAGAAGTGTGAGCCGACTGTTGGAACTGATGATGGGAAGAAAAATTACCTGTTTTGGTGTTTCAGTTCTCCAATCAGCTGCCCATTAGAGACATCAGGGGACTTCAATCATCCAGACGTTTTTATTCCACGTCTTTTTCTATGTCTGTTGGCATTTCTGTTTTTCTGTTTTTCCCATAATAATCCAGTGCCTACATAATGAGTCTATGATCACACAGTCTGGAGCTCCTTGAACAATGAGTCATGCTTGTGAAGAGGTGCTTTAATTATCTATGTGGAGAAAATCACCTCACTGAACTCATTACGTACTTAAAGTGTATCTCAACATAGTAATATATTTCCAACGTATGATTATTGCTTACAGCTAACAAACAGTTTTTCCTTCCACTCAGTGTTCCTTTAATATGCTTCGATACAGCAGTGCCTGAACAGCCAGCTTCTTTAGCAATGACCACCACAGTCTAACTTGGACCTGAGCTCTTCATCTCCTGTTCCAAGGTTTCTTACAGCAGCAGGTACTCCTGTGACCAGGGAGGAGCACAAGGAATGGGGGCTTGAGCTGTAACAACGCTTCTCCATGGAGAAGAGACCTGACTGGCAATCCAACATAATTTACCTCAAATTCCTAAGAAATCATCCATAAGATGGTTAACTGAAGTGGCCGCATGCAGACTGTGAAACGGAGCATTAGCTTTAACAGTGTGGGGCAAAAAACTGGTTTTGACTGGCAGAGTGATTGAAATGTGTCTGAATAGGAAGTGTTGTTGTTTGATAGCATGCGTCTCCAGCGGGCCATACCTGTCACTAATCCATCACACCTATTGATCCCCTCGGAGTGAAAGAGCAGTTGGACGCAGGAGGCGGAGAGTCGCTGAGAGACGAGGAGCTTGCCGGCTTTGTCGCACACATGCACGGACACAAACGCTCTTTCGGTCCCGCTCAGATGGCTCTTTGTGTGCCATTCATCTGTCTACCTCCATCGATCCGCCACTAAAACGTACGACTGTTTATTCACATTCAAGCCACAACACCAGCCTGCTGAAAGACTTATTGATTTCTGTATGGCTGCGTGCATGTATGTGGGTGGGGAGGTGGGAGGGGCGGACAACTGGGTATTTTGGTCCAAGCAGATCTGCTGGTGTGGGCGGACAAAGTGAAACCAGAGGCAGATTATTTACTGCTTACTTTCGGTTTAAACAGTTTTCTGTTTATTATTTTATGGTCATTTCCCATCTTGTAAGTCAACTCATTTGTATGCAGTTTTTCCAACAGATATCAGAAGCAAAAATCACGCATATCATTAAAAAATGTTGCAGAATCAAAACAAACATTTTACACCTAGAGGTTTGAGCTAATAAACCGCCGCTGCAGGCTTGAGTTGCAGGACTATTGGTTAAAGATATTAGTTCACTCGGTCTGTCCTTAGTGTCTGTGCTTCTTTAGATAAAATGTAAGACTTGGTGGATTTGATGTGAGATCAGAAGGTTTGACCCAAGGAAAACATTTGGTCTCTTTCACATGAACATCATGGATCTCTGTGTTAAACTGGCAGCAGAAGCAGAGATGAAGGGGTTAAAACGCTGAAGGATTGTGAATCATAACTTAGTTTAGTTCAGTCAACTGTCAACTTTGACTGAAGAATCGTTTCAACCTCAAGACATTCCACACTTTCATTATTTATTTCATTACTTCTGCTTCTGTAGGATTTAGGAGTGAAAGTAGTAGCCTGGTGCTGGAGATTAGAAGAAATTAACTGATCATCATCGGTGTTAGCGTATCTGTTAGGATTTGCCAGTTTGCTACCCTGGGGCATACAGCTGTGAATAAGCATGACCTTAAAGAAGAAACTCTTCCTCTCCATCAGTCTGGGAAGAACGGTTTTAGAAGAAGGCTGTGAATCTTCCTTGGAGACCTTTGACCTTGGGCTGAATTTGCTCAGAGAAATGATGAAAAACCCAGGAGTTCAATCAGGACAAAATGCCTCATAAAAATATTCAAACATGGTGGTGAAGGGGTGATGGTTTGGGCTTGTGGACCATGAACTTCTCTGTATACCAAAATATCCTAGAGTCAAACGTGAGTCCATTTGTCTTACAGCTGAACCTTGAAGCAAACTGGGTCCACAGGACAATGTTCCCTAGTACAGCAGCTAATCTGTAACATTGTGAAAGGCCCAATCAAAGTCCAGACCTCTTCAATCCAAATATCAATCTACTGTCTTCTGCTGGTCAAAGATCCAGTTGTGAGGATAACGGGTCTACCAGGGACACTCAGACCGTCCTCTGCTCAGTGACACTCCCCAGCTCCTCTGTGGTATCCCAATGCGTGGGCAGGCCTGAAGGGATACAGCTGGTTACAGAAGCATTCACCACGTCTCTATTTCTTTTAAATAAACTAATTTCTAAAGGTACAGTCAATTCTACAGGATTGTTTTTCCGATTAATCTGAGCTAATCATGACCTCTTACATCTATCCTCCTTCGTGTGTGCAATACTTTTTCCCTTTCTTACGCTGTTTTATTACACACCATTTCATTTATGGACATTTATGGACATCATTAGAAATATAATTAATTAAATGTCTTTAATAGTTAGTTTACCCGCTGTGTGAAACTCATCCTTTTTAAATTATGAATTAACTGAGTAAACACATGTCTAGAAGGTTGTTAAATTATACTAGTCAAACCCATGCCTGATTACTGACAAAATCAAGAAATAACTTGAACAACACCAGAGCTGATGAGAAACCAAGGCACTGACATCCGTTAGTCTGGAAAGGGTTAAAAGGCCATTTCTAAGGCTTCTGGGCTCCAGAGAACCATTATCCACACACACAGAAAACATGGAACAGTGAAGAACTTTCTCAGGAGAAGCCAACCAACCAGAAGTATTACAAGAGCTCATCGACGACTCATTGTGGAGGTCATAGAAGAGCCCAGAACAACATTATAAGCTAAACTGACAGGCTGGGCAAGTAGAACATTAATCAGAGAAGCAGCCAAGAGGACCATAGTAACTCTGGAGGAGCTGCAGAAATTCACAGCCAAGGTGGGAGAATCTGTCCACAGGGCAACTATTAGTTGTGCCCTTGATCTAGTCTTTGTGGATGAGAAACCATTGTTGACATGAAGCCAGAAGAAGTTCTGCTTTCCACAAATCATATAGGAGACACAGCAGATATGTGGAAGGAGGTTCTCTGGTCAGATTAACTGAATCTTTGACCTACATTCAAAATGTTGTGTGGCAGAAAACTAACCCGGCACATTGCCCTGAACATGCCATCCCTACAGTGAAACGTGGTGGCAGCATCATGCTGTGGGGATGCCTTTCCTGAGCAGGAACAGGGAAGTGGATCAGAGTTGATGGGAAGTTGGATGGAGCTAAATCAGAACCATCCAGGAAGAAAATCTGTTAGAGGCTGCAGAAGACTGGAGACTGGGGAGGAGTTTTACCTTCCAGTAAGACAACCACCCTAAACATACAGCCTGATATGAGATTATTTAAATCAAAGCAGATTCTTGTGTTAGAATGGCCTAGTTAAAGTCCAGGCCTGAATCCATCTGAGAATTTGTGGTTAGAATTGATGTTGAGAGATTCTCTCTATCTAATCTGACTGAACTTGACCTTCCGTACGTAGAGACGTATGACAAATAGCTGGATCTGTAGTGAGGTTCTACAAAATCCTGACCCAGTCAGCCCAAATTTATGCAGTAGTATACAATTTTTCAATTGTAAAAATAATGTATGATTTGCCTTCCACTTCACAATAATGCACAACTTTGTGTTGGTCTGTCATATAAAACACACTAAGGTTTGTGATTGGAATGGGACTGTGTGTGGAAAGACTCTGTTCTGTGGGAAAAATCTCTAATCAGCACCCTCTTAGAAGATGTTAGTGAAGCTCCTGAAAGGTAAGTCGGTGCTCTGTAGACTAAGACACCTGCTGTGTTAGGGTTACCACCCACCATCTCGCCACCTCCGCCTCTCCTCACCTTTACCTCCCACTCGGTCTCCTGTGGCTCTTTTGTTAGCTTATTTCCGGCTTGGTGAAGCCCCTTGTTTCAGCACATTGACCTTTAAAAGTGAGTGATGGTGGTTCTTATCGTCTGTAAGGCAATAACTGTCTGGACATGGGTAATCTTCACTATGCTCATGCCAAATCGAGTTTCCAAAGCCCTGGAATGGCTCTGCTGCATGCACAGAAATCAGCACACAAAGAAGGTCGTGCACTCGAAACGAACAAAGGCGCACTCGTACACAACGAAAGTGCATTTCCAACGTACACATGCTGAGAGCTCCCCTCTAACTATCATAAGCACTCAGAGGCAGCAGGGAACTGCATGGTATAAAGGTCAGGGAACTCAGCACCTGCATGGAAAGGTTAAAGGCAGAGCTTGAAATAGCTTCACAAGTCCAGTGCAGGAGTTCAGCAGCAGCGTCATACTCCCACCATTCATCCATGTTTAATTTTCCTCATCCTTCATCACATGTGACTCCAAAACAGTCCCACTCCTATCACCATGTTGGATCCAAAGCAGACGAGCAACAGGCAGCATTGTGACACAATGAAAGAAATATATCAAACTGTTGCCATTCAGCTGGGACCAGGAAATGCTCCATCTGGGTCCCCTGGACACAATACCCAGTCAATTCTGTGACTGTGAGCAGCCTTTATGAGCTAACGTTTGAGTTAAAATGACAAGTTTTAGCCGTTTTTGCAGTGCAACCTTTAACCTTGTTTCCTAAATGATCATGGGTAACTAGTGATCAAAATGACCTGTTTAGATCCTTTCATGTACAGGGTAGGTCATTTATATGGATACACCTTAATAAAATGGGAATGGTTGGTCATATTAACTTCCTGTTTGTGGCACATTAGTATATGTGAGGGGGGAAACTTTTCAAGATGGGTGGTGGCCATGGCGGCCATTTTGAAGTTGGCCATTTTGAATCCAACTTTTGTTTTTTCAATAGGAAGAGGGTCATCTGACATATCACACCTATTGGGAATTTCACAAGAAAAACAATGGTGTGATTGGTTTTAACATAACTTTATTCTTTCATGAGTTTACAAGTTTCTCTTTGTTTACAGCCATTGACATGTTGCCTAGGTTAACAAAGATAGTGGGGCCATTCTTCATCAATGGAAACCTCAAGCCCACTGGATATGCGAAATTGCTACATGAAGATGTGTTTCCCTCTTTATGCACTGAAGCTGGCACGTTCCCTGAGTTTTTCCAGCAAGATGGTGCACCACCACATTATGGGTGTCAGGTCCGAGCATTCCTAGATGAACAGTTTCCTGGAAAGTGGATTGGTCGTCATGGGCCAGTTGAATGGCCCCCAAGGTCTCCCGATCTGACCCCCTTAGACTTTTATCTTTGGGGTCATCTGAAGGCAATTGTCAATGCTGTGAAGATATGAGATGTGCAGCACCTGAGACTACAGATACTGGAAGCCTGTGCTAGCATTTCTCCTGCGGTGTTGCTATCAGTGTATGATAAGTGGGAGAAGAGGGTTGCATTGACAATCCATCACAATGGGCAGCACATTGAACACAGTTTATAAGTGGTCAGAAACTTGTAAATAACTCATGAAAGAATAAAGTTATGTTAAAACCAAGCACTCCATTGTTTTTCTTGTGAAATTGCCAATAGGTTTGATATGTCACATGACCCTCTTCCTATCGAAAAAACAAAAGTTGGATTCAAAATGGCCAACTTCAAAATGGCCGCCATGGCCACCACCCATCTTGAAAAGTTTCCCCCCTCACATATACTAATCTGCCACAAACAGGAAGTTAATATGACCAACCATTCCCATTTTATTAAGGTGAAAAGTTTCCCCCCTCACATATACTAATCTGCCACAAACAGGAAGTTAATATGACCAACCATTCCCATTTTATTAAGGTGTATCCATATAAATGGCCCACCCTGTAGATTATATGGAATCATTTAATTGCCTGACCTTTCTGCTTATTTTAACTACAACCTTCTCTTTCTAATACGTTCGCTTAGCTGCTTGAATTCAAGTTGGCAGATATGAACTGAGTTTTGTTTTATGATAGAAATGTCTGGTAGTTGTGTAGTTTTTTAGAGAATAATTGATGAACAACGTTCATTTATAATGTGCATGCAAAAGTGAAAAGATGCATTTAATAACTGATACTGGTTAGGATAGTTAAATGTAACTGACCCATTTTGTACATGCATAACATCAGCGCGTTATCAGACCATTGTGTTCAGTCTGTCCTGCATCCTTCTGTGTGGATCTGGGTTTGACGTCTGTGAAATGAGCGCTGTGAGTAGTGGAAAGTGTGAGGATGAACCATTTGTGTTACTATAAACATCCCAAGTAAACAGTTTGACTTCCATAGAGTCTTCACCGCTTTGGAGCCGGTAACCTGACTATATTACATGACTTTAAACTCTACAGACTAATAAAAACTGAGCTAGCTCTGCGCTGTGAATGCGCACGGATATTTCATACAGAGTAATTTTTGTCGTTGGCGCAGTTTTTGAACCTGTACCAGCTACAGTCGTCTCCAAAAATGATGGGAGTTGATTTTAGATGTTTACTGAAGTTTTCATAATCTAGACCTGTTCAGGTAACTCGCCCCAGTTCAGTGGGAAGAGCTTTAGTTTGTTTCAAGAGACAGATGGCTATATTACTGCAGATAAAAATGTCCCAGACCATGCCCTGTTTGTCTGAGGCGGAGGTCAGCGACCTGCAGCTCCTGAAGCCCTCCACTGTGCCTATTAATAACTTTGGCTTTGTTTTACAATATAAAGGTAATTTAAATTCCAGCTTCAGCAGATATTTCTATGCTGTTTTACATCTCCACAACGACTGACGGTAATGGTGTAAGGAATATTCTTTTTTTTTTTCAATATATTGCAAACAACCTGCTTAATTGGCATTTTCTACAAATATCGAATCTCCCGCTGAAAGAAATGAATCAAATCTGAAAAAAAAACTGAAATCTAAGTAGTAGTAAATTGGTGTTATCAGAATCAGAACCAGCTTGATTCGCTAAGTTTGCAACACAAGAATTTTGACCTTGGTTCCACCTTTCTCTATATGAAGAAATAAAAAATATAAATATATTTAAAATGGGAAATACAATAAAAAGTTTCTTGTAAATATGTAAAGATACCATGAATTTGCCAAAAGAAAATGTCATATTATATTATTATATATGTTATGAAAACTGCAGTCATGTTGCTTTTGTGGCTCTAAACAGTTTTTTTTTTTTTTTTTTTTTTTGGATGGGCCGAAGGTAGATATGACTGAGGATGGCAAAGGTTGCTGACTTCCTGTATTCAAAAGGTTTTACATGTGTTTACAACAGTGTTTAGTACTTTCTAGACATGATTGGATCACTTATGAGTCGTAACAGGTCATCATCTTTCCCGCGTGTGAACATGCTCTCTGAGCCTCATTTAGATCATGTTGTTCCCTGCTTTCCCACATGATGATCCTTTTGTGTGACAGCAGACCTGCCTGGAGTGTTTGTTGCTGAGGAGCTCCATCTGAGTCTCATCTGACCAGCTCCAGCTAGAGTCCCAGAAGAGTTTCAGAAACTCAACATGTTTACATTTGTGATGGTAGGACAAGAAATTATTTTTGGTGGCCTGCTTCCCAGACCACCAGTTGGTGTCTGAAGGTTGTCTTGGTGACTAGGAGATGTTTATCTTCCCTACCATCATCTTCACTTTGCGATCCTCCTCCAGCTTCATTTCTCACAGCTCCAGTTGCTTGTTTTTTTGTATCATTGCTCTGACTGTAGAGATAGGAATGTTTAGGTGAGTATTGGTTTTCTTGTAGCCATTTCCTGTCCTGTGTAGATCCCTGCACTTCAGCTCTTTCCCATTTTGAGGAATGGTCCAGAAAAATGTTCCCCTGGGAAGCAGGAAGTTGTGGATTACTGAATAAAAGTTCATGGACTCTATAAACTATTTAAAAAGCAAAATAAAAAGCTTTATCAATGTTATTCTCTTGCAATAAAATATGATTTTACAGACGGATTTTCTCGGGGGTGCCAATAATTATGAATACATATCGCTAATAAGAACTTGATGGAAGGTAGGACCTCTAAGCTACCATTAGTTTATGATGGGAACGTTTAAACTCTATTCGGATTGGTTCTGTGGAGATTAAGTGATCTTTCCTGCTAGCAAAGAAGTGACTGATCAGATTTGACATCAGGAAAAGGCCTATTTGACATGCACTTCCCTTTTCTTCATCGTAACTGTTGCAAAGCTAAAGTACAGAATTTGCTTTGGTAAGAATCAAACCTCTTGTGCTGTCAGTGTTGGCATCTTGCTGAGAGATCACCCACCTTATCCCCCCTTTTCCTCTCCGTCTCCACCTGCGGTTGTATCTCTGTTAATCTGGCTGTTCAACTTATTTCACAGTTGGATTTCCGACACATCATCCTGACTGAGGAGGGCGAACGAACGTGGCACCCGTTAGAGAGAAATCTGTGGAATCTCCGCTCTGACAAAACAATCTCTACACTCTAACATCACCTTTCATTTAGCTGGAGGCATCACTCTCGCCGCGTGTGGAATCGCTGTGCCTGTTCAGATTAGTTCTGCTCACAAGGTGACTGCTCGGTGTGTGGCATGCTGCAAAAAAAGCCAAAGAGTTTAATGGGCTATCGCTCAGACCTAATAGGGTTTGATAGTTCTGATTTGATGCTTCGAAGATCAAAATATTTATTTGCTTGGCTGGTCTTACAGGAATGTGGAAAAAAAAAGTCAAACTTTAAGGTTGATGGGGAAAAAAACCAAACGTATACAGCAAAAATGCGAATATGGTTAAAAGGTTAAACATTTTCTGTCCCTCGTAGATTTATTAGACATAGAGGGTAATCTTTTAAGCCTTAATTTATCGTAATTTTGATGACTGTGGCTTACAGGGAATGAAAACCACAAATTCTATGCATTCAACACTTGATTGGGGCTCCTTTTACATAAATTACTGCATCAGTCCAGCGTGGCATGGAGGAGATCAGCCTGTGGTACTGCTGAGGTGTTCAGGAAGCCTGGATTGCTTTGATAGCGACCTTCAGTTCATCTGCACTGTTGGTTCTGGTGTCTCTTGTCTTCCTCTTCACAGAACTCTAGATTCTCTATGGGGTTCTGGTCATTCCAGGTTGCTGGCCAATCAAGCACTGTAACACTATGATCACTGAACCAGATTTTGGTACCTTTTGGCAGTGTGGGTCATTACTGCTGGAAAATAAAATCAGTATCTCCATAAAGCTTCAGCTGAAGGAAGCATGAAGTGCTCTAAAATGTCCTGGTAGTTGGCTGTGTTGACTGTGGACTTTAGAAAACCCAGTTGACCAGAACCAGCAGATGACATGGCACCCTAAGTCATCAATGGAGTTCAAGCAACGTGATTTCTGTTCCTCTCTACCTGTCTTCCAGATTCCGGGGCCTTGATTTCCAAATGAAATGCAATCTTCACTTTCATCTGAAAAGAGGATTTTGGACCACAGAGCAACAGTCCGGTTCTGTGTCTCCTCAGCCCAGGTAAGATGCTTCTATTCCATGTGTACGATCCGTCTGTGCGTAGTGGCTCGTGATGTTCTGACTCCAGCCTCAGTCTACTTCTTGTCAAGCGCCCCTAAATTCTTGAATGGATTTTGCTTGACAGTCCTCTCCAGGCTGCAGTTATCCCTGCTGACATTTTCATACCACATGTCTTCCTTCCACCTAACCTTCTATGATTATGCTTGGATACATCACTCTGTGATCAACCAGCTTCTTTAACTATGACCTTCTGTGGCTTCCCCTCCTTGTGGAGGGTTTCCATGACTGTCTTCTGGACATCTGTCCAGTCAGCAGTCTTCCTCATGATTGCGTCTCCTTCTGACCCAGACTGAGACCATTTAGAGGCTCAGGAAACCTTTGGAGGTAATTAGTGTGTGATTACTGGAAACAATTAACAGACCTTTTTTAAGGTGGCTGAAATCTCTGACTTTTGCATTAGGAATGTGTTAATTGTTCACATCCACAGTCGGATGCATCTCAAGATCAAGAAACCTCCACTTCCCTGTCTAATGTAAAGGAGATATAAAATTTCTGATCTACATAAAGAAGTCTGCAGGTTGGAGATGTTTCCTGCAACGCACCACAAAGGCGTTGTGGCCAATCTCACGACCTCGGGTGTTTGATGCTCCACACCAACTACAGAAGCTTGAAGCTACAGGAGACCAAGCGTCACGTCTCCACTGTCTTTTCACAGCAAGTAAATGACAAGGAGAGATGAGTTTGTCGTCCCCCCCCCCTTCAGCCCAATCCTCCTCCCTGTATGTTGGCTCGTCAGGATGCTCAGCCAACAAAGTGAGGCCTTCGCACAATAAAGTTCAAAGCAGATTATTAAATTAGAGAAAGACAGAGAGACAGAAAGAAACTGACACAGACATCAAATGGAGAGAAAAGGCTTTGTGAGGGGGAGGACTCAGCAGAGTGGAATCCATGCCAGCTTCTAAATCGGATCTCTGAAGAAGAAGAAATGAGCCATTTCCTTGCCCACACCACCACCCCCACCCGTGACTTTGTGATGTGTCTGCCATGATGAAAAAAAAGGAAGAAACAGCGATGGTTTTTAATCTTCTCTGACGCTTGGCCTCCTTCTCTGTCTCCGCGACCTCTGTGTGGCTTTGCAATAACTGGGCTTGTTTGAAACGAAGCCGCTTTTGATTTAGTGAGAGAAATGATTGGGACATCCTCAAAGAGAGGGAGCAAGACGCTTAATAGTTATAAAAATGTAGATGACTCTTTCTGAGCTTACACATTAGGTCCACTTTAGTCAGTGTTTAATGAAAGGAGGAGTCTATTTCTCATGTATCCATTTAGCCGTCTTTGATTAGAGGACCCTCATGGATGGGGAATTTACTCTGCACACATTAAAACATCAGTAAGCTGAGAACATTAGGCCTGCAGGCCTCTTAACACAACTCTATGCCTACATAAGAGCTAATGATACATCTCTGCTCATATTGGACAAAGAAGCAGATGGTAAAATGAAATGGTGCCTAAATGGCTGAGTTAGATTTAAATGTAATACTTAATTTGATGCGTTGATTAGACTCATGAGCAGTGGTTTAGTAGGTACAGTTTAACTCAAAATATACTTGGCTGATGAAAGATAAATAACTCAAAGCAAAAAATAAGTTGATGTTTTTGGAGGTTTTCAGCAGAGAAGTGCATTCCTGTGGTAAATACGTTAATTAAAACTGATTTGTGGTGATTTTTAATGATTTGAGATTTATTTAAATTTTAGTGGATAATTTTTTATCAGCACATGCTTATGTAAGCACGCAGCATGGAGTCTTCCCGAGCAGCTGTGGTATTTACAGCATGCCCCTAACCTCTGTCCTTTATGACTACAAATGTACATAGTGATTATTAAGTGTTTATAAGAAGATGATTGAGTAAAGTGATTATAAACAGATGTGCTGGAAAACAACTGTTAGCCAGAGCAGGTAAAAACATAATGACATCCCGTCAACTTGCCCCTGTCCATATTTCTAACTAAACAAAGTTTTTAGATATGTTCATTTAACTCAAACTGCCACCCTTATCCACTGTGTTTATGGTTATACTTTTGTATTATAGGCAATGTAAAAGCATAACAGATATGCATCTGTACAACTATGCACATAACATGAGACGACGTGTAGATCAGTCTGTCATGATCCCTGTGTCTTTGCTCTATAAAGAGGCAAGCAGGTTCCTACGAGGCACTGCGCTTCATGAAGAGATTCCTCTTCCTCTCAGCTCCACCACCTGGAGAGTGGCATGTTTTGTTTGAAGGCAAAAATAGCCAGTGACATGTATGATCTGTGTGTAGAAGTCAAAAAGGATGCTGTGGCATAGCTTGGGGTGAAGCTAGGCGACATCTGCTTGTTGTTTTCTTATCTTCTCATGTCTCCTATAAAAATACATTCTGGGTTTGCATTCAGAGAAACTCAGCATATGTTTGCTGCATGGTTTATGACAAAAGCTGAAGAAGAGCTTTTATTCAGCAATCACAGCGTGCTGTCATATTCAGAAAGAGTTATTGACTTTTTTGCTGCAACATAAAAAAGTGCAAAGACCAGACTGAGACGTGAAAAGAAGACTGCTGGCGATGCTGCATTTTTGAGTAGACATGGTGACATTGTTGAGGTTGTAGTTTGGACTGTAGGTCTTTATAAAGGCTCAGGCATGCAGATAAATACATTGAGGACCACCAAAAGAAGAGAATCTAAACCGTGGTGGGCTGGAGACACCTTCACAAGAAAATACTCCTCCTCTGGCACAAACTTGCTGTTAAAATATTCAATCCTTCATTTTTTTCTGTATCAGTTTAATCCCAATTAGAATCATGAGTCTGCTTAAGCCTTTCCAGAACTGCCTCTTAGTGGTCCACAGGGCTAAAAGTCCAACAAGCCTGGTACTGATCCAAAAGAGACAGCCCGTGATTGCGAGGTGTAGCTACTGCCCACCTGACCCTTTGACCTAAACAGAACGAGAATAAAGAATCGGGTTAGGGTTGGAGCAGGGAATGAGCCCTAAACAGCAGTGTAATTAATGAGGTCAAACAATAACAGCAGTAGAAGCCTATTAAAATAATTTCACATCCAACAACCTCAGAAAGCTTCTTTCTGTTGTTGCACACAGTGTTTCAGTCATTCATCGCTTTCATAAATATTGGCACTCTCCTGCATTTTAGGTCTGCTACACTAACATAAGTGGAAAGGTTGACTTGACATGTATTCCCTCCTTAAATACACTTCACATGCAATATTATCCCATTCTTAACATTTTAACATGTGCAACAGCACAGGAATGCTGTTGTTTCTAATTCTGTGTTGGAGGATGGTCAGAACTGCAGGAAGGCCAGTCCTGGATGTGTCTGTCATGTGGTGCATTGAGGTTGTCTGTAGTCTTTTCAAATGACACATGGATGTCCCTTGAAGGTTGGCATGTTGCTCTGAAATCTGTTGTAATGTTCTGACTCATTGCTGCCATCACAAAAGTGCAAATGGTCCTTGCCAAGGAAGTTAATGAAGCATGGTACCATCAAAGATCTTGGATCCTTTTTGTCTTTGGTCCAGAGAAAAATCATCCAAAAGAACAGTTGGGATACAGATCTAGGGTCTAATTTATAAAACATTGTGTGAGATCTATACTAACAGCCAAGATTGGCGTATGCAAAAGAAAATCCAGACTTAGAAAATTGCTCACCAGCAAGCGCCTTTCTAAATCACAGCTGCATCTCAACGTTTGCTACTAGGTTCCTCCTACTTACGTTCTGCCCCTCAACAAGCCCACACTCGGATCAGCAACTAATATCCTGAACCTAGTTCTTTCATTCATGATGGACCTGCATATCAGGAGCATTGGATTCTGGCTTGGTTCTTTCTGCACCATGAAACACAAGAACAACACCCTCATTACTGCAGATGGGGCCCAGTCTGTCTCTCCAGTTCCTTCCAAACTTTTCTCATGAACAAGATGATGGTATACTTGAACTTCTTGAGAAAGAGAGTGACCCCTGACCAGGAGAAAGCAGTTCACCTTTTTCTGATCCCAACCACTTAACACTGGCTGTGAACCGCTCCAGTCCATGCTGAAAGTGCTGCCAGCAGAATCACATCATCTGCATGAAGCAAAGATTAGACCCTGGGGACCGGAGAACCAAACTCCCATGACCCACTGCAGCACCTCCATGAGGGTAAAGATCTGGTGCACTGTTTCATGACCTGGACAAAAGCCACTCTGCTCCTCCCTTATGATTAGTTGGAGCAGAGACCACAGAGCATCTGATGGACTTCTACAGTTTTTTACTGTGATGTTTAAACTGCATGTTGCATTTAAGTCAAGTCAGAAACTAGAATCTTTAGATTCAGATAACATCAAAGTGAATAATCAGTCCTTTTCTCAGTAACATGACTGACCATCTTCAAACACTTTTAACTGTCAGGAATGCGGGACTTTGTGTTCTCTGTGAGTTGATGCTGGTGTGGACTGATCACAGGAACCTGTCCTATTTGCAGGCTGCTAAAAGTTTAAAAATCAGTACCGCTGGTCCCTATTTTTCTCTCGCTTTAACTTCTCCATCTTTTACCGCCCAGGTTCCAAGAATGTAAAGCCTGATGCCCCGTTTCACCAGAATACAATATAAAATGCAACACAATAAACTGCTCGGCCAGAAAAAGTCTACACATCGAACTGTTTTATGTGACACTCTGCAGTATGTCCCAAGGTTACAGTTGGTGCTCGCTTCTTTGGTCAAATCTATAAAAAATGCAACAAATGAATTCTGAAAGACTGAAAATAAGGATCTGAGCCTCGACAAGGGGGATCCTAAAGAGCTGCGATGCATTTCTCTGTCCTGTTTGCATTTTCCTAATGATGTGACTTTTAGATTCTTTTAGGCGTGACATTTCTTCTTTTGTCCTTGTTGCTGGTTCTTCTTCACTTCGCCATAAATAATGGGAAAATCAACAGAAAGCATGAAGAGCGACTGATCAACAACACTTTGTAGTTACAGGAAAGTCTCTCTGCTTGGAAGCAAATTACTAATAAACTAGGATTCAGTTTATTGCAGAACATTTACAAATTTCATAGTTGGGAAATAATTGTTCTAATGAACCTTTCTAATGGATTAGAAGGAACCATGATGGACCCAGAAGGTAAAAGAACACAAAATTGTTGTTATAATTATGATTTACTTCATGATCAAAGCTTATTTATCATATTTGAGTTCTTCTGATTAAACTGAAGTTAATTTAAATAAAATCATTTTCTTTTATCTGAATATTATTTGACTTGGTTGCTTCAGCGGTTGTTTCAGAGAACTAGAAGCCAAGAAAATAAAATAGTGAAAAATATCTGGGTTGCTGTTTAAAACCCTGTTTATTTAGAGATGGTTTCAAATATAGTTTTTCTTTAGTAAGAAACCTAAATAGCTCTGCAGTCAGTGTTATTCAGCATAATGGGGCCAACTTTAGTAGAAACAGATGCTACAGTAAAATTCTTAAAGATTTATATTTTTAATTCCCTGGATAAAATGTTGCTGTGGAGAGGAAATTCAGCCTTAATTCGGAAGCTGTTGCTTCAGTATATTGGGATGATTAAGACTGAAGCAGGAGGAGGAGGACATTCTAACCCATTCGTTATGGAGACAGAGGTGCCCAGAGACCACCTTCCTTCCCTGAGTAACCTGAAGGCCTCCACCCTTCCTGCCCCTGCTCCACACTGCAGGACTCCATCGCTGTGGCTATTTAAAGCTTATTTCACAGATCAGGATTCAAAGAATGCCGAGAGGGTTAGAATGAGAGCCAGAACGCAGAATGAGACATGCATTTACCAGGTCCCGTCTCTGCATCCGCCACCGTCGACTCTTCCCGCTTTCTTCTGATGCACTCCGCTCCCCTGCTCCACCACCTTTAATATCTTATGGAATTAAAGTGGTGACAGGTTATCATAATCCAATTTCAGTGACAATCAAGCTGAGCACCTCGCAGCACACCGAGAAACCCAGATCGGAATTGAATATGCTCTCGGTGGATTAAATTACATGGGGGGGGGGGGGTAATTACAGCCTACACTGGGAAATATCTCCCAGTGTTTAGGTGAGTGCAGTACAGTAGTACTGTGTACAGTGATAAGTTGTGAACATCCAGTCCTGGGCTGTCAGCAGCGAGAGGCTGAGGTGGGGGGGAGTTATTGTGTTATTGTACACTCCTCTCATAGCACAATATCTGCTCTGAAAATAATGTCACCGTCTAATGAAGTAAGGCTCCTTTTATTATTTATCATCTGCCACAGCCAGGAGCGGCCAGGCGCCGACTGTATGCCTCACAGATGTTTTTAAAAAGGCCTTTTCAAATGAGCACATTTAAATTGTCATTTTTCTCCAAACAGGGAAGACATGATGTTTCTTCTCTCTGGCTGCTGCTTGGCTTGTGGGATAAAGTCCCTTAGAGGTTTTGTACCCTGAGTTCTGGAGCTGTTCTTTAATAACAGACCCTATTTCTTCCACTCTAAAACTAATTTTCCTTTTTAATTTGAAACCATGGTGGAGTTGTTTGAATAATTTTGGAACAAGCAGAGTGACTTAAACATGAAGCAAATAAAGCAACAAAGCTAAAATAGGAGCAGCTGTTACCATGTCAACTCATCTGAGTTTGACTTGTATAAAAGACAGAAACGGCGTCATCAGGAAGTTGTCTTGGATAAGAACAAGAAACTTAAGGTTTCTTCTGCAGCGCGGAGCTTATCTTAAACTCCTGCAGTTCATCTCCTCATTTAGAGCTCATGGTTTATTTCTTCCTGAAATGATGAACTGACTTCTGGTGCCGTTCAACGCCAGGAAACTTTTCAAGGAAACCGATCAGTTATCTGCAGACATAGTGGCGATGTTCTGGACCTCAAGGTGGAAAGGCTCACTACTGGGTGGTCAGATTAAATAAAAGCTCCAGGAAAATAAGTTCTGAATCTCAAAACGCTCCTTAATGGGTCTGGTTCTTGGTGGTGAAGTTAGGGGTTCAGTTTCAAGACCAGCTTTGAGTCCAAAGCTGGTTCCGCTGCAGGAACCACAACAGTCTGCTCCTTTTTAAACTTGATCAGAAATGAGCAGGAAAATGTATTTGCATCTCTGTGGGCATGTGTCAAAAGATTATGACCAGTTAATATTCTACCTGCAGTAGATATCGCCCCTTGAATAATTTAACTGAGTTGCCAGTTTTGGTAAGTTGCTAGAAATACTTCAATTCAATTCATGTGTTCAGGTTTATCTCCTTCTCGAAGAAGACAATCATTAAGACCTCACATTCAATATTCATTTATTTAAATATGTGCTTTAAAACCCAACAGCAGCTGAAGAAACGGTGAGGAGGTCAGAAGAGAAGCTTGAAAGGATGTTGACGAAGAAAAATATAATAATGTCCTGGAAGTGGGTAAAAGGCGAGAAGACGCCCGGGCCAGTTCTCCTCACCACCACCTTATCTGTGGTCTTATCTTTGCACCCGGGAGATTCCTCCCTCGACCTCCATTCATCACACAGTGCTACCTGAGCTCACTGTCAGCCTCACAAGCACACATAATTGTGAGTACACAGAAAGAGCCATGCATCAGTGGATGGGCCAAACAGGCGAGGCCTCTCCGTGCACCGCAGGAAGAAAAGAGATGTCTCATAATGTCTGAGACACTGTGCAGAGAGGGCGAGACATGAATGTATGAAAGCCATTTGTTCTGGCTGAATAAACAGCAGAATGTGGACAGCAGAGGTTTGCTATCCCTACACCCTGCTGTGTTTTTATCATCTGAAGCCAATTACAGTTTAGCAAAAACTGATCGATACAAAAGTGTTGTTCCCTGCTTTGATTGGATGCCTGAGCCTTCCTAAACGAGCAGGTCTCATTTGATTCTCCATACCGAATTTCTTTCATTTTATTGATGTTTGTCAATCTGGGCCATCTAATTATTTGTCCGCTCTGTGTCTCCTGCTCTTGTCTCGGCTGCAGAAGGCGCCTCTTTGATTGCCGGGGCCACGCTCTGCTCGCTGGAGATAATACCTCTGAACTGAACCAAATTGTTGCTCCGTCTTTATTCCATGCTAACATGTTTTAGAAGACAGGGCTTTGAAAATCACTACAAAGCGACAAAGCTGGGAGTTTAAATGATGGAACATGAATAAAGATTTGTATGGTTGCTGCTTTCATCTGGCCTCTGCATGCAGATCACCGGCCACAGGGAAAAATTACCATCATAAATACAGTTATGATTTTCTAACCAGGCAAAACAAAGTTAGTGTGAAAACATTAGCTGCATTGATCCTGTCTGATCGATGGAATAAAGCAGGCTGTGACCTTTCCCACATTTGAAGGCATAAAATTCCTTGTTGAGAGCCTCTGTGGGTTCCAGCTGTAGGCATTAACACAAAATACCAGCCGCCATTAAAGGCCTGTGTCGATTCTTCCCTGCGCCATCATTACCAAACGACTGATAAAATGCTGGGAACTGATTGTCTTGTGCCGCGGCACGCCTTGCATGCACGCACAGCAGAACACGTCCAGACACACACACACATTCGACCCAGGAGAATGCTGCGAAGCCTATTACACAGTCTGATTTACAGCTGAGCTGCCGTTAGCTGGGACCAGCGCCACACCAACCTGCTGTGACAGGGCAACTAATTGAGTCCAGATATATCTAGCTCTGAAAGGGTGATAGCCCGCCTACCTGCACAAGAATGCAGAAAACTGCTCATTACTGCTGATGGGAGATGATGGGAGATGATTACAGTTTAAAGCAGAAACATGCTTTTAAGAAAGTTTTTGTGGGTTAAAGTTTTAAAGATGAAACAAGATGGATAACTGATATCCAGGCAGTAAAGGAATACATTTTCCTGCATCAACATTCCTCAACATTAAAAAACAATTGGAGCACCCAGCAAGGGTGCCACAACTGTTTGCACCCTCTCTGGTAATACCTTTCATCCTCCTTCCCCCTCTTTAGAGGGTCCAGTGTCCTTAGTTCTCTTACAGACCACCAGATTATTTCAGATATCCCAGTGTCGCAGAGAGTTCTCTAACAAGGTTCCCAGGGCCTTTGGAGGAGAAACGGCCCACAGCATCACAGATCCTCCACCATGCTTAACAGTGGACATGCGGTGCATTTACACATATTGATCCTTTGTTTCAAAGCAGATGCTCCTGACATGCCTTCCAAACAACCAGTTGGCATACATACTGTAGGATCTAAGGGTTGTTATGGTGACCTGGTGGCCATAAGATTAACACGGAGCTTTGGTGATGTTTTTGTGTACCATCCTCCTTACTGTTCATGGTGAAAGATAAACTTGGGCCCCTTGTTTGTCACAGTTCCAGCTGTTTTTAACTTTTAACTATTGAATGAGTAAGTAGCTCTGATGGTATGGGCTTGTTAAGGTCAGCTGTCATTTTTTTGTAGCCATATCCCAAATTATGGTGATCAACATACACCTGCGATAATTAAATTTTCTCTTGTCTATTTGAAGGCTTTTTACGGATCTTAACCAGGGATGCATATAAATGTGGAGGATGGGAGATGTAATAATGATTTATAAGTATAAAAAATGATGAAATCTATAATTAATGAGCCGTTACCCTAAAACAGAGACTTGAAGTGATCTCAGACAAACTTTGATGGAATACTTTACTGATGACAAAAAACAACTTCTTTTCATGACATTTCATAGCAGCAATATATTTTCTAATACCATATTCAATAAAGTCGATGCATGTCACTGTTAAACATCCGCCTACATGCAGACCTCACCCCTGCGTCTGCTGTATCTTGTTGCTAGGCTCTGAGCTTCTAACGAACTCTAGATCAATGTCATTAAATTAGGTTCATTTCTAGTGGATAATAAAGAGACTGTCACCTTATGTGTGCCCTGATAAAGCTCTAATCTCGTTGAAATTACAGTACTTCACTGCTGAAGACTGAAATGAAGCGAGAGGGAGCCATGAACAACCTAGACTAACAGGCTTCATGAGAAGGTTGTCAGCTGGTGGCAGTCCACATTTGTCCTAGTTTTGCAGGCCAAACGTCATGTTTTGAATTTTCTACGCTAAAGATCTTGAGATGAGGTTTATGATACCTATTGAACTAAAATTGTCTCAATTCTCCTTCAGGGCTTATTTAGACGTTTCTTGGTCTAGAGGAGGACGATGATGGAGTGAAGGGAAGAGCAGGCCTTTGACATGCAATGGGAGAATTCAGCTGGTATGAGAAAAAAGCCTGATCTCTGAATGCTTCGCCTCTTATCTACAACTACATTTATTTTATAAAACCTCAACATTTGTCCAGTAGGTGCTTGCACCATTACTAAGGCTTTTTCAGGCAGGGGGACCAGTTTATTATGTGGAAGGTGTTGAGTTTTTATCACCTCTCCGAGCCTTGCATGGTCTGACCTTGGAGTAAATTTGCTTAGGTGATTGCCATGGGAAGATTGGCAGCTGTGTGAGATGTTTTCCATTTGGGGAAAAAGCTTTCTCCCTGTAGAATGGTGCACTTCAGATGACCTTATAACACTTCCCAGGTGGATGGGGACAACAGTTGCCTTTGTAAACTCATTGCTGATTTCTTTCCATCCTGGCATTGTGTTAACACATCTGTATGCTGTAGACCAGAAAATTACTAAAACTCTTAATTTTAGAGCTGTGGTCACACTTGTTAACGAGTAGACCATCAGGTGTATTTGATCAGCAGCACCTGGGTGCTACTGTCCCTTTAAAATCCTACTAACTGTAGATGAAATTAGACTTCAAGTGGTGTAACAGTGTCCTTTGGCACCTACATCAGCCCAGTTAAACCAGCACGAGTAAAACCACTGCATGGCTTGTTAAGATAAGGTAGGCTATCCTGGTTGTTTGGAGGAATGTGCTGACTTACTCCTGTGTGCACCAGATTGACCATGCTGGTCAGAACTGGAGCAGAAAGTGTGTGGATCTAAATGCTGCCATTTTTGTGGTCATTCAGCAGTTTAGAGGCAGACTGGATTCATAATAGCTTTTAAATTCCTCTATAAGGTGCTGTTTTGTTAGGTCTCAAACCTCTTGCTGTCAGACATTTCTTCTACTCACTGGACAAATCACAATTAAATAGGATTTTGTGAACTCATATTCAACCTGAAGAATTTTCTACCACTTCTTTTGTCTTGGGTTGACATTATGTCGTCGTTAATGGTCCAGTTCGGCATTTGATGTGTGGCGCCATCTATTGGCTGCGTTCTGACCTGCTTTGTAGCTCACCTCAGTCCCAGAAACGAACATACCTGTCATGAGTGACGTGCTTGAACATCTTTTGAAAAGGAGTAGTAGTGAAAATGATGTTATAAATGATCTTTGGCTCCTCAGAACTTCTTGATTTTGTGCTATATTCATAAGTTTGTCTTTTTGTTATTTATTTGTTTGTCATTCATATTAATGAATGAGAGTCGTAACTCATCCTGACAGCCTGAAGTAAAGCCAACAGTTGCTGCTGCTGAAGCATTTTTTCCTTCCATCTCAGCCGGATTACACGGAGCAAACACTGTTAGTATAATGATATTTAATGTTTGAACAGTTTGATCCGCAGGATTAAAAAATTCAAACTATTACATCACTTTGCCACTTGGGGCTGACAGTGTCTTGTGCAGCTTCTACTTGAAGCTCAGCATCTATTGTTTTCTGTATATTCTAGAACATCATCTGACATGTGGAGCGTAAAGAAGTCACTGCTTCTTCTGTGTGTTGTGATTCTTTCAGAACAGGAACATCTGGGCATGTCTGTTTCGATGAATGATAGCAGAACCGTTTTTCTCTTGAGGTGCGGCGGGGTTTGGATGCATTCATGCATTTCTTTGAATGCATGTTTCTATGCACTGCTAGAGGCCCTAAGCACCCGGGACCCTGCTGCTCTCTAACCTTCACAGAGCCCCAGGAGAGGTCAGCATGTCCACTCTTCTCTGCCTCACTTCTCACAACATGACCAGAGAGCATCTCATCTGCTGGCTGTGATAGTTGGATGACAGGATAACCGCAGGTTGAGTCGCATCAAATTTCTGTCACCAGGTGAAGAAGCCCGCAAGTGTATAAAAGCTGATTTTGCTGCTTCACCTCATATCCAGGAGCATTCATTATTAACAAAGGAACAAACCCATCTGCTGCTGTTCTCTGGGAGAGAGGAGGATTAGGCAACAGTTGGATGAACCAGTGATGGTGCTCAATGCTGAGATTAAACTGTGGTGTCGATGCACTGAAATTCATGGTGCACCTGCTGGCTCTAACCTGGACTATAATCACAAACAGGTTCAGACGTGTGCAGGCAACCCAAGGAGAGAGAAGAAAGCCACGTTATTGCTCAGACAATTAACAGTTTTTTATAAACCAAACGTTTTTAAAGCTGATGTTTATTTGGGGAAAATATGATTGGAGATGTGGAATATTTCAGGTGCCCTGAACATCATGCTCTAAGAAGTGAGGTTACTCATCTGCACCAATGTCTGAGCTTCATGGAAGGATCTCATTGTTCCTGTTCTTTAAGCAATCAAATAAGATTACACTTACATTAGGATTATAGGGAAGCAGGAACAAAATTTATTTTTTATTAATAATCGCACTGTCTGTTTCCTGTTGATTTACTTAACTTTGTGTCTTTTTACTTATCAGGACTCTGAAAAGTTGAAATAAGGGCCTCGTAATGTTGGAAAATAAAGTGATTCAAACGAGAACCTAGTGCCTACTGAGTATAAGCATGGTGGTGGCAGCATCATGCTGTGGGGAGGCATTTCTTCAGCAGGGACAGGGAAGCTGGTCTTGGTCTGAGCTGATGGGAAGATGGATGGAGCTATGTCGGAGTCAGTCCTAGAAGAAAACCTGTTAGAGGCTGGAGAAGACCATAGACTGGGGTGGAGGTTCACCTAGCAGCAGGACAACCACCCTCAACATACATCCAGAGATATAATGGATGGTTTAGATAAAAGCAGATTCATGGGTTAGACCTAAATCCACTTGAGAATCTGTGGTAAAAACTGATATTGACAAATGCAACCTGACTGAGTTTGAGGAGGTAGAGACGCAACTGCAGTGAAAGTTTGTTCTATAAACTGACTGGGGGGTGAATAGAAATGCATGTGTAACTTTTTACATTTGTATTCGTTGAAGGTTTGGAAAATGCACCATGTGTAATTTTCTTCCACAATCCTGCATTACTTTTTGATTTGTCGCGGAAGATCCTTTTAAAACATACAACTGAGGTTCTAACAGGAGACAAGACTTTTGGATAAACTCTGTGTAAACCATTCAGTAAGCAATATTTGGTGAACCAGATAATGAGGTTGTGATTTCTTTAGCTGTATTTTTGAGCAATAAATACAGGTTTGAGCAGCAGTTTCAGAACCATTCTGCTTCTCAGTGATATTTCTTTCTTTCACCAAGAACCCAACCTGTGACTCCTGGAATAGACCCTTCGGCCAGCTGTCAGCACAGGCAGCACACAACACACACAAAGACCTGACACAAACCCATGTAACACAGATAAAGAGGCGAAGACGGAAGGGAGGAAAGGGAATCTGTGCTGGCCTGTTCTTTGAACAAAGCTTTGCTGCATGCTGCTTTCGCCTTTTCCTGCTGTCCCAAGCCTCCCTCTCCGTGGGTGAGCATTTGCACGCCAGCCTTCATCCTGGATGGCAGCCCTGGGTGGAGTGGAGAGATGGGAAATCAAGGAGGCTCCAAAATTCCCACGATGCTTGTGTGGAGCAGGTTTTCAGTAAATCGGACAGCAGGAAGTAGGGGACAGCTCATAGCTCTAGACAAGGGATATGAAGGACTGATTTTGTGTGTGTGTGCGCTTTAAGATGTGTGTATGAAGGTTTTTGAAGAGTTGGCATCGGGGCTGAGAGTCTGTTGCCAGGCTTCCTCCATATGTCCATTTCAGTCAGTCTGGGCTCACTAGATTCCAGCGCTGACGAGCTAAAAGGCATTAGCGGCTATTTAACTGGCTGTTAGTGAGAGGATCAGAGGAAGAGATGGAACAGAAGTAATGGCACCTAAAATGAGCTGTAATGTATAAGGGGAATTTCATCATTCCAGTGTGAACTTGGACTAGTGGACCGTGTCATCTCATGTGCAGCCTTTGTAATGTTTCTGTTCTTTTCTGTGACCCTACTGTGCTCCGGTTCACTCGCTGAGTGCATATCTGCCCAAGATAAGTCAGAGAGCGATATGTTTCAGTGGGGAAACACATTTACTGTTACACTTCACCCACGTCGCCATGAGTTAAAGGGCCAGTACAGATTTATTGAAGTGAGGTTCTGACATATTAGTTCCCTGACCTGTTGTAAAACAGTGCTTGTTTTAACAAAAAGTTAATGCAAATACTGCTCAAAAATTAGAATAACCTGAAAAGCTTTAATAATCTGTCCCTTATTTCAGTAGTAAAAATCATATTTAAATTCATTACATAGAAAGAAATATTTCAAGCCTTTATTTCTTGTAATTTTGATGATTCTTGCTTACAGAGAATAAAACCTCAAAATTCAGTGTCTCAGAAAATTAGATTATGGTTTCTGAAATGAGTGACAAAACATTTTTCACGATATTGTATTTTTTTTTATGTACTTTGACATTCTCCAACACGGTGGAAGCTACTTGTCCGACACATGCTGGATCAGTCATCATCTGATGATTTGGCCAATCTGATTTTCAAACGACTACGGAACCTGAACAGCACAGAAACATAGCATCTACAATGCTGTAGCACAACCGATGCACTATCCAGGGTTTACTCCATCCTCGGCAGAGCTGGAGCTGTCAGGTTACAGCTGATGTGGTGGACGGATGCAACCTGCAGCTTTAAACTACTCCACATGGAGGCTCAGCTGTTGGCTGAATAAACCGACAGCAAACGTAACTACAGCCTCTGGTACAACTGTAGACTGTTGGTGTCCACTAACAAAGCTAACATCCCACTGACGTTAGCATTTTCAGTTTTAATTGATTGAAGTTGCTAGTCAGTTCAGACAGGTGGTGTACATCAGAGATGGTGACTCGGGTTCGAGACTTGGACTCAAGACTTGACTGGTACTTGAAAAAAACTTCTTTGGTTTCTGTCTGACTGGACTGTTTGTTTCCATAGCTGAAGAATAATCTGCTTTTCCACAAACTCTGTGATATCTGTGCAACCAAGAAGAAACACCTTCACCCTCAGAGCTGCTGAGGGTCCTGCAGCGCCCCCTTGTGGATGACAGATGACACTGTGAAAAGTCACAAACAGAAATCGAAGAACCAAAGTTAAAATGACCCCAACTGGTGTTGAGCCAACATGTATCACATTTGATTAAAATATTATTAAATAGGCTTGGTTTATCATATTGTATTTGATGATGCAAGTAAGACAGAAGACTATTTCAATAAGTGGGAAACTATCCATCCGTCCCTCCGTAAATGTATTAAATTAAACAGATATTGATCATATCCAGATGATCATTTGTTGGTGGTGTTGGTTAGCCTCTCTTTGCATATTTAGGGAGCAGAATAACTCTGCACATCTAATATGTATATACTTGAATTCTTAACAACTTAAAACATCTTGGTTGAATAAAATAATTTAGAATCTAAACAATCTAGGGGTA
This sequence comes from Crenichthys baileyi, assembly GCA_036173005.1. Taxonomy (NCBI): domain Eukaryota; kingdom Metazoa; phylum Chordata; class Actinopteri; order Cyprinodontiformes; family Goodeidae; genus Crenichthys; species Crenichthys baileyi. The sequence continues at coordinate 509,444 of JAHHUM010002904.1, forward strand.
TGAACAATTCTGACCCATTACTTTGCAAAGAGAGAACCGTTTTTAAAAATGTTCAGCTAAAAAAACTGGTTTTCGAGCAACAGATTTATATTAAATTTGTTTAAAAACACAATTGGTGTCAGAAATGTGAGAAACTGCACCTCTTTTTATTTTAATATGGATTCATTAGTTTGCAAAAGCAAATGTTTTAAACCTCTTTAGGTTGGTTAGTTATATATATGATATGCTGAAACTAAAGGAAACAAAACTTGAAGCAGAACTGACTGAAGATGTTGGAAATAAAGAATATGGAAAATACAGAGAAAATGAGGGTTAGGATGAAGTTGGGATCAGAACATATTTGTTGCTGGAAAACGGTAAATTTCATTAAAAAAAAGATAAGCAGTGTAAAAACCATAATAAAAATAAGAACCAAGCTAACTTTTATCCTTTGCTCATTGTGTCAGGTTCTGGTTCTGACTGATGCTGCTGAGCCCAAATACATGAAATGATACAGATGGGAATTCAGCATGTTAATGCGTTCTGCGCTCATTTACTGTTTGTGCTCGTACAGAGCCTTAACCTGATCTGGCTGACAGCTGCAGAGAAGTGCCTGAGGACTTATTATTGCATTCAGCCCATCAGAGGAAAGGCGTGTTAGTTTTAAGTTGCACCTCCTTCTGCCGTTCTTCCTCTCTCTGCACAGCTGCAGTGGGTTTCTAAGTGGAGTTCTGGGATCCCGGCGGTCCTTGAAATGCTTCCAGAGAGGTCCCCAAAGAACTAAATCTGGACTCAAATTCAGTTTAGTTGAAATGACCCCTGTTACAGAATCTGTATTGATGAGGGGGGCAGTTATCTCTTTAGGTACAGTGAAGTGGATACAAAACTGAAATTCAATATAAAATCAAGATTCTAACATATGGCTCCATTTGCAGAGGATGATTCATGAAATAATGTGGGCTTTTTTTTAGAAAACTGGATTTAAACAGTTCTTGTTGCCCTGGGACACCATGTACTGAAGTCAGAACACAGAAAAATGACTGGGGAGTGTTTCTCTGAACACAGATGGCTGTCAGTTCTGGAGGAGATGGTAGGGGGCAATGAGAGAGGCTGACGGTGGTGGTGGAGGTGGTGGCATTTCCAAAAGGGGTGCAGGAGTTGAGGGGGTATGGGACCAGTGCAAGCAGCCTCCTCACTCCCTTGCTGGGCATTGGCAAGGCTTCTGGTCCCTCTAAGTCTCCGTGGTAACGGTGACATCAGCGTGGGGGCAGGCTGGGCGGGTCCAACACTTCCAACGCAGATACAGGAGGTGATAATTGGCTTGGCAACCACTGCATATTGTTGCCATCATCACCATTCTCAGACGAGTAAGGAGATCAGCAAGCTTGCTCCTTTATGTTGGGTAGCATTCACCAGCTTCAGCCACTAACAGAACTCAGCGTTCACTAGTACATAACACGCAGTATAACTATTACCCACGATTTTCTGTGGTAGCAGGCAAAGTAGTCCACATAAATAATTAATAGTCCAGGAATTGTCTAGTAAATTGGGATAGTACAAGCAAAATGTTTTAAACATTTAATGCTTTCTCAGTAGAAATAGGAATAGTAGGCATCCTCTGTTTGGAGGAACCAGCCTCATGCCTTGCTAAGGTATGATTTGGACCTGTTCTTCTGCACAAATTGTATTTAAGTTTTGAGGGTCCTGGAGTCCTTTTCTATGATCTAAGGTTCTTTTCAGTTGCATACAAGTCAGTGACTGACTGGGCTATCCTGGCAGCTTTATTTTCTTTAACTGAAACCAGCTGATTTTCCTTGACTGTGGGTTTGGGATCATTGTCTTACTGAAAAAAGCCACGTTTGCTTCTTATTCAGAACGTCCAAGAACATTTCCACATTCATCCCTCCTTTATTAATGAGATCTGCCAGGACCATATGTTTAAAGTCAGTCTCATATTTTAATGACTTTACTGTAGGTGTGGTGTTTTGGAGATGATGAGCAGTGTCATTTTCCCAGTAATTTCATTGGCCCGTCCAAATATTCTGCTGCAAAATGTATTTTCTTCAGAAGTACTGTGAGTTATTGAGTGTGTATAGAGGCCATTGTGGTTGGAGGCATTACTTACTGTTTTGATGAAAATGGATAAGTGAAATATTTCTTAGAGAAAGCTTTATGATCAAACGAACCAAGGTTTGGAATGTTTTGCCACAGTGACAAGAAGAGCATTTGAAAGATTCAAGGTGAACCTTTGGACCTAAGAAACCAACTTACAAACATTATCATGGGTAAACCATGTGAAGAGGTGAACAGGTTGTTTAGAGTCAGATAAACCTGATCCACAGGGAATGCTACATCAGCAAAACATGTTTCTTTGATTCTCAGTATCTTCCTGGGGAAAACTAAATGCACCCCATGTTTTAACACGGCAATAATTCTCAGTAGCCTTTTAATGGAAGACTAAGTCATTACTCCACACATCATTGAGTAATTTTTATGCACTATTTACTACATGGCTAAAGTTAATTGAGGTTTGCAGACATTCAATGTGCTCATAATATCTAGCTCTACAACTAAATTAATTGTTTTCAATATAAGGTGTCCATACAGCTTATTGGCTTTTAGTCTTAGAAGCACATGATACCAATCATCCATTTAAGGGTTTATAGATGTTATGTTTAATATTTTGTTAGGGACTAAAATACAAAATTTTCTAAGAAATACTGTTTTTAGAGAGATTTATGTGGATGTTGTTCTGACAACCCCCAGGGTACCAGCCGATCCACCTCCTGCCTGTATGCGGACTCATCACCGTCCTGGATCAGTCCAATGACAGTGGTGTCATCTGCAAACTTCAGGAGTTTCACGGACGAGTCTGATGAGGTGCAGTCATTTGTGTAGAGGGAGAAGAGGAGTGGGGATAGAACACACCCCTGGGGGGCACCAGTACTTATTGATCTGGTTCGGGAGAAGATGCTCCCCAGTCTCACCTGCTGCTGTCGGTCCGTCAGGAAGCTGATGATCCACTAACAGGTGGAGGCTGGGACGTTGAGCTGAGTGAGCTTCTGGTGGAGGATGTCTGGTATGATGGTGTTGAAGGCCGAGCTGAAGTCTACAAACAGGATCCTGGCGTAGGTCCCTGGGCGGTCGAGGTGTTGCAGGATGAAGTGTAGACCTAAGTTAACAGCATCATCTGCCGACCTGTTTGCTCGGTAAGCAAACTGCAGGGCGTCCAGCAGGGGGCCTGTGATGTCTTTCAGGTGCTTCAACACCAGCCGCTCAAAGGATTTCATGACCACAGACGTCAGGGCTACAGGCCTGAAGTCATTTAATCCTAGGATGGTGGGTTTCTTGGGTACTGGGATGATGGAGGATCGTTTGAAGCGGGAGGGGACCTCACACTTCTCCAGTGACTTGTTGAAGATCCGGGTGAAGATCAGGGCGAGTTGATTTGCACAGGCTTTCAGGTATGATGGGGAGACGTTAACAGGTCCTCCAGCTTTCTTTGTTTTCATGCGCTGAAAGAGCCTATTTACATCTTCCTCAGAGATCTTTAGTGCAGGCAGAGGATCTGAAGGTAGGGGGTTGGTTGCTTTATGGGAAGAATTTGATCCTGAATGGGATGTGGAGGAGGTGGTTTGAGGTGTGAACGGCTTCCTGATAAGTTGTGATGCAGCAACTTCAAGAAGAAGGAGCATGAGAAGCTCAAGAAACACAAAGGGCTTAAAGAGGAAACAGAGATATTGTGGAGAGTGAAGGCCTCGGTGGTGAACTTGGGGCTGTGACCCTGAAACTGGAGGATTGGCTGCAGCAAACACCAGGAACCGCCTCTGAGACTTCTGTTAAAAACAGAGCGCAGAGCTAGGATACGCTGCAGAACCTTCAAGGTCCCAGGGTTCTGGTAGAGGACCCAAGCATGAAGCGAGGTCGCCCAGGGGAAAACAGCTGGCGACACGTTTTTTTTATCTTTATAAACACATTCATTGTGGATTGGACAAAATTCAGAATTAATTTAAACTAAAATCACTAAATAAAATATAATCTTCATCAAAAAAATGCATAATTTGAAGCCCAATATTCTAGATTTTTATGGCAGCGATTGTTGTAAGAGCAGCACCGAGACATTTTTACTTCAAAATGTTTCCCTAAAAAAGCCCGCAGTTAAGCAGTAGCAATTATATTAAAATTTAAAATGCGACATTTAAAAGATTAATTACAATGGCAAGAACTCTCCTCGCTCTGAAAACGGTGAACAGACCCAGTTTGTCCTTTTTCTGGACCAATAGCAATAATTGGTGTTATTGGCTTGAGTCAGCAGAGCATATGGATCTCTTTAGGCATCACGGGCAGCACCGCCCTTCTTTTCTCCATCCAAGAAGTCTCTTGTCCCCTTTGGGTCTTCCAGGTGTGGTACAATATGCTCTTCAGAGATGTTCTGAGGTCAGGGTGCTCCACCTCTCTGTCATGCATATTAGGTGGATCAGAGAAAAATTGTCATATTTATTACCCTATCTACAGAAATGAGATGTGATCTCCCTGCTGGTCCTTTACATGTAACACTATGTAGTGATACTTGTGTGCAATCAACCATTTTGTTTTCCTTCTTAGACAAAAGTGTATGGACCATAATACAGTTTCTCCAACATCTCAGCACAAGTGGAAGGTGTTATTATGTTAAGAGGAGCAGCAGCCAAACAATCGAGTTTGATAAAAAAGTGATATTATCAACTCCATGACGCCTTTTGTCACAGAGACACACAAAAATAACTTGTTTTCCACAGCAGCACAGCCTCGCTCTTTCCTCAACTCAGACCTTATTAAACTTTTCAACAGAGCTTTAAACTTTTCTTTTGTCCTTTAAAGCAAACAGGAAATAATCCTTCCCAAATGAGCTGCATAGGTCAAAGTAAAGGTAATATACAGAGAAATGTAATTTCTGTCGTTTGATTCTGGTCTGTAGTGAGAATGAACTTCACTTTGATGAAATGCAGGCTGATTGGAAGCCCTTTAAAGGTAAAGGCCAACATAATCTGCAGTGCAGTACCACAAATAAGTTTCAGACCACAGATCTCTGCATAAAATCCTAAAAGATGGGGACTCAGATCAGCGACTTGGACTTGTTGCACAGTTGAATCACAAAAACAAGGATTGCAGACATAGACTGCAGCTCTGACAGAGATGTGCATATTCTTAGTGAAAGGGTGCATTTGATTTATTGGGCAGGGACATATGTGGAGCGTTCGCTAGAAGTATCGATTACCATAAGCCCGAAGGTTTGGTTTTTAGGGTCATTTCCAAAAAATATGAGCAAAACTTATTTTTAATATTTTATTATCTTGCTGTTTATCTGGCATCAATAAAAAGGTGCTTCTGGTTCTTCAGGATTTAAACCCTTCCTATTAGGTTGATTCAGAGATGGGTGTTATTCATTCATTCCCATCAGGTTACTGCTTTACACCTTGCTCTATATTTTTATTCTTGTCTTGGAACTCGTTTACCATTTAGACTTGGCAGCACAGATTTTTAAATACTGATGGAGTGCATGGTTTCCTAATAATCTTGCACTGAAAGAGAGAAGTCAAACTCTCTAAGCTCTATAAATATGGGGCATTTGAGGATGATTAAGGTGTAAACTACATCAATAGAAAATCACGAACAAAGAATCGGCATTTCTTGTTTTAAGCTCTGCATTAACTGTTCTTAACCCATTTTTACAGTTAGCGTTCAAACATAAACACATTTCTGTATCTAGTGGGGTAAATATAGCCTAATATTTCTTCACACTTGTTCAAATCCTAAACAGAATTAAATAAATGTAAAATCTTTAAGTGTAACTTAGGCCTATACTATGATCATTTGGTTTATTATTGTGTAGAAACGAATAGTTTTAGGCAGAATAGGTGACTGCATCAGATTATCCATTACTGATTTGAAACTTGACCTGGCATTCCCATAAAAAATGTGAGACCGGAGTTTGTCTTCAAAGAGACTTGGTTAAAGCTGCCCCTTTAGAGACTCGAGACTTAACTTGGACTTGGGGCAAAAGATCTGAGACTTGACTTGGACTTGTCTACAAATAGACTTTATTAGAAGGAAACATCTGCAGCACAAAGACTTTCTCAGGGAACAAGATGGCCTCTTAAGCAGAGAAAACTGCTTGTCATCTTGTTTGCAAACCGGTTACATTGTTTTTCTGCCTTCATCTGGAAATAAAGCGGATAAAATGAGACAAAGAACAAAATTTGAGAGAATGTTTTTTTTGTCTACCTCCCTCCTTCTGGATGCTAATTTTCATTTTTAATTGCGTCAAGCTACATTTTCTCAGATCAGAAAAACGTGTACGTGTGAGGGTGTTGATTAGAAAAAGTAAAAATACAGCATGTGGGATTTTTTTATGCTAATTACCCTTTAAACCTCGCTCACGTCAGTCGGCTTCCCTAATTAGCATGTTTCCAACAGGAGCGGAGAAGAGTGAGAGAATGGTGCGACGAAGCTCTGCACAGCTAAATTAACGGTGTGAAAATCCAGACATTTAATGTTTTTTCCCAATTCCTGCTCCTCCTCCGACTCTTCTACCACCCACCCGCACCTGTGAATGGGTCTGAGAGAGTTGGAATTACCGCTTATGCTCTGTCTGCAGTACTTATCTGCTGCATACCTCTACCAGTGTTACTCATTTTAACACTTTTTATGAATGCGCTTCCTTTTCTGTCCTCCCTTGTTTCTGTTAATGGTCATCATTCTTTGTGGTAAATGACATGGTCTCCAAAAGGCTTAAATTTCAAGATGTTATAATCTCTTCAATATTCTCTTCAATCATTAAAATCTTTTAAAATCATTGTTTGATTGCATTATGTCTAACATGAACAAATTAAAAGTAACAGATGGAAACTGACTGTGCTACATTTTTGATTATGAAGGTCTTAGACCTTTATTAGCTTGTTCTCACAGCCAGTTTATACAAATTTAAAGCTTGAAGATCCCAAACCATATAAAAAATTCAGTAACTATTGATTCAGTTTGCAAATGCCTAGCAATATAAATGTTAATAATAAATGTTCACAAAGAGAATTTGTTTTATTGAACCACCATGTTTGGTTATGTGTGAAAACCTGTAGGATTGCTTCAAAGTCAAAAGATGTTGGCTGACTCTCGGTTGATGTAGAAAGATGGATAAACCTTTTTAGCTACAGGAGAATTTGGCATGTTTTAAGAGAAAACTGTGTTTTATAAATATCTAACACATCTAGGATGGATTTGGACATTTTACTGTAAGAGAGATTAAGTGATTCAGTTAGAAATCAGTAGATAAAATAACTTTAATCAAAGAACATAAATCTAATTAGATGGGTTGGGTTTTCTATTCGCAGTGTCAAAAGCATCCCTTGTAGGGCCAAGATCTTGAAACTGGTTTGGGTCCAGTGTGGGCTAAACTACAAGGTGCTCATGTGGGTTAGCTTTGGGTAGGACTCGTGGGCCCATACAGGAAAAACAAAGTCCCACATGGGTGGCCAAATACTGTCCTGGTTTTGAATATTGCCCACCAAGGGTTAGTCCACATAAATCCATTATATATACCAAATGGGGTTAAATGCTGTTAGAATGTTATTTACTATCTGTGTGTTAACACACATGAGCCCTGTGTGGGTTGTTTTGGGTCAAATCCCACCATCAACCCCCCACATAAATCTTCTACAGGCACCCATTGCTGTCAGTGACCCTGATTGGACTGTTTTTGGGCAGATCTAACCTCTGAATGTCAATCCAAAAGGGGAACCTTGCCGCAATCTCGACATGGGGACCATGTGGTTAGTTTATAAGCAGATTTCACCAGGAACACACCCCACATGAATCTGTTATAGGTACCCAAAATAGTTAAGTTGTTGGGACCTGCATGTTTCTTTTTTTTTTGGGCAGGCCCCAGTGTTGGGTCTACATATCTCTCCATCAGCATCCAAATGGGATAACTCATCGTAAGTCCCACTTGCGTCCTATGTGGGTAGATTTTTGACAGGTCCGAACATGAGCAGCATAGAGAAATCTCTTATAGGCTGGGGAAATGGGTCAGTTGCTGTACAGGGACCTGAGCAGATCTCTGTGACTGTGCCCACAGAACTTCTTACTATGGATCTAAAAGGCCAAACCTGTAGTATGCCCCACGCGGACCACCCGTTTCACTGTGGACTGCTCGCAGGGTAACAAACTGGCCTGTTTGGGCCACTACGCAAAAGCAAACAACATGCTTGTCTGGCTGGAAATAAATGGTGTCTCCCAAACCCAAAGTCCTTATTTTAGGAAATCACTCAAAGAAGAGCTAAAAGGCTTCTATCTGAATACTTAACTACACTTAAACTATATTAGCCAAAAATTATTTATCACATAAAAGTCTTTGGACTTTATCAAACTACAAAAGTATAAAATAAAAGCAGGTAAATGGGTCATAAATGTGGCCCACCCTTTCTTTTACATGTCTTTTATACTTTAAAGACTTTGTAGTTTTATGCTTTTAAGACATGATCAGTCATTGACTTCACCGTGCAGCCATCTGTTCTCTATTCAGTGGAAGAATTTGCTGATCTCAGGTCCAAACGATGCCTTTGAGGTTATGGATTAGGAACACAAAGCTCGCACACATTATTGTGGTTAAGTGGGTTTAAATCCATGTCGATGTTCAAGATGCTCCACAATCTTGTGGCCAATCTGAAACCGCAGTAGTAGTCCACAGTAATTTACCTAAATACCTTTCACAGTCAGATTTGACATATTGTTTGGGTGTTTTAATGTTGTTTTAAGATATTTTGCCTTCCTATCGGTGCTGATCCACTCGTTTCTCTTTATTTTTGTTCTCTTTCTTGTTCATGTGGACTTTATGTCCTGCCCCTCATGACTTCCTGTCTGTCTTTCCGCTTCATTTCTCACTGAGCTGTTCTTTTATTCCCACTTTCTACTATAGAACTTGAGTTCACTCTGTACTTAAGTTTTCACAGAGGTTTAAACGACAGACCAGACTAGAGTCCATATCCGCTCCAAGGTTCTGCTTAAAAGCCCGTAGTGTTTTGACTGTCAATTTACAGCTTGAGTGCCTCCAAGGTTAGACACTTTCAATGGCGTGAGAGTGGGAGTTGTACGGTTACACCTGGCTCACCGAGACTCCAGGTCAGAACTGGGCTATAATGAACACAGAATCACTGAAATGTCAATGCACTCTTTCTGTCAGATGTTTTTCCTCTTTCTGAGCTTTAAATCCATCCAGAATGAGTTTCATAAAACTGCAGACCCAAGTTAACAGCAAAAACATCCAATCATTGTGTTCCCTGGCCTTACAGGAAAGCAGCACTCTCATTATGAGTCATTTGTTTTTGATGTGAATGAGCATAATTGGCCTATGCACAGGTGCTACCACTAATTGAGATGATGTTGTTTGGCACAATATGCCAAAATTCATTTTCAGTAGTTGGTACTCATCATATGCTCGAAATGGTCCCTGGGGACCAAATAAAGCCCACTTCAAACAACTAGAAGTGGAGTTAACATGACCTCTAAAACTGAACTAAATTGGTACTTTTCTGTGGAAAAACTTTAGAACTTATGTCTTTCAAGTTTTCTGACTGATAAAAACTCAGCCTGATTTTATTCCATCCTCTTATTAATCTGCTACATCCCCTCACATAAGATTAAGGTGATTTCAATAAAAAATATTCATCTCATTCTAGTAACTGTGTTACTTGGTCATAGTTTCCTGATTCTAGTCCAAGTTGTTAAATTTATTATTTCTTTCTGACACAAATATCTTTCTTTACCCATATTATTGTTGAATGGTTTCTAGAGATGCAGATAATACCAATATGGATTTATCAGCCAAACTCTATCTATAACGCATACCACAACGACAGTAGTGATGGCCAAGTCCTCTACTACTACTACTACTAATACACTTAGAAACATTCACAAACTGCTTCTGAAGCCACTGTTTTGTCATCTTTTGTCAAGATGAATTGTGACCTCAGTCTAACACGCTGCAGCAGGTTTTGTTAACTGGCTGCTGACGTCTCACCCTCTGTGCAGACTAGTAGCCTGGCCCCTGCTGCTGCATAAATACCCTAAAGATGTTGGAGATACAGTAGCTCTGAGAAACTCTTTATTGAAGTTTAAGCTCATTTCAAAACACATTCAGTTGGAAAACCTGAATACTTGTTACATATGTCCGCCATCCCATGGACATCAGGTTAGTTGGTTTATCTGACGATCTTTGGTATGGTTTTATCTTTTGCTTGAGCTTTTTCCGTCCAAGTTTTCTTCTCTGTCGTGGATTTCTCAGCAGGAGAAAATTAGGAGGTTCTTTACTGCCGACGGTGCGATAATGGAAGGAGAGTTTCTCCCGTCAACCTCTCAGGTGCTGCAAAAGTGCCTGATGTGGTGTTTTTTTAATTTTACCTCATCTGTTCTGGGAAGACTCATTTCCTGAACACAGTGGTGGTAGTCATTCAAATTAATTAGCTGGAGGAACAGTAACAAAATCTCCATGTAATTAGCTGATTTAGCCTAATGAGCTAAGCCTTTTAACTCCACTTAAAGCAGCATTTTCATTTTTTATCACCAAGCAACTGTTGCAGCCTTTTTGTCCAATAACTTTTTAAGGCTATCATTGCATAAATAATCTTTATAAATTAATAATTCCAAACATAGTCCTATAAATCATGAGAACAACTTCAGGTAGATTTGATTTCTTATTTTGAAATAATTTAATAAAGTCATACTGATCCTTAGCTGTTAATCGTTGCAATGCAAGAATGCATTTCACTTCTTTTTTTCGTCTGATTTGCTCTCTGTTTCTAGCAAATTGTCTCTGGTGTGATGAGACAAGCTTCCTTGGTTGGTCTTCATATCTGCTGCTTCATCTGGAGCTCTGATGTTTGCTTTGAGTGTTCTGCTGTTGACAGCTGACTTAAACTGAAAATATCCCCAGCATCAAAGCACCCAGCAGGGATGATTGTTCTTTAAAAATTGTTCCTCTTCACAGAGATGACACATTTTTTTTATCAGCATGTCATTTGGTGTAGATTTGTGTATTTAAAGGTTTCATGTGTAACACATCATTAGTCATACCTGGAGAGATGAAATTTCCCTTCAAAATGACATGTTGGGATGCAACATAGCTGAGACGATGGTGATGAAGAGCCAAGTGGTATTCTTGAAAGTTTTCTATTAGTTTGAAAAATATACAATAAAAAATAATAAACTAATAGCATCAAAGAGTGCCACAAATCCTTCATCCTGTGCAGATCTTCTCTCTACCTTCACTTTTGATGGTTATTGGTGATTTTTTGCTGAATGATAAACCAAAAAGAAGCAGCAGCCCTAATAATACAGCATCTTATTTGCACAATAATTGTAATTCAGCCACATTTGAGGGCTTTCCAGCAACAGCGGCCTGTTTAAGGTTATGCCACAGCATCCCAATTGGATTTATGTCCAACTGGGATGCTGTGGAGTGACCTATTTGACGTTTGGACTTTAATCCCATTTAAGTCCAAAGTTCGGACTCAAATCCCGGTTGGATTTAAGTCCAAACGTCAAATAGGTCACTCCAAAACCTTGATTTAGTTTGAGCCTTTCAGAAGCAGACTAGATGATGTGCTTCAAATCATTGTGTACCTGAGCTTAAGGTCATGAATTTTTGGCTGATTTGCAGTGATTCTTTTTGGTATGTAGGTCACTCCTGTGAAGGTTGTCCACTGTTTCATGTTTTCTCCATTTGATGGTTCTCATTGTGGTTCTCTGGACTCCCAAAGTCTTAGGAATGGCTTTTTAACCTATTCTGACTGATAGACTTAAATTACTCATCTGTTTTTGAATCTCCTCAGATTGGAGACCTTTTAGCCTACTTCATGTCAGAATCAAGGACCTGTCTGACAGGTCCTTGATTCTACCTGGGTTTTGCTACTGAAACTGAACTTGGCTGTGAGAAAAGGGCAGTTTGTTCATGGAATATCTGAAAACCAGTTAACTTTTTGGGATTGATTTGTACATTTCTGTAATATTTGAACGTCCACGAACAACTCTTATGTTTAATGTCTGACAGTCCGATTCTTTATTCCCCAACCGCCTGTCTTTCTGCACAAACACATCTGAGCAACAGAATTACACTGAAAACTGAAAACCTGTGGAGCATTAGAGCAAATGATATAGGATTCATCTCTCTAAATAACACATTGATCCTGCCTTTTCTTTTCTCACACTGAGAAGGCTTATTATGAAAAGCAGAGCAGAGGAGCTTGGGACTGCCAGAGACGCCCGTGTTGATATCGAATAGACTTTTCACCTTCCTTCATTATTCTCAGCGAGTTACGTACAGATATCGTATCAGAGCCTAAAGCACTGGCTGTTTTTCTTCTGCTCACTTCAGCTCGCCAGACAGATTAATAGCCTTAAATTTGAGGAAGTAGAGCATGTAGTGTTATTGATATTCAGTCAAATAAGCGGCGGTCAGCTGCGTTCAGGAGTCTTTAGCAGGGAGCGGTGCTCAGTGGCCCACACCTTGTTTATCGAGGAGAAAAGTGTTTCTGTCCCCGAGCTCACAGGCTGGTACACGGCAGAAGGATGGAGGCCGGATGGTCCCACTGCTCCTGTGGGGGAGTCTGTGATTGTCTGTCTGCTTGTTGGAAGAAATGTGTGTATTAGCAGGAGCATAAGCGGCACCTACTTGTTCCCAGTTAAACATCTAAAACAAAGGAAGACCAGCATGGAAAATTAGGACAACTTCGATGGATGAACAGGCGTTATTAAAGGAAGACGATTTAAACTTATTCTCAATAAGACTCAACTCCCTCAGAAGCTGCATGTAGCACATTCTGGCTCCAGGTTTGTCCAGACAGACCTGCTGCATGTAAAATATATATAATAAAGCAAGAAAATGAAAGTGTAGAAATGCGACACAGTGAAAACAAGGCAGGCTAGTTTGTGCAGTGCAGAAAGAAAGAAGAGGTCACGCTGAGGTATAAAGAGCAGGAGAAAGCCCTGAGAGCTGTGTGAGTGTCTGCAGCGTGCAGAGTGAGAGGATGGTCTCCAGCAGCTCCATTGATTTCCTCTCCGTTTCCTCGACTGGCCTCCGACTCTGTCCGTCCCCCCTGCCGTCACAGAGAGAATGAGCCCTAACAAAGACCTCAGCAGACACCCGCCAACCGTGACCGCTCTCCAGCCACCAAGCTCGACCTCCACGATGGAGCTAAAAGCCCCCCGTCCCTCTGCTGCCCCCTTCTTCGATGACATTTGACTCTCCTCAAAATAGAGAGTTTACCGCCATCGCTCAGTCCCTGTTGTGTGTTTCGTTTGTGTGTGGTGTGTGTGTGTGTTTTTCCATTTTGTTCTCGGGTCTGAACATGAAATGGTGCTGCTAAAAACACTCCTGAATACTGCATTTTCACGAAAGGGTTTCAAACCATCTTCCATTAGGACTCACTGCTGCAACTAATATTGCAAATATTAGCCGTCCAATCAGCTGTCAGCTCCACTACAAAGCTTAAGTGGGATAAAATTGTCACGGATGGAGCTCAAAGCACTTCTGAAAGAAAACCTTTTGGAAGCTGCAGGACAATGACCCTTAACCCTCCAGCCATCCAGCCAGAGCCAAAATGGGATGGTTTAGATCAAAGCAGATTCATGTATTAGCATGGCCTAGTAAAAGCTCAAATCTAAATCCAACTGAGAATCTGTGGTAAGACTTGAAAAATTCTTTAAAATCTTTGAAAACCGTCTATTCTTTACATTCGTATTCCCATTATTTATGACCTTGTCTTACAGAATCCTTTAAAGTTTGCCTTTAACGAGGCACTATGCCTCCTGTGGCTTTAATAGTTTGTCCTTCATATTTTACATTCGAGTTGTAATTTAAGTGCCTAAATCAATTAATCTTGGAAAAATCTGACAAAAGCAGCAACTTGTGATGTTTCTTTCTTAACATACTTTTAGGACCCCTCTTTCTCTGATATAGTATGAACTCCAAACCCTGTCTTTAAATAATGAGCTCATTTACATTGAAGTAAGGAAAAAAAAGCCTGTTGGTATTTGTAGACAAATCAGCAGTAATTAGCCCGCACCACGCCTAGGGTGGGCCATCTGCTGAGTGAGCAACAAATACAAACAGGTGGATGTTGCCTCTGTTATTGCTGCGTTGTAAGTGACGACAGTGAAGTGATTAATTGGAGCTCCCATACATCTCACCGTGCAGAGACTCGGGCTGTTCCACACCGGAGCGCTGCTTCCCGATGTTTCCCACACTGAAACTCACATTTGCTAATTAGCGATTTTTTTTTAACTGGTCATAGTGCACACTAATTGCTGGTAATAATGATATTCGATTAGGGAATCAATTGGCTGTGGTGGCTTGACTACTTTGATAGATGCAGCTTTGGGGCAGTGGCTGCTTACGGCTTCCATAGTGGCGGAGAACAGGAGGAATAAAGTGGTTTAAGAAGATGACAAACGGCAGCAAACCTTGAGAAACCTGAGTTCTCAGGTAGGGCTCACAGGTAAACTTAAAGAAAACTTAGTGCCACTGGCATTGTCTTTACAGCTGCTGGTGTGTGAAGTCAAGAGTATTGACCAGACTACATTGATTTCCACTGTCAAGTCCAAACACGGCAGTGGAGTGTTTATCTGCCTCTTTGGGGAATCTGTTGACCATAATGAGGGAGGGCAGCATGTGACTAAAAGTATACTGAACATCTGCTTCCAGGTGCTTCTCTATAAATAAGACATCAAAAACAGCCCATAGATTGTCTGTGGGGTTCAGGTCAAATCGGTTTGCTGGTGTTACCATGGCAATTAACAGTTGTGGTACTTTAGGGCTTTAGTGGGCCAGTACCAGGTTCTGCTGGAAAATGAAATCTATATCTCCATAAAGCTTATCAGCAGAAGGATGCATGACGTTGTCCTGGTAGATGGCTGCGTTGACTGTGGACTTCAGAAATCCCAGTGGACCAGAACCAGCAGATGACGTGGAATCCCTGACTGTGGAAACTTCTGGACTTCAAGCAACATGGATTCTGGGCCTTGATTTTCAAATGAAATGCAGACATTATTTTCATCTGAAAGAGTTCTGACCACAGAGCAAATGTATCATTTTATCTCCTGTAATTCAGTATTTTTTCATGAACCTTTTATTAATCCAGGTAAAGACCTATCGATGTCTCTTCAGCAAGTGTGACCTGGCCAACATGTCAGGAACACATGCTGTGGTAGTTACAATATACACAAAAAAATACAAACAATGTATTACAATATCCAAGAGATTAGTGAATAATGGAAGAACTCCTCATCGTTAAGCAGTTGCAAAGTACAGAAGTTGAGATGACCTTCACAATTAAAAAAAGGCACTGTTCAATGGATTCATGTTGTCTAACTTTTAAGATGAAAGAAAGTCCTCCAAGGAGATGAACTCAGTTTCATTTCACAACATATTTCAAGCAGAGGGGGGCAACAAAACTATATGCTTGTTTCCCTAAATTGACCCAAACAGCAACCTGTAATAAACCTTAAAGCACATTGATGCACAATATACTCCTTAGCCCAAATAATAAGATGCTTGTGATGCGGTCTTTGGTTCAGGAGTGGCTTAACACCAGGAATGGGATAGTCGTTGTCGATGACCTGGGTACACTTGTGTGTGGTGGTTCTGGAACTGCCGACTCCTCAAACTCTAGTTTGGAATGTACTTTTTGCTTCCACTGTTTCTTTCTTCCACTTAACATTTCTTTAATATATGTGAATATAGCCCTCTGTCAACAGCCAGCGTCAAAAGAAATGACTTTTTATGGCTTCCCTGTGATTTTTGAACATAAGATTTATGTATTAAGCATACATTTTCTGTTGGTCTTTCTAAGTGAAACTGAATTGTAGGTCATAAGTATATAAATTGACAAACACTTGAAATGAATCGCTTTGCGCCTAACAGTTTTTTGTAATTCTCACTTAATTAAATGCTCCTGTGTGACTATGTAAAAAAGCAGCACTTCTACATGTGTTCACAGGCAAAAAATAATAACAAATAACTTTTTTAACAAGATTTAGTTAGATGTTAGATGAATTTAGATATGACTTTAATGCTTGAACCAGAAAAAAATCAGAGATTGACACATTTCAGCTGATATAAACGTCACTGCCTTGCTGTTAAAAAAAATCCCTCTGA
This sequence comes from Crenichthys baileyi, assembly GCA_036173005.1. Classification (NCBI taxonomy): domain Eukaryota; kingdom Metazoa; phylum Chordata; class Actinopteri; order Cyprinodontiformes; family Goodeidae; genus Crenichthys; species Crenichthys baileyi. The sequence continues at coordinate 525,606 of JAHHUM010002904.1, forward strand.
GAGACTGTTTGAAGTGGTTCCTTTTCATTCTGACTGTTTTCCACTTCTAAGACCCAGTGTGTTCTTGCTACCTTACTTTTTTTTGTTGCTGCTGGTATTGTTGTGTAACTGACATATTTCCCATGTCACTGTTCATGCATCTACCAGGCTTAGTGTTTTGGAAGTAAGTGCATAACAAAATAGAAATTAATTGAATGTGGTTCATTCCTGGCTTTAGGTGTAAGTGAACGGTTAGTTTACCCGCTGGTCCCCGGGGCTGCCCTGGGGCCGTCTCATGCACTCCACACGAGCTAATCCATCTGACAGTTTGACAGCACGGTGGTATTTATAGAGCTGAACACTAGTCATGCATGTTTTAGCGAGATGGATGCGGCCAGCGCCACTGACGGCATGACTACACTGCAGCGTTTGACCTGCCTCACAGGTAGCTGCCCCTCTGCTTGTCTCGCCGTCTGTTTATTACGGCACCACTGAGGTACAACTAACCCTACGATTGTTTAACTGCCATCCTTTGGTTGTGCTAATACAGTGACTGCATGTGTCAGTGTGTGATTCTGAAGAAAACTGTTTCTGAGCTCACATCTGCAGCACCTTTAGCAATGCCCTTTCTTTTGTAATTGAATCAGCTTGAGGACACAGTGAGCCAAATGTGAGGTCAGCGGTCTCTTTGGAGAGGTCTGATAATGAACCCCACCACCTTCTGTTTAATCAGACGACTTTGTTTTGTTTGACAAATAAAGCAACGGGGAAAAAAGCCAGTTTCTGCTGGTTACTGTCAGACTGGAAATCAATTATTATTTTTTTTTTTCACTTTTCCTCTTGCCTCATGATTGTGAAAAGCTTGACTTATTTTATAAAGATATTGATGCAGATGGTCGGCTTATCTTCTCTTTAAGGCTTTATATAGTAAATATGTCTGTAGACGTTTGTAAATATGTCTCTCTTGTGTAGGTATTTTGCACACAGTCTCCTTGTTGAAGACTGTTATTTGTCATTAGCAAAAACTGCTCTGACTGGTAGCTCAGATTTGCAAATTACTGATTTTAATAAGCAAACAATAATAAAACCGAAAGCTGTGAATCAGGTATGATACAGTGAAACATAAATTACAACACATATATATGTACAAAAACATATTAGTGATCATCCCCGCAGAGTTTTTTCACCTTTCTTTGACCCCCGTCTCACAGATTGTCTAAAAAAAAAAAAGTGTTTACTCACAGAACTGTGAAAGATGAGATTGTCTGCCTTGCCAACAGTAGGTTGTGCAGTGGGGCTATATACACCCATAAATCATAAATGTAGATAAAACAAATCCAGTGTTTTTTTTTTTTTTGGAGAGCAGATAACATACTTAAAATATTGAAGATGAAGAACAGACGTCAGGTAACATTTTCCAATAAGACCACAAATGGATTAGGTTCTGGTTTGTAGCTCAGCCACTACTGAAATTATGACCTCACACACAGATTCTGCACCAGCTGATGAGAAAATGTATACTGTTAGGATAACTCAAGAGAAATGGACCAGTTCTTTGAACATAGGGAGGTCTTTCACTCGCCCAGTGAGTTCAGGACAATTACCTTCCTAGGTGCTCCCTCGACCCATGGGTTTATGTCAAACACAGGCTTGAACTGCTATGACTGCTGGGATGTCAAGTAGTTCTACCATTTCCTTTTTTCTTAGCCTGTGCAGTTAGGTACAAAGTCCGGTCATGCAGTCAGGCACGTGATGTTACACGAGTAATTGGTTTGTTCGGGTGGTTGGATCCCAACATGTCAGTTTGTCTGACATCCCAGTGACACTCATCTGGAGAAGAGAAATCCACTTTTATTTCAATGTATCTAATAAATCTAAAACATGGTCACAAGGACACTTGAACAATGTGACTATGCTTAACATGTGCAACTTTTCTAAATTCCGAAATACTGGGTTACTGACATTGGAAACTGCTGATGTTAGTTCTGTATTCAACAACGGAACTTAGAACGGGCTTTTTTTTATTATTCTTAGACAATAATAAAAGAGTCAACAAATGGGCTTGATGTAGAGCAGTTTTTTTGCAGCCATCCCAGCCTGGCCTGGGTCGAATCCTTGCAAGTCATTCTGCATGGATTTTGTATGTTTTCCACATTCTTGTCTCTGGATTCTACGGCTTCCTCCTATAGTCCACAAATATGCATGTATATGTTGAATGGTTTCTTTTTGTTAGTTTATTGTGTGTCTCTATGATGGACTGGTGACCCGTTAAGTGTTTACTCAGCTTTCCACCCCGATTAATGCACACAGCGATCAAGCGACTAACAATGTGTCAGGAATTGTCTATAAAATGGTGGTTATGTTGGAAAATTAGGTTATTATTTAAAATTGTGATGTATTTGCATAGAAGAATATCATGTCTATAAACTAAAAGGCTTATTGGACAGCAGTGGCATTAAAACATCTGTTATTACTTTGTCCAGCAGATATAAACGTTGTTTAGAGCTCGCGTTTCCATTTATATTGTCATGAAAACATTGTAAATCTACATTATTTCCCAGCAGTGTCTCTAAACTCATATTTCATGGACTCCCCGCTGCTCATCCAACCAAGTAAGCTTGGCATAATTCACCCTCAGCATGTGGTGGATATGAAAAGCAGAAACACATTCAGCAACATTATTAACAGCTGCTCTAAACAGAGGAAATGAAATGCAAAATTTAAGATAGGGTTGAAATGTAGATGGTGTGTGGCTTGAAAAACGTATCAGAATCAGTCCCCAATCTGACCCGGTAGGCTAACTAAATGTTGCTCTGGTTCTTCTTGTCTCTTTAGTGAGACAAGTATGCATGCAGCACATAGGGATGTTTATAGTATTACGTTTGTCAGGCGTTTACTGGATCATCTGACAGTAGGGTAAAATGGTGATTGAGGATGCCTAGACTAAGAGGATTTCCCATTGATGCATTAGACACAGACAGTAATACCAGCACTTGATTGACTTTAATGGGGGTAAATTCAAAAGGTCCAGTTGATCTTTCGTGTCTAGTCCAGTCCTGTGTCCTGATGTCAACCACTGATATCATGGCATTCTGGAAGTTCACAATACAGCAGTCCTCTCTCAGTGTGTTCTCTTTAATCTGACTTGAACTGTCATGATATATGGGTGCCCTCCCTACCTAGTGGTTTTAACATCGGACAACTGTGACACCTGTACACCCAGTCCCTCTGCCAGGCAACTGAACAACACTACCCTCTAGAGCTAGTTATGCTGTCAAAGGTTTACAGTATTTGAGGGGGATCCACAATGACCTCCCCTCACTGGTTTCCTCACCACTAGATGTGAACAGGAAGTTTTTGCTTTCCTACAGATTTCTTCTGTTTTTGATTTTTTTTTATCACACCCTGAATGTTTTAGATAATCAGATAAATTTTAAAATCGAAGTTAATCTCCATTAAATACAAAAATCAGTTTTCAAATGATGACTTTTTTTAATTACGAGAGAAAAGCTATCAAAAACAACCTCTCCATGTATGAGAAATGCTTAGCAACTGAAATCAAGTGTTTGTGCTGACTGGAAATCCAAAGCATTCCACTTTTATCTTGTCAGTCTACAGAATGTTTTCCAGGAAGTCTTGGAGATCATCAAGCAGTTCTTTTTGGTAAATGTGAGACACATGTTTGTGTTCTTTTGGGTCAGCAGTGGTTCTGGCCTTGCAACTCCCCCACAGAGGCCATCTTTGCTCAGTCTCTCTTCCTTATTGTTGAATCATGACCTCTGACCTTAACTGAGGCAGTGAGTCCTGCAGAGCTTCAGATGTTGTTGTGGGTTCTGGATGAGTCGTTGATGAGGTCCTGAAGTGATTTTGGCCGGCTGGTCATTCCTGTGAAGGTTCTCCAGTGTTCCATGTTTTCTCCATGTGTGGATAATGGTGCTGACTGTGGATCTCTGGAGTCCGAAAGCCTTAAAATGACTCTGTAACCCTTTCTGGACTGATGGATGTCGATGACTCTGTTCTTGAATTTCTTCCGTGCAAGATGTTGTGCTTTGTGAGATCGTGTAGCTTACTTCATGTTGTGAGACAGGTTCTATTTAAGTCATTTATTTAGTTTCAGAGTTCTGGCAGTGGTCAGTCCTGCACATGACAGGCAAGTTAAACCAATGATGTGGCTAATTACAGTCCTGCATAGTGGGGGGGAATTTAACTATGACATTTGGTTCTGAAGGTGCCATGGGGTTGGAGCAGCCTTATTTAATCTACGAGAGACAGTGAATTACCTCCTTTTACTTAATAAATGAATTGATCATTTAAGAGCTGCTTTGTGTGTACTTGGATTATCTTTCTGGTGTTAAAATTTATTTGATGGTCTGAAACATTTAAGTGTGACAAAAACAGAATAAAGATGTAATGGCAAATGCCTTTTTCACTAAAATGAATGAAGTCAGTGAATGTGCAGAAACTTGCATATTCCAGATCTTGGCCCTCCTGCCATTTCGTTGCCCTCCATTTAGGAGGAAAACATCTCTTTCTCCCTTTCATCATCACGTCTACCTGGGACCTCGACAACCTGACTATTAAGGAATGTGTTTAAATAAAGGTTTGAGTAATTGATTAGCACCATTTTGGATTAAAACATGCTGGAAATATTCCAAACCATAGATATTAAAAACAGCACAGTCTCCATATCCCACAGTTCCTCTTTAATTTCTCCTTCTCTTCAGATATAATCTTTCCCCACAGTAGCAGCTCCATGTTACTCTTTAACTAATGTGACGTGACAGCCACCAGCCAGTGCAACCCCAGTTTATACCAAAGACACCAATGGGGACAGCTCACACCAAACACACACACGCATCTCAATGTATTCCTATCATTTCCAATTCATCAGCAAGCAGATAACTATAACATGAGGTCCCGGAGGTCCTGGAGTTCACCTTCACCAAGAAAAGCCTTCATAACTAACACACATCATGACTGAGGTTCTTTTGAGGAAACTCCTCAGATCTTCATGTTTCTGTTTTCTTTAACAACTTACTTCTTGGAGAAAAGTTGTCCAGGCCCGCCGGGTGAAAGCTTTTAGCAGCATTGTGAAGAGCTTACTGGCTCTGTACACTAACTCAATTGGACAGAATCCCCTGACATAATACAGCATTGTGCTAATTTCATGCAGTGCAAATAAAACAAAAACTGCATTTTTTGGCTGGATCAGCATTTATTACATCTTTATTCACTATTTAACAAGTTTGCAATTAAATATGAATTAAATTTGCAAAGAAAAAATAAAACTATGCATATGTTATAGGCTTCTATTAAGATTTTTGAATGAATTTAAAGACATCTTAAATGCTTTGGTAACTTTACTGACCCAGAAATGAAATCTTGTATGAAAATAAAGGGTTGAAACCAGAATAAAAGTTTAGTTTAATGAGCATTCTGGAGGTTTCAGCATAACGTCAGGTTGGTTCTTAGGTTCATTCTAGTGTAAATACCTACATAGGAAACGGTAAATTAGGACAAACTGAATATTGAGCAGGTCTGTTGCTTTCCTCCAAGATGTTCTGACTCGTCACCCTGTGTTAGTGGGTTATGTAGAACAGTGGTTCTTAAAGTTAACATTGGACCCTGCTTTGGGTCACGCAACACTGAATGGAGGGTCTTTTCGATGATCTCCAGAAACATAACTGTTAAACAAATAAAGCTTAAATCTTCAATCGATTACAAAAAGGTTTTAACAGTGTTTATACTATTCAGGCGGCGATGGGTGGGGTTGGGAGTCTCCGTGACTTGCTGTTTGTTTTAGATGCTGAAAAACGTGGGAACCTTTGCTGTGGAGGATTGCAAGGAATGAAATTTCATTGACTTTCAGAACTGTTTAGGTAGGTGACAAGTCTCAATAATACATTAATGTAAATGCAAAAGGATTGCATTTACCAAGATGAGTTGCCATAGTGCTCATAATGTTGAGAATGATCTGCATTTGGACAATTTGCACAAAGCAGCTTAACAATTATTCCGTTTTTTTACTGGACAGCTCAGAGCTCACTATGAGTGTCAAGTATCCTTTTATTGAACCAGCATTAAATAATTTAATACTGCCCTTATGGACTGGGATGTTAAAGCATGTCCTACATTATGGTTGTAATATTTTGAAACTGCTCAAAAGTAGAATCCAAAAATGTGTCTGAAACTGAATTTCACTGGAAATGGCAACAATAAATCCAAAAGCTCACTTGATGTACCATCTCCCCTGGTATGCATGTTCTCCTCTTTTACTCTCCATCAGTTCCCTTTGCTACCCGCCAAATAGTTCACTGTTATTACACAGGACCAACAGATTTTAGGGCTAAACCTCACCACTCATCACTGGGCGAGGATAGAATGGGTTTCAGTGATGCTTGGGTCTAAAAAAGCCTCAGTTTCTGCTCTGTGTTCCTTCCTTCCTCCATCCTCCCCCACTCTAATTCTCTCACCCACCTACTTACACTCAGCCTCCTCTGAGCATTAGATGAGTACGTGGGTCTAATTACTTTCTTCAGGGAAAGAATTAGCTTGAGCTGTCCTGAGTGCTCTGGCCTAATGCATAAAGAACAGGCAGCGCAGGTCCAAAGTGGAGACCGGAGAATCACAGAGAATCACATTCTTCCATTAGCTGCCGAGTCACACTTAAAATCATCAAGTGGTAATTATCGCATGGGGGAAAAGCTAAAATCTGGGATTTTGCATGCAAGTGCTCAGGTTTTGTTGAAAAACCAGTTGATCCACAAAGCTACTTTTATTTTATACATATAAAATGCTCAAAAAATGAAAGGACCACTTTGAAAACACATCAGATCTCATTTGGGAAAAAAAATCCTACTGAAAATCCACTCTGACAAGGAATAGGTAATGTGTAAGGACCAAAAGGATGCCACATTAGAATTATCAACCCAAAGAGTGCAGGATCTGAATATACGGAGGAATTTAAACTGAAAAACTGATTCAGCAGGTTAGTCCAATCTGCTGAGACGTCATTGCAGCAACTCACCATGGTCCCCAGTAGTTAGTGTGGTCCCCATGTGGTTGATGCATGGCTGACAACATCGGAGCATGCTCTTTATGAGATGATGAATGGTGTACGGAGGTATCTCCTCCCAAATCCTGACCAGGACATCACTGAGCTACAACCTGGTGGCGTCAGATGGACCGAAACATGATGTCCCAGAGATGTTCTTTAGGATTCAGATCAGGGGAGCATGGCGGCCAGTCAATTATAGCATTTCCTTCATCCTCCAGGATCTGCCTTCATACTCTTGCCACATGATGTCAGTTATTATCATGCACCAAGAGGAACCCAGGACCTACTGCACCAGTGAAGGGTCTAACAATAGGTTCAAGGATTTCATC